>ML664183.1:8598565-8627534 GCA_007570785.1 Antilocapra americana
CACACACACACACACACACACACACACACACAGGACCCAGGCATGTCACTTTCAGAAGGTTAGGGTCCAAGTCTCCTTCACACACACACACACACACACCCCAGGCATGTCACTTTCAGAAGGTTAGGGTCCCCGCCCTCCCTCCCCAGTAAAGTAACTCTGAGGAATCTGTGACACTCAGGGTAGACTGGGTGGTAGAGAAGGCAGGCGGGTGGTAGAGAACACAGGCCAAAATCTAGAATGAAGGAGGGCGCTTCCTTTGGCTTTAGAGAAATCCACCCCACTGGGGAGGAGAGCAGCATTCTGTCCTCAAGCTGAGAAGGGAAAAGGCAGCAGTGCTGTGGGTCTGGGGGCCAGAGCATCTCTGGTCTACAGCCTAGTTCCCTGGTACCTGACCTGGGCACACGGGTTGTGGGAAATCAGCACAGTCCAGACCTCTACTGTCCCCACAGCAGGGTCCTCCCATCCACCCATTACTCTGCCCCTGATCCCCAATCCCAAATGCTCTCACAATATATCTGTTGTCCAATACATCTGTTTCCAAAGAATAACCTCGTATCATTAACTTATCTCTGAGCAAGTTCACTTGCCTAAAATAGGAGGGGTCTGGACAACATGATCTCTAAACTTTTCTATTGTAATGGGAGACCTAATTTAAAATCAGGCATGGAGTTTTACAGAAGGTGAGGCTTTGCTTCTAGCATAGCAACTGGTTGTTTCAGGCTGATCAGAAGTGTTAGATTGGTCTTTGATTACTTAAAAAGAATTAATTATTACTTAATAAGGTTTCATTTTGAGGGAAGTAAAACCTTAGAAATATGGGCTTCATGAAGGGTAAAAATAGAAAAGAGGTTGTTTGGGGTAAAAAAAATTGGGAACCACTGATGAATGACTGACATTTAATAACTATTCACCACTAGAGGCCAGTAGACTTCAGCAAGCTTCCTTCCAGGCCTGGTTCCAGCCGTAATATTCTAGTAACCTGGGCATGTGCGTGAGTGTGTGTGCTCAGCCGCTCAGCCGCTCAGCCCTGTCTGACTCTTTTGGACCCCATGGACTGTAGCCCACCAGGCTCCTCTGTCCATGGGATTCTCCAGGCAAGAACACTGAGTGGATTGCCATTTCCTCCTCCAGGGGATCTTCCTGACCCAAGGATCAAACCTGCGTCTCCTGCATCTCTGGCACTGGCTGGAGGATTCTTTACCACTGCGCCACCTGGGAAGCCCCAATAACCTGGGCATTTCACCCAAAACCTGAGTAGGGTGGGAAAGACGATGGAAACAAGAAGTACCTAGAAGAAAGCCTTCTTCCACCATGGGTGAATGAAGATCTCTGATTTGTCCTTCTTCAGACCCTGAGAAAGGGTGGAATGGTTTGGAGGTAAAAACCATGGAAAGTCCTAAATATAGCCAGGGCAAGAGGCTGGCTGGGTGGGAGGGCAGAGGAAGCACATTGTGTTCGAGCAGGGCAGGGCAATAAGGTGACATCAAGCTGCTCTTGGGGTGGCTGAGCCTACAACCCAGGCAGCAGAAAGGTGTTCCAGTCATTCCTGAGTGTGTGCCCAGAGCTGGCACAGGATGGGGCACAGAGTGAAGGGTAAGACAAGATGGCATGCCAAGGGCAGCAAGCATCCTCTCTTCCCAAGGGGCAGCCCGAGCCGCTTCGTCTGTAAAATTAGGAGATAACAACAGCTACCCCATGTCACAAGAACTGGATGAGAAAAATACCACTATTGTAAGCAACAAGGTTCTACTCTGTAGCACAGGGAATTATATTTAATATCTTGTGATTAAACCATAATAGAAAAGAATATGAAAAAGAATATATATGTGTGTGTATAACTGAGTCACTTTGATATATAGCAATAATTAACAATGTAATTCAACCATGCTTGGATGAAAAATAAATTTAAAAGAGTCTACTATTAGCCCAGACCCCAAGGGGCCTGGAAGCTCCTCCTCTTCCTGCCTGATGGTGTGTAGGCACTGGGACTTTCTCACAGGGAGGGGAGTGAGAGAGCAGAGATCCTGACCCAGTGGAATGTTGGCATGTATAGTACAGCCTGGGGCTGGATGGGGCTCAGCCTAAAGGACCTTATTCCTGCAGTTATTATAACCTATCTATAGGGTGTCCTATGTCAGGAGAGTTTCACAGCCAGAGAAACTCAAGCTTGCCTCCTCAGCTGTCCTTTCTCTACATCTGAATTAATCTGTCCCTTTGAGGTAAAGATACTGTGAGGGACATCTAGAGCCTGCCCACCACTTTACCTGCCTCAGAGGCAAAACTTGACAGCACCAAAATACTCAGTCATGAGGCAAATATTTAATGCAATATTTCTTTAAAAGTAAAAGTCAATGCAAAAACAGCCCACAATGAGCAGAGTCAAAGTTTTAAATAAAGGCAAGATCCAACAGAATTCTGCCCAGAATCTTGTAGCATGAGTCCATTAATTACATGTGCCCCCTATACATGTTTTGCATATTTTTAACAGTAAAGTTGTTTTTCCTAGAAATAGATTTAGGGGAAAAAGTTGGTTTGATATGTTTGCTTCCATTCAAGCCAGGGAAGTAAAATTCTAATAAGTTATGTTTTTGGTATTAAATGAAAAAAGTGCTGCAAATGTTAATGTACCTACTTTTAAATTTTTAAACATTTTTTTTTCCAACTACTCTAATGTCCTGGGAGGGAAAAATCACCATTTAGAAAGCTACCTGAAGAACTTCCCTGTAGGACTCTGGTCTCACAATCCAGGGAGCCTGGATTCGAGCCCCGGTCAGGGAACTGGATCCCACATGCCACAACTAAGAGTTTGCATGCTGCAGCTAAGATTTGGTACAGCCAAATAAATAAATAAAAGAAAACTGCTTAGAGCTTTCACTTCCAGGAAGATGGAATAGGTGTACTTTTCTTTATTCCTCTCAAAAAGTAGAACTAAAAAAAAAAAAAAAGCAAAGCCCAGGACATTATATAAAAACCAACATAAAAGTCTGAAAGGCAGAGAGAAGGAAGACTGACTGACGACCTCGGGACCCAAGAAACGACACAGCGCCAAGCTCCTTGGCCCAGACTTGGAGCCAAAGGGGTAGTGACCCTAAAATGCCAGTGAGCAGAGACAAGAAAAGCGCCACAAAAGCCTGTTCCCTCTGGTCGAAGACGAGGAAGGGGCAGCTGAGCAAGATGAAGAACTTGTGAACAATAATCACTCTACTCCAGCTAGACCCCGCAGGAGAGCCAGAACTTTGACCACTGCCCACTCTTAAGGAGGCCACCCTGTCAGACACACTCGAGATGTCAGAGGAGGCCACATGGGGAGCAGTAAGGAAGCGCTTCTACCCCTTCCAGCCAGTGAGGTATCAGTAGAGGCCTTGTATGGAGTTATTATTATTTTTAAACTCCCCAAAAAAGAAACCTCCAGGCCCAGATGGTTTCATTGAAGAATTCTAAAAAATGTTCAAGATATAACATCAATTTTCATAATCTCTTCCAGAAAACAAAGGAGAAGGGAACATTTCCCAGTCAATTAATGAAACTATTTTTATCCCAATATCAAAACCAGACAAAGACAGTACAGAAGAAAAGAAGCAAAGAAAGAAAGACTATATACCAATATCTCTCATGAATATAGACAGGGAAAATCCTTGATAAAATATTAGCAAATGGAATTCAGCAATATATAAAAAGAATTCCACATCATGTGCCAGTGGAGCTTATTCCAGGGATACAAGTCTGGTTCAGTATTTTAAAATTATTAATGTAACTCACCATATTAACAGGCTAAAGAGGAAATAAAACTCATGATTATCTGAATCAATAAAGAAAAAAATTTGACAAAAGTTCAACACCATTTATGATTTTTAAAAACTTTCTGAAAGCTGGAATAGAGGGAGAACTTCCTCAACTTGATAAAGAGCATCTACAGAAACTTACCTGCCATTGTGTGTAACAGTGAAAGACTGAATGCCTTTCCTTAAGATCAGAAACAAATCAAGAAGTCTGCTCTCACTACCCTCATCTTTGTGCAGGAAATTCTAGCCAGTGCACTAAGGCAAGAAAGGAAATAAAAGGCATGCAGATCAGAAAGGAAGAGATTAAAACATGCCCTATTTATAGATGATATGCTTGTCTATGTAGAAAATCCCAAGGAATATAGAAAAAAATCTTAGAACACATAAGTGAGTTTAGCAAAGTCATATACGACATGAGATAAACAAGCAAAAATCAATTGGTTCCTATACATACTAGCAATGAACATATGATAGTAAAATTAAAAATAAAATATCATTTATAATCACTCAAAAATATGAGCCACTTAGGTATAAATCTCTCAAAACTTGTAAGAGAACTTGTGTGCCAAAAGCTACAAAATGCTGACAAAATAAATCAAAGAAGGTTTACATAAATGGAGACATATCCTATTCAGGGAGTTGAAGACAACAAAGCAAAAATGTCAGTTGTTCCCAAATTGGTGTACAAGTTTAAGACAATTCCTACCAAAATCCCAGCAAAAGTATTCATAGATAATATTTTTCTAAAATGTATATGGCAAGACAAAAGATTTAGATTAGTTAAAACAATTTTGGGGAAGAAAAGAAGAAAGTAGAAAGAGTTGGTCTAGCTGATTTCAAGATTTATTATACACCTACAATAATCAAGTCTGTGTGGTACTGCAGAGGGATAGATCAATGGAGAGAATAGAGAATCCAGAAATAGACCCACACAAATACACCCAGCTGATTTTTGACAAAGGTGCAAAAGTAATTCAATAAAGGAAAGATCATCTTTTCAACAGATGGTGCTGGAGCAAGTGGATATCTACAGGCCAAAAAAGAGAAGAAAAAAAATGAACCTTGATCTAAGTCTCATACGTTTTACAAAAATTAACTCAAAATGGGTCACAGGCTTGTAAAACACAAAAGTTTTAGGAAAAAGAAAAGAAAAACTTCACAACCTTGTGCTAAACAGAATTCTTAGGCTTGCGTCAAAAGCATAAACATAAAAGTAAATATTGATAAATTAGACTTCCTTAAAATTAAAAAACTTCTGCTCTGCAAAAGATCTGTTAAGAGGATGAGAAGATAAACTACAGACTGGGAGAAGTATTTGCAGACAACATTTTTGACAAAAGATTAGTATCTAGAAACTATAAAGAACGTCTAAAACTCAACAGTGGGGAAAAAAATCCAATTGGAAACTGGGTAAGAGACAAAAATAGACATTTCATATAAATGGCAAATAAATACATTATAAGAGGTTCAATAGCATTAGCGATCAGAAAAATGTAAATTAAAGCCACAATGAGATGTTACAACATGCCTATCGGAATGAAAACAAAGTCACAACACCAAATGCTGGTGAGGATACAGAGAAACTGGGTCACTCATACATTTACACTGATATAAATACAAAATTGGAGAAGGAAATGACAACCCACTCCAGTATTCTTTCCTGTGAAATCCCACAGACTTAGGAGCCTGGCAGGCTGCAGTCCATAGGGTCACAAAAGAGTTGGACACAACTTAGCGACTAACAACAGCAGAAATACAAAATGGTACACTTACTCTGGAAAAAAATTGGTCGGTTTCCTAAAACACTACGCATGCAAACATTATACAACCCCAGTTGTGTATTTATCCCAGAAAAAAATGAAAACTTAGAGTCATACCAGAGACTGTTCATGAATGTTCATAGCAGCTCTTAATAGCCCCAAACTGGGGACAACCAACTATCCTTCAACAGGTAAATGGCTAAACAAAGCTGTTTCTGGCCACATTCAATAATGAAAAGGAACTGTTGCTACAAGTGCTTGAATGAATCTCCAGAAAATTATGCTGAGTGAAAAAAAAGCAAATTTCGAAAGATTCTAGATGATCTGATTCCATTTATATAACTGTCTTGAACTGACAAAATTACAGAAATGAATGTATTTGTGGCTGCCAGGGATTAAGGAGGGGGTGGGGGCAGGAGGTGAGTAGGTACGACTATAAAAGAATAGCAAAGAGATCCTTATGGTAATGGAAATATTCTGTATCTTGACTATATATTAGTCAAAATCCTGGTTGTGATATTGTGCTATAGTTTTGTAAGATGTTACCATTGGGGTAAACAGGGTAATGGGTAGATGGAATCTCCCTGTATTGTTTCTTATCATTTCATGTGAATCCACAGTGATACTAGAGTAAAAAGTTTAATTTAAAATATAAATGAAAACATGTCTCTAGGAACACACATTTGTCTTTTGGCCTCAGACTCTAGTATGGCTCAGCACAGCATTGCCTGCACTTGACCGGCGTTCCGCCTTGCCTCTTCTCCTTGATTTGCCCAACACAGACTTGGGGTACACGGTCTGACTGCAGAGTGGATTATTTGAAGACAGAACTCTCCTGGGAAAGCTGGGCTCTGAATACCTCCAGGCTTCCTATGCCTTTATTAATCTGTCATTCCATTTTTCAGGATCTGGCCCCTTATAAAGTTGACATAAAGGCCCATGGTTCCCTCTCTCTAGGCAATGTATCTCTAAGTACACTTCCAGGATTCCCTATGTCACAATCACCTAGGACACTTGTCTCAGTAACTATTCCTGGGCCTAAAGGAGCAGAATTTCAACCAGCTGCCTGAATGAATTCTAATGCACACTGAAGTTTGAGAACTGATGGGGCTCGACTTTGTCTGAAGTCAAGATTTTCTGAGGAGGCACAAAGAGTTTCCCACACTGGGATGTTCTCGAAAAGGCCTTTCTGAAAGAGGAGAGTCCAAGGAGGGACCCCTGTGCCAGCACTGGCTCCTGTTTCAGCAGGGACACAGACCACCCCCACGCTGGGCCCACGGGCTGGGAGCTCACCGCAGTGTTTGGCTCGATGAGGCGGTGCTGCAGTTTCTGGGCATCTTCCCATTGCCCTGTGAGGCAGAGTCGCTCCAGCTGGCACACCTGAGCCCCCAGGACGTTGGCCAGGGCACACACGCCCCCCACAGCTCCTGCCACAGGGTAAGAGGCAGAATATCAGCCAGAGCCTCTTCTTGAAGAGAATTCCAAATCCTGGTCCCCAGCACCTCTTTGTTCTGAGGGGTCAGGCTGCAGGTTTTTAGGCCACCAGTGAGCTGCATCTGAGACACGGTCTGTGAATTTATGGAGTACAGATTTCCAGAGAGAACCTTGCCAGCATATTCAAAATAGAATCCCACAGTCTGAGGGGCAGGGAACAGAGCCTGAAGGCTGACTCAAGGACGGTTCCGCTCCCTCATCCCCCTCTCCCCCACGGTAAAGTCCCACCTACCAGGTGGCACCTCCACGCTCCTGCAGTTGCCCCCTGACTCATCAGCCCTAGAAGGGGATGGCATGGATGGGAAGCTTCTGCTCTAAGGAAATTGTATTCCCCCCAGTGAATTCAGCCTGGGACAGTCACGGGAGAAGAATGAGCACTAGACTTAGTCAGGAGACCCGGCGTTTCCTCCCATTGGCTGCGTGAACTTGGACGAGTCATCTAACCCTTGCCGGTCCTCTTTGTTCTCATCGGGGCAATGGAAATGGACTGGCTGTGATCTCGGAAGTTCCTGCCACTTCTGCCAGCCTGTTAGTGTGATTCCAAAGCTAGTTAGGAGTGACTCAAAGCAGAGCAGCCTCAAGATTGGAGAGAGAGTAGGCATTTCTCATGAGTGAATATAAATGCTGTTTATCAAAAACCTACTGTGTCAAGGGCTATGACAGACACAGGGTCAATGCTCTCAAATCCTCACAACATCTCCCTGCTTTGCCGGGTAGAAACTCAGGCCCAGAGAGGTCGTCTACCTTGCCTGGTGGTAGTCAGTGAATAAATGGCAGAGCTCAGATTCCAGCTTAGATCTCCAGCCTGCAGAGCCAGTGCTGTTTCCACCTACCACACTCAGGAAGGAAGCATAAATGGGTCTCCTCTAACTCTCCCCTTTAGAGACTGTGACAGGGCAGAGGGGAGTTACGCAGGACCTATACCACAAGCCAGAGTCTGCAGAGACCAGAGAGAATATGAAGCAGCATTGTCCCCTGCATCGCTGGAAAAGTAACTCAAATCTCAAATTGGTGGGGCTTCAGCCAATGGGAGCAGATGCTCCCCCTCCCCTCCGGGGCTCAAATCCAGTCTGAACCCAGCAACCTTGACCCCAAGCAGATAAGAGCACTTGGTCTAATGGTAACATTCCTAGGATCCTAGTCTGGAACAGAGTCTGATCAGTCAGCTGAAGATCCCCAGGCCAACCCTGCAGGCCTGACAATTCATTCTGGTCTGGGCCCAGGGAGAGAGGAAAAAGCACTCCCAGACTGGTGGGAAGGGCCCCAAGGCCTCTGCCCTTAGAGGATGATTTACAAGATGAGATTAAAGGAGCTAAATTTGTCACCTAAGCAGGGAGCTTGGGACTTAGAACAAACTGCAGGCATCCCCACTACAGGCCAGGGGATTGTTCACGGCTACCCTCCTCCGCCTAACAAGGTCACTTAGAAGCATCCACTATTCAGATAAGTAAGTGGTGAGACATAGCTCTGAGGTTTCCCAGCAGGCAGGCTGGCAAAAGCCCCCTGTCCACACAGTCCTGGCTTTCAGTGTCTTTCCCAGCAGAACCCAGCTGCCTGTATCATGACCACTCATCACAGTCTGAGAGGAGTGGGAGGCCTACCTAAGGCATAACTGGCCAGCAGGAAGCCAGCTGATCCGGCCAACACCTGGAAATCCTGACTCCTGGTCTTGTGAACGATCAGCCCAATCCTGGTCACCTGTAATAACGGCCAACCTGGTGTGAGAGCTGGGCCCACAAGCTCTGCTGCCGGCCTGGCTGGGGGCTGGGGGCTGAGGAAGTGTGGGAGGGTGAGAGCCGAGGTCTCAGAGAGATGCCCCCCTCGATTCAGACGAACCCCAGAGAACCCAGAGGACAGAGGGAACCCACACCGGAGCCCAGGACGAAGCAGATCCTAGAGCTTCTCGGGATCAGTGGAGAAGAGGAGGAGGAGTCCCCGTCGAGGGCCGCTGTCACTCACGTCCCCCCCGCTGTCCTTAATGCCCGCAATATTGGGGTGCTGGGAAAGCGTGACCACCGCATCCACCGGCAGGTCCAGCCCCGTGTTGGCTGGGACACTGTACAGTACCACAGGAATTGGAGACAGGTCAGCCACCTGAGGGGTGCAGAGAAGAGAGGGGAGGGCAGCAGCCCCAGGCCGGAGGCGCCCGGAGCCTGGGTCTGTGGAGGACTGCCCGGACTGGCCCACCTCCTGGGTGAGAAGTCACAGAGCTGTGCCCCCCGATTGCAAGCACTGATCCGGAGTGACACTTAGGAGTACTTTCTGTGTGCCAGGCACGGCTCCAAGTCATTTTTGTCTTGAGTGATCTTAATCCTCCCTGGAGGAAGATTCATTATTCCTCCCATTTGAGAGGGGAGGGAAGAGCGACACAGCAGGGTTAGGTCAGTTGACCACGGTCACACAGCTGGTACCTGGTGGTGTCCCTCCCCTCCCCCAAGCTGCCATTCATGGGAAGTCAGCTCACCACTCGGCTCCTAGCTGCTCCCCTCCCCTCCCTGGGCAGAATCTCTGCTCCACCCAGCTTCCCCTGGGCCCAGGTCTCAAACACACACCCCCACCTTAACCCACCTTGGTGTAGTGGTGGATGAGGGCGGTGCTGCTCATGCGGCCACGATAGTAGCAAGGGGTCACGACCATGGCGGCGTCAGCCCCGACCTGGGCCATGCTCACCGTCATCTCCACCGTGGCCTGAGTAGCTACAGAAGAAAGAAAGAAGCCTTCCCTGCAGGCCGTGGTGGGCACGTGCAGGAGGGAGAGGACCAGACTGGGACCGAGGCAAGCAATGGATACAGAAGGGATAGAGCAAGACCTAGATTGAACCCAGCTCCAGGCCAGGGAGCCAGCCCCCCTCACCCAGCCACCGCCAGGCCCGGGCATCAGGCCTCACACTCGCAGCCGGAGCCGGCCAGCAGGAGCTTGTCCTTGGGCAGGGCCTGGCGTGCGCGGCTCACCACCTCCAGGCGCTCACTGCTGGTCAGGAAGGGGAACTCGCCATTGGAGCCCTGGACCACGAAGCCTGCAAGAGAAGCGACACTTTACCATCTGCTTGTGAAAAACTGGACGTTGGTCTTAACTCACTCAGGTTCCTACCTCCCCAACACCACTGTTTTTCATACATTTCCTTCCCATCTTCGTCGTGAGGCAGGCACAGTGTCATACCCTGTTAGCAGTGACAGTGTTCACACCATTTTTTTGTTTTAATGGGATATTTCAGTATACCAAAAAGAATAGATAATAACATAATCCACATGAGTGTACCTAGTACCCTCGACAACCTCCCCCCATCTCTTCTCCATCTGTGGCCTGTCTTAAGTGGTCATGGTTCCCATTTGTGTCTTTTTACCCTTAAAACACACATCTGGAGCCATAAACAATATATAATAGGTTTTTTGCCAATTAAAACTTTATAGAAATGGAATCACATAATCTCCAGCTCTTTGCCATTTTAGCTCACCATTATGTTTTGAGCTTTGTCCACAGCAGTACAGAGAGCCCTGACTCATTCGTTTTCATTGCTATATAATACTCTCTTGTGAAGTTAGACCATGACTTACTTTTCATTCTCATTTTGACGACATTTAGAATACTTCCTATTTTGCTATTACAAACAATGCTGAAACCAACAGTTTAAGAGTTTCTCTCGGTTTAGATACTTAGGTGTGTAATGGTTGAGTCACAGGTAAATGCACCTTCACATGCCCGACTTCTAAGTAACCGGTCCATACGTAGCAGCACATAGAAAAAAACTGTGAGTGCTCATTCACGTCAATACTGAGTATTGTCAGAACAAATTCTTGCCAGTTTTCTGGATGAAAAGTGGCATCTCATTATTATATTTTGCATTTCCTATTTTATCCATCATTTGTGAGGTTTCTAACATTAGAGATGTCAATCCTTTCATATCCACAAAAAACCCAGTAGAACTGATGCTCTTCAACTGAATCTAGAAGGAATATAAAACCATTTTCCTCTCAGCTTTTTTCATTTAACTTTCTCTTTCCTCTTTCTCTTCTCTACTCCATTCCATCCCCAATTTTCCCCCTTAAATGTAGCATACAATACACAAAAATTATTAATAAATAGAAGAATGTTGGGGAGAAAGGAAAGAAAGCGGGGGCTATATTAATATACAAAATTGCTGCCATACAGTTCTGACATATCTGATTTGGAGGTTCCTGACAGTCAAAGCTAAAAGGGAAATGTAGTCAGCTGACAGATATGTAGAAATCAAGATAAAGCAAAGCAGCTGCCCTAGAGAAACACAGATTTTCCTGGCACTGGGACCGAGAAAGATTGTTCCTGTGAGTCATCCTTAAGGGGACACAGTGTGGTGAGGAGTCAGCTTTATACCACAGGCTTTCTCTGTGCTGCTCACTATCCCCTTCAAGTCCACTGAGCGGGCTGCCGGGAGAGCTTCCTGGATACTTAGCATTTCTTTCCCCAGTTTTGT
Organism: Antilocapra americana; assembly: GCA_007570785.1. NCBI lineage: Eukaryota > Metazoa > Chordata > Mammalia > Artiodactyla > Antilocapridae > Antilocapra > Antilocapra americana. The sequence continues at coordinate 8,610,055 of ML664183.1, forward strand.
GTCTTGGTAACATTGCAGGGAACATCTGGAGGCAAATAGCTTTCTGCTTCTGTTAGATTGTCCCCTCAACATCAATTCCTCCATGTCAGGCTAGGAGCCCATGGTAGGAGCCTTCTATCTCAGTGATTTCCCCGTGGATCGTCCCACTCGCAGAGTTGCCGACCCCAGAGAGGGCTCCAGTACAGCCATGACAGGACCAGCAACCTCTGGCTAAGGATTTAGAGGTCAAACTTCTGCTCCTGCCTCCCAAGGCCCTCTTGAAGGGGGCTTCTTGCTTCAGGAATGTCTCCAGCCATGGTCACTGACTCCCAAGTCCCCTTTCATTCTGGTAGCCAAGTCCAGAATCCTCCATGTCCCACAGGTGAACTTGGCCTAAACAGCAGGACGGCTGGTGTTAGGCTTGGCCGGGGTGGAAGCAGGTGGGCAAAGTAGGCCCTGTGCTCAAGACTCCCAGTGGCCTCTCCTCCTTTTACTTAAGAGAACATCCGACCCAGACCTGACTCTCAAGAAGGCAGTGAGCCCAGGCTAGGGAAGAGGAAATGTGATAGAGTCAAGCAAGCGCCAGACTCAGGCCCCTCTGGCTACTGGGCAAGTTACATCACTCTCGGAGACTCCGGACAATGAGGGCACTCCAATCCTACCTTGTAGAGCTGTCTTAAAGGCTCAAATGAGAAAATGTATGAGAAAAAAAGCATTCTGAAGTCTGTGAGGTGATACTACAAAGAACCCCCTCCTTTTCCTTGACCAGACGTCCAGGTTCAGGCCCAATGTGCTGCTGGGTGTGGAGGCAGGGCTAAAGAAGAGGAAAGACTGGAGCCCTGGATGGGTGGGGAATGAGGAAAAGTGAGCTCTGGGGAAGCAGGGAGCAGCAGAGTTGGCAGCCAGAGCCCAAGTTTAACTCCCAGTGTGGCCCCTTGCCAGCTCTGAGCTCTTGAGCAAATAGCTTAGTCAAACTTCAGCTTCCTCAACTGAAAAACGGGGGTAATTTTAGTGCCCTTTTTAAAGTTATGTGAAGTTTAAATGAGATCCTATTTACAAATGCCTAACATAGAACCCAGCACTCAAGTAGCTATAATCATTATGGAGTCAGAGGAAGTGCTCAAGCCCTAAAACTGGAGAGTGGCAACTTTCAATCTGAGGAGGGGGACAGTGGTTGGTATGGGAGGGGAGGCTGCATTCAAGGACCTCTTAGGCCCCTCCAGCTCTGAGAGGAAAGAGGCTCATGTCAGAAGCTTCTCTCCCGTGCTGCATGGTTACTCTGGGTGCTCTAGGAGCCAGTGTGTCCTGATCAGGGGAGTTGGGTGCAGGCTGAGGACACACAAGCCACAGGGTGACTTACTGTGGGCAAGAGGAATCACAATCTCTTTTATGGAAGGGGCTTCCCCAGGCAGTATTAGACACCTTGGCCATCATCATTGCTACCTCCTCCAAGAAGTCTTCCTGGAATCCAGTCTTCCTGAGCATATTTCCTCTGAACTTCTCTTCCCTGTTTCTAGCCCTTCCCTGCTGTCTACTCAAAAATGCACAGAGATCCTCAGAATCCTTCAACCTCCCTTACCCCAACCTGTTGGGACTAGGAAAAATTTCTCAAACTGGCCCCTGCCATGAAACGAGGAAATTGAAGAGAACATTTTCCTAAGTCCTCCTTGGTCTGAGGCTTCGGAGTCACTTTTCAGGCTTTTCCTCCTCCTCTTTGCTGATCTCTAAACGCTCCCTTCCAGTGTGTCAGAGCCCCCCGGCACCCGGCCAGTGTCCTGCGGTACCCCTTCGCTCCTGCTCTCCCCTCTGCCCAGAACACCTTAATTGCAGCCCCCCCCCCCAGATGCTGTAAGGACCTTGAAGCCTTCCTCAACACCCCCCTCCCCAGTGGACTCCACGGTGTTTTGTCCCTGCTCAGCACTTGTCTAGAAGAATCTAGGTCAGGGATGGCGTCTGCCTCATTTTGGCCTCCCCTCTGACACCTAGCACACTGCCCGTTGACCTATGTGTTGACAATTGGTAGTATACAAGATAAATGATCCCAAACCTGGTCTGGGGCAGAACTTTTTTACATGATGTAATTAATTCATAACCTCCCACTAGGAAGAAAGGAAAGTTCCTGATGAAATGTTGAAGCAATTTCCTAATGAGTTTTAATGGAATTCAGCCTTGATCTGGGAAACCAGCCACCCCCGACCCCCCAGCAGACTCTCAGGCAAGAGTCTAGTGACTGTTGACTTCTCTTCTTTGTACCTAGTCTAACAGTGATTTAACCATTCTCTTTTCTTATAAAAATACTGTCACCAAGAGTTTATCCTTGAATTGGCTCCTTATAAGCTCTTTTCCTTGAAGTACAACTGTAGTAAAACTTTGACATGAGCGCATAACTGAATTGTCTGAAAATTTTTTGACTTTTAACTTGAACTACCTTCAGATTTACAGGAAAGCTGCAAAAATGGTACAGAAGATTTCCATACATCCCTCCATTATCATACCTAACTAGAGAACAGTGATCAAAACCAGAGCATGAACATGAGTACAATACTAACTGCAGACCTTATTTGAAATTTTTGCCAGTTTGAAACTTCTTAAAAGGTAAGGTTCCAAAGTCATAATTAGCTAGTCTGAAATTTTATGTATTAAGTTTTTAATAAGGGATTTAAGGTCTTTCAGATAAATGCACATATTTTAACAATCATTTTCAGAAGCCAAAACTCACTGCTTTTGGTTTCTGTCTAATTAGCATCATCCAACATTTTCCAGTACGATTGACTCCATTTTTCCTCCAATTAAGATTTTTATTACGAAGTACCTTATACACACACATATCAACATTTATATAGTCACTGATTAGTAGTGTCAGAAATATTCAAATACTCCTAACTGTGCTCCATAAAGTCACAATTGACAACATTTCGGTGTTTATAGATTTATCCATTCTTTGCAATGATTCTAGGCACCTCCTTCCTGGAGTTTGAGGCCCACAGTTTGGAAACCACTGGTAAATCCATAATTGATAAAAATGGTAAGAAATGTCTATGTAAAGACAATGGGGGTAAGACAGTGCCCTGTAGCTGACTTCTCTTAAGTTTCCTGGAGAAGACAGCTGTCTCCCTTTAACAGCTTAACAGGGAGGTCACCACTTACCCCAGAAATGGCTTCTTGGGACCTAGAAAGAGGAGGTAGGGAGACTTGCAGGAGGGCACAGAGCATGTCAGAACATGTGGGAAGAGGACAGGGACAATTATAAAGACAGCAGTTCGGGGGACAGTGGACATCAGACCAGGAATCAGCACAGGGCAGGGATCAGGGGTAAGGGCTTTGGAGTCAGGCCATGCTGGGCTCTGACCCCAGCAATGTCACCTACTGTCTGTGCCACCTCCGGGAAGATTACACCTCTGAGCCTCACCTGCAGAGTGGAGATAATGTAACACCTTCCCCTTGGGTCTGTGCCGTAACAAGACACCGAGCGTGGCATGTACTAAAAGCTTTAAAAAAGGTGGTGGTTGGAGTGGGGGACTTCCCTGGTGACCCAATGGCTAAGACTCCACACCTCTAATACAGGGAGACCAAGTTCAATTCCTGATCAGGAAACTAGATCCTGTATGCCCCAACTAAAGATCCCACATGCCGCAACTACGACCTGCCACAGCCTAAACCAATAAATATTAAAAATTTTTTAAGAGGTAGAAGGAGCTATCGTAATATGAGGGGCAATACTACTACTTAGTACTGCAGCTGTGGCAGCCCCGCCCCCGCAGTAGCAGCATAAACCAGGAGAGAGAGTACGTAGCCCACTACCGTGGCTCTGAAGGTCGGTGGCGGGGAGGGAGGCACCAGCATGATCCCAGGTGCTCTGCTGCTTCCCTGCACCTTCCAGCCCCTGCTGCTTCCTGCTTCTCTGGGGGCAGCAGGTTAGTTGGGGTTGAGCCCTGTGGAGATTTCCCATGCCCAGAACCTAAGACCCCAGAAGCTAATTTAGGGATCCTTGAATCAGCCTACCCGAAGAGGACTTGGGAGGAGGAACACTCTCCCCAGGGGCCTGCCGAGACCCGGGGCTGGCCACAGAGCCTCCAGACTCAAGAGTAAGGGTATGCAAGGCTTTATTGGCTCAGCTCAGGCATTTGGCATCAGTGTGTTGCTCTCGGATGCTCCTGGGATCTGCCTCTCCATCTTCTCTTGGGGGTTCTTCAGGGGCCTGGGAGTCTGCCTCAGCGACCTCAGTTCTCCCCAGCTCTCCCTCATCAGGGGCCATCAGGGGCAGACCCCGCTCATAGAGCTGAAGGGGCCCGGGACCCCTTGTGGGGGGCCTGAGGAAGAAGGGACTTGGGCAGTAGCATCTTACTCTTGGCCACACAGATGGCCCCATCAGAGAGATGGGCCACACAGGATGCCTGTGTCTGTGTGCCAGCCCTGCGGGGGGAAGGGGCGTCTCCATCTGTGGTTAGGTGGCTTTAGAGGGGTGGGAGGCCTGGGGGCTGCGGTTGGGCAGGCTTTGGGACTGGTGGTTTGGATAACCCTGCTGGCCACGGTGGCAGTGGCTGTGGAAGGTGTGTGTGTGGTTGGCGCCAGCTACGGTGGATTCCCGCTGGGCGAGGAAATTCCCCTTCAGCTTCATCTCCACCTCCTCGAGGGCCTTCAGCTCCTCCTGGTTGATGTCCTTGGTTTCCAGGTGGCCCGAGTTCTGGCAGGCCGTGGCCCGTTGCAACATGGAGTTAGCCAGCTTCTGCCCCTTGGTGTCAATCTCTTTGGTACAGGTGGCCACAGCGGCCCACGTGGCCTCCTCCGCGGATGAGGACTTCCCAGACTCCTTATGGGTCTCTTTGGTCACGGAAGTCCCAGACATTCTCTGCTTGCTGGTGAAGGACTCCCGGTGAAGGGCCATGCCCTCGTCTCCTTGCTGTGTGGTGAAGGTCTCCACACGAATTGTGGTGCTGGCCTCCCCGCTGCCACTGTCGGGCTGCGGAGCAGCGGCAGAGCTGCTGGGCCCGGCGGTGTTGAGGCAGACAGTGTTGCTGGTGGCCAGTTTCTCTTCAGAAAGACGGCTAAAGTGCGATTTGATCCAACTCTCATTGTTCAATTTTTCGCTCTCTGTTGGCTCCTGCACCTCTTGTGTGGTCTCAGAATCTGTCTTCCTTTTCCTCTTCCTCAGCATCCACAACACGAGACCTCCGCCTCCCAGTAACAGGGCGGTCCCCAGCACCACCCTGCATGATGGTTGCTGGATGAGCTCCAAGAAGGTCTCCAGGACCCCACGCCAGGCGGGCAGAGCTAAGAGCACACTGGGAGTCGGGGAGCCCAGATGGTCTGGTTCATGCTTGAAAGGACAGGCTCTCTGAGGGTGTCTGGCAGGCAGGCCCCCCACTGCACCCTCCCTAGGATGCCCCTCCCGCCTCAGCAATGAACCTATTGTGAGGAAGGTGGTTGAGGGGCGGGGTGGGGAGAGACCACACAATCCTTTCTGTCCAACCTGACAGGAATGGCCTGAGGCCTGCGACCTGTCTCCCACCCTGACAGCTGTTCCTGAGGTCAGTGAAAGAGTAGCTTCCCCAATTCTGAGTCCCTTATGTCTCCTGCTTAGAATCTATTCTGCAAACCAGGCCTACTTATCCTTCAGTCTTTGGTTTCTCTTCATCCTCATCTGGTGGTCCCTAGGGAACAGAGGCTGTTAGATCAAGCTGGCCATGGTTGAAAGGCCTTCTTGACTGGGCTGGCATCCATTCCTGGTTGCCTAAGCCTCATGTCTCCCCCCATGCAGAGCCTACCCACACTGTTGGCTCAGAGCATTCCATCTCCACTTGCAGCCACCAGCCCCATTACAGAGAGGGCCCAGAAGAAAAAGGGAGGGGCTCATTCTCATTCTGAAATAACATGAGGTCACAATTGGGCTGAGAAGGCAGAAAACACAGAATAGGCGACGTCACCCAGCCCCAGATCCCTGGGACTCTTGCAGGATGGGGGGCTGCTAGCTCTTGCCTTAGTGATGCCCCTGCAAACCCAGACTTTGCCCCTACTCCTGATTCCCCCATAAACGTGCACAGCTCAGGTGATGAGTGCAAAGCTGGCTGGCCAGGTTCTTGTAGTTACAGACAACCAAGAGTCTGGCCCTCAATCCCAAGTTATATCCAGGGCATCTCAGGGTAGACACAGGCCTGGGTCACTCCCAGAGGCATATAACACATTTTTTTTTTTAATGCCAAAATACGGTTATAAAAATTGTGATATTTTAAACAAAATATTTTATCTAACAAACGAATGGCTTCAATATACACAAAATATTAATATGACACCTTATCACAAGAAACCATGGTCTTGCCTACATAATAAGGGAATAAGACAGAAGCTTCAAGTTGTATGGGAAACATCATCTCTCTGCTCCTGCTGGAGTAGTTCTGGGGTAATCCACTAACCTCATTTGGAAATAACAATTCAAAGTTCATCTTTGAGGTTGTTTGTGGGTGTGAGTTCAGGGACAAACATCCCTTCTGCAAAAACCTCTCCCTCTGTTCTTTGGTTATAAGTTTTATTTAAATGACTTCTTTATTAAAATAATTAATACAAATTAACAATGCTAAATAAATGATTAAAAAGTTTTAAGCAATGTCTTAAACTGTCTTAAACAGAAGAATCTCTTAACTGTTCACTGATTCCTCAAAGGCAAGTTCCCATCTCCTCTTTATTATTTTTTATTCTATCTATATTTTCTCAGTCATGACCAACTCTTTGCGACCCCATGGACTGAATCCTGCCAGACTCTGCTGTCCATGGGATTCTCCAGACAATACTGGAGTGGGTTGCCATTTCCTTCTCCAGGGGATCTTCCCGACCCTTGAATCAAAGCCAGATCTCCAGTATTGCTGGCAGATTCTTTACTATCTAAGCCACCCGGGCAGCCTATTGATCATCGCCTCTTTGGAGGACCTTTAATTCATTGCAGGATGCCCTGGCAATAGGATGTATGATGGTTCCCTCCCCTGCCCCTGAAACCTGGGCTGCAAAAAGAGGCAAAGATTCGGCAAGAGAGACACAGATTTTCAAGCTAAAGTGGCTCATTGCCCCTTTCCCAGGCATTCTGACTGCATCTTGGGAGCTGTGACAGGGCCGTATAACCCAATGTTCTCTGTGCCAGGGCCGTATAACCCAATGTTCTCTGTGCCAGGGCCTCAGGTTTGGGCTCCTTAGGAGAACTGCATTGAACGCTGTGGCCCAGTTCTCATTCTAAAATGAGGAAACCAGATTAGAGAGTTTCAGTGACCAAGGTCGTTGTAACAGGCAGAAACATACTTCTACAAGGCTTCTAACTCTGGATGTTGGGCTCTTCCACACAGCACTCTGCTCCCATGTGTGTGGGGGTAAGAGAGCTGAGGTGGGAGCTGATGTCTGCGTAGGTTGTATGGGAAATGGGCCGGTGGCCAGTCTGCCAAAGTCACGGCAGCCAGCTCCCAGGCACCCCAGTACCCCCCTGCAGCAGTGAGTGGGGTAGGGGAGGGGAAGGAAGGGTTCAGAGAAGAGTCTGGGGTGCACACAGACCCCAGATCAAAGTCCACCCTCCCCACCCCCTGCACTAGGGTGTCCTTGAACCTGGGAGGTGAGGCCCAGTCTTCTCTCAGAGATTCAAGGAGCTTCTTACTTTGCTTCAAGAGAATCAGGCCTCAGCTCAAACCTTCAGGCTCCAGTGAGCTGGGCCCCAGCAGAAATACCCTTTGTGTCACTGCTCAATGTGGGCATCCACAGGGCACACACTGTGTCCTAGGGAAGGGTCAGATCGCCTGAGCACGGAGATATGAGGGGGTCTCCATTAGGCCAGCGGGTGCTGTCACAATGTGTCTCTACCCACAATGGAATGACCCTCAGGGTACCTGACTATCTGTGAACAGCTCCACAGAGCCTGTGTACCCTCTCTGGTCGCTGGCTGAGGAGACCAGGGTCATTCACACCCCTCCAGCTCCCCCAGTGGACAGATCCCACTTACCTCGGAAGGGAAAGGTGCCCAGTTTATGCAGATTCTCCTCCAGTTTCCCATAGTCCACCTCGGCCGTGGCAGTGAAAGGGGTGGTCACAGGCGGGTAGATGCCTGCGAGGTCCATCCTTCTCCCCTCCCCTGAGGTCCAGCCCCCCAGGGTCCTGGACAAGACCCTGCTCAGCCCCAGCCTCACAGAGGACCAGACTCGGGGGACCAGCATCTCCGCAGGAGGCTCAAGATCAAGCTGGTCTCTGCCCTCGAGGAATGCTGAGTTTGGACTCTTTCCTACCCCTGTTAATGATCAACGTTCCAAGTTAAAAATTTGCTGCCCCCTGCCCTGACTTGTTGGCCCTCAGACAGGCCCAGGCTGGGTGTTTCCAGGGTCAGAGGCTAGGCCTATGGTTCCAGGGAGGTTCTCTCTCCCCCTAGAGAGCCTCTGGAGAAATGCCACAAGCCTGTGTCCCTCTGGCCAGACAGAGGACTTGTTCCTGGGGTCTTAACACTAAAGGGTGCCTCCAGTGGGGCCTGGGCCCTCCTCCCACAATTCCCAGCCCCAAAGCCAGGAGCCAGGCTGCTTCTTGTCTTCTGCTTGGCAGTTGTGAGGCTGGCTGAGCTGACTGGCTGAGACCGGCCCTGTGGGAGGTGCCGCCAGCAGGGTGAGAAGCCGCCTGGGATCTGCCACCCCTTGCCCCACTCCCCTGCCAAGCTCCTCCCACCGAGCCTGCCACATGACAGGCCTGTACCGGGCATACACAGCCTCACTGGAAAGCTGTCACCAGGAGGGGGCCCCAGGAAGAGTGCATTGCGAAGCTGATTCACACTGGGTCTTAGGAAGTGGGGTGAGAGGGAAGAGGCAAGGAGAGGCCTCCGGTAGGAAAACTAGCAGAGCTAGCTCAGGGAGGACGGAAGGGCTCCAAAGTTCCCCTTTTGCCTGCGCCCATCCTTGCTCCCAGTCTTCCTTCATTCCTAAATATTTCAGGCACAAATAGAACAAATATCACATATAGCAAAAATGACTTTTTTTTTTATTGCAGTAGCTTGTGGGTGCTCCTAGGGTGTATGCAGAGGAATGGTGTCCTCAGCTCTGCGGGCCATTCTTATGACCCTCGGGCTGTACGCAGGGGACAAGCCAGATGCCTGGTAGGCCAGGACAGGCGTTTACTCAGCTGCCGCAGGCTGGGGGGTCTCCCGCCCACTCTCGGTGGACCCCTCCAGTCCATTCTGCTCTGACCCTGGCTCAGGGTTCTCCAGAGCGTGCCGGGTGTCAGCTTGCCACAGCTGTACCAGGTCCGTGGGGGTCTTTCCTGCCTGGGGGAACCAAGAAGAGATCTGGTCACTGTTGAGAAGTCTGTCCCAGAAGGTGCCTCACCTATACCAGTGGCCTCCAGCTGGGAGCAACTGGCAATGTCTGGAGGCATCTTTGGTTATGACAACTTGGGGGTCAGAGGTACTTCTGGCATTTTGAATAGAGGCCAGGAATGCTGCTCAAACATCCTATAATGCACAGGACTCCCTCCAAAACAGAAAATTTTCATTTCAAAATGTGAGTAATGCCCAGGTTAAGTCCTCATTTACACCTTCCCCGAATCTTCCTCATTTTCCCACTATCCCCTCAACCTTCCTCTTTTCTTTCATACAGCTAGCTTCTTTTTTTAAAAAAATTGAAGTATAGTTGATGTACAATATTACATGAGTTGCAGGTATACAATATCGTGATTCACAATTTTAAAGGTTATACCCCACTTATAGTTATTATAAAATATCAGTTATATTCCCTGTGTTGTACAATATATCCTTGTAGCTTATTTTTACATAATAGTTGGTACCTCTTAATCTCCTACCCCTATGTTGCAGTGCCCCCCTTACTCAATTCTCCTCCCTTTTGTGATTGCTCTAGGCCCCAGAGATGAGCTTTGACGAGGGGACAGAGGATCCTAAAGAAACTAGGGGACCGCAGGAATCAATACAGGGTATTTGTACAGGAATGATTGTACCAAGTGCTTAGCTTCCTTTCAGCTCTGTTTCTCCACAACTCTAGACTCCCTGAGCCTGGACTTTAGGACCCCTTTTGTTCTATTTGGGGGCCTTTGGGAAGTCCTCTTACTGACCCTCCTGGCTGTTTTCTGCACTTAGATTTTCTGGATGTAGAAAAGCATAGAGAGTTGGGAAGCTGGGTGGGCCCCCATCGCCAGGGGCCCAGAGAAGCCCTCCACTGTGACAGTGTCCCGAGAGCAGGCCGGCCAAGTCTTGCTCAGTTCTGTCTTTCCTCTGAGTGCCCAGCACAGGGCCTGGGAGACCAGTGTACCCTGTTTACTGAATCAGGGAAGGAGGGAACTTACCAGGTTCTTGCTCATCATGTCAGCCCCATGCAGGAGCAGCAGTTTGATGATTTTGTAGCGATTGAGCCTCACGGCATCGTGCAGGGCGCTGTCCCCTTCCTAGAACCAGTGTGACACTCAGCATGGTCCATGGGAGCATGTGGGAGCCCTCAGGGGGCACAGGGAGCCCCCTGCGGCAGGGCTGGGCGGGAGGGAACCCAGACACTCACTCTGTCTTTGGCATTTATGTCCAGGCCGAGGGATAGAAAGTGTTCCACGATCTCTACCTGCCCCGTCCGGACTGCCACATGCAGAGGGGTGCTCAGCAGCTGGGTGGGAGGGAATAGAAAACACTGGCTGAAGGGACCTGGGCTCTGATGCCTCTGAGGGTGGAGGGGTGTCAACTCCAGCCTTCTCCCAAGGAGGGGGAGGGAACTCTATAATTTCCCATCATCCTATCTGATGATCTAGCTCTAAGGTATTACCTGCCACCTCCTCTGGGATGCCTTCTATGATTCCCCTCTCATTCAGATATGAGCAACTGCTCACTCCTCTGCCCTTTTAAAATAATCATAATAGATGCCATTTATCAAGAGACGACTATGTGACGTACACAGCAAAAGCTTACAAAACATCAGTCTTATGTTAAATAAATAATTACTTGACATACATTTCCCCATCCAAAGCATATAAGAACTCTGCAAAGACATTTCATAGATGAGCAACAGAGGCTCAGAGGCCATCACCTGTTCAAGGATTGAGTGAATTCAAAATGGTGGATGGATAAAAAAGTGAACAGATGAATGAATCAATGGATGGATGGATGGATGGATGGATGGATGGATGGATAGACAAATAGAAGGATAATGAATGATTGCAAGGGTGAACAAATCCTGCATCTTTTATATGGTCCCAAAGTCACCAAGATAGCTGATTTCCTCTGCTCGTCCTGCTTCCTTTCCCAGACGGTGGTCTCCAAGGATTTGCTGCTGATGGCAAGACCTATCCCTGGTCCCTGAGGCACCAGAGAAACCAAACTAGCTCACTAGCCACCTGCTTTCTGCTTTTCTGCCCTCTGCTTCCCTCCCCTCCCCTCTGTCACCCTAACATCTGTGAGCATTATTGCCTCACCTTATCCCTCACGTTGGTGTCTGCTCCTCGGCTCTGCAGGAGTCTCACCACCTCCAAGTGGCCCCCACGACAGGCCCAGTGCATGGCTGTGCAGTCCAGCTAGGAAGGAAGGATGGAGCTTCACTGCAGAGCTTCAGGGAAGAGCATGCCCTCAGGGAAATGACCCCAGCCAGGAGAGCAGGGAGATATCCAGGGGAAGGATCCAGGGAAGGACAGTGACACTCCAGTGGCTAGGCAGAGGGTGGAGTGGAGCCAGAGAGCCCTTGGGGTCCATTAAGTGAGGTGAAGTGAAGTCGCTCTGTCGTGTCCGACTCTTTGCGACCTCATGGACTGTAGCCTGCCAGACTCCTCTGTCCATGGGATTCTCCAGGCAAGAATACTGGAGTGGGTTGCCATTTCCTTCTCCAGGGGATCTTCCCGACCCAGGGATCGAACCCAGGTCTCCTGCATTGCAGGCAGATGCTTTAACCTCTGAGACACCATTAGTCCAAGCCAGATTTACAGACAGGCTTGGGGAGGAGGTGGTGCCCGCACAAGTTCACACAACCCACTAGCGGTGGGGCCTGGCCGCCCAGGCAGTTTGTTTATGTCCCAGGTGGGAGGTCTGCAGGGACAGGGAGTCTGTTAGTGCCGGACCCACCTCCTGCCCCTCACCCAACACCTGCCCTCTTGCTCACCCGGTCCTGGAAATCCACAGTGGCCCCACTCTCCAGAAGCTTCTCAAGGATCTCCATGTGGCCCTCCAGGGAAGCTCGGTGCAGGGCAGTCCGGCGGAACTGTCCCCAGAGAAAACAGTCAGGGCCCCAGCCTGACCCCATCATCCACCCAGGTTGAGACCAGGGCTTATCCCAGCCAGATTCTGACCCCTGTGCTCGGTCCCCATATGGTCCACATTCTGCCAGCTCCTTCATGCTCTGTGGGGACCAGCCTTGGATACCTCCTATGCACTGGGGACCTCCTCACTGCCCCCCAAGCACACAAGCTGAACCAGGGCACGGTGCAGGTGGGATTCCAGCCCAGTTCTCCTGGTCTTCAACTCTGTATTTGATTCCATCCTCTTTTCTCCCTAAATATCAAGGTATGTATTACTCTGGAGGTGGTTCAAGTTGGAAAGGGTCTCCTTAGCCACCTTTGTGGGGAAGGGAAGGGGGCATCCCAAATCTTCTGAGGGGCCCCCTCTCAAAGGACACGGATGCCTGTTCTCAATCCACAAGGCACAGCTCGAAGAGGAGGCTGGCACAGGTGCAGGGCCCAGAAAGAACATCACCTGATCGCAGGTGTCAGGGGAACCCCCATCTGCCAGGAACTTCTCGATGACCTTCATCTTCCCCTCCACCGCAGCTTTCAGGAATGTCTCCTCATCCACAGGGCCCGTCTGGAGGGCGTGAACGCAGTCATGGGGGGGGTGCCGCCCCGAGGTGATCCGCTCCATCCTCCCCTCCCCCGGGACCCCTTGCCCACACAGATTCCTCCCTAGGACGCTTACGATCTCCTCCGGCTCTGGAGGTGGCTCCTGGGAGGTGGCCAGGGCTTCCCGCTTCTTCTGCTTGCGTTTCTTCCGCAGCTGGATGAGGTTCTGGATGCCACCCACGTCGATGATCTCCCTCCGCAGGTCTAGAGATGTCTTCCGCACGCGCTCTTGGCCCTGCGTGGGGATAGCCCATCAACCCCACACTGGCACGCCGAGTGTCCGGCTTGGGGACCTCTGAGCTGAGCCGGAGGTGGAGGACAGGGAGCTCCTCTCAAGGAAGAAAGAATCCAGGTCTAACTCTGCCGCCCAGGACTAGGTGAAGCCAATGAAACTGACACAGATGCCTCAGATCGGGGAACCAGGCAGTCCTGAGGGGGCTGCCTTGGAGTTGCCCAACTTCAAGGCTCCACATAGGGAGGGGGGTTGATGAAGAAATCTCAAGGGCAGTTCTTAGCCCAGGCCTCCAGAACCAGCTCTTGATTCCCATCTTTCCGTGCAATCCTCCACCTCTCTCCCTCCCTCCATCCTTCTCTCTCTTCATAAAAATAATACAGAAACGTGAAAGCCCTTCTCTCCCAGAGGTAACTTCTATCACAGCTCAGCTGATGCCCTTTCAGATGAGATCATCATCCTCTGCGTTGGGGTCTGGAAACTGCTCTTCTCTGACCAGCATGGAGATCTCTCCTGTCAGCACGCACAGCCTCCCCACATCCCATTACCACCTGCATCACGCCCTGCTGAAGAGCTGCCCCATCACTGCCGCTTCCAAAATGAGTCCCCCGGGATCTTGGACACCTCGGAAGGTGTAGGGAGGAAAACTTTACCACCACCCCCCCACACCCGCCCTTTTTCACTTCTAAGTTCTTTGGCTGGTCTAATAATCTTGATGTAAGACTGATTAATAGGAGAAACAAATTTAATTTCATGTGTATGGTAGTCCATAAAAATATAAGACTCGAAGAAGTGAAGCAGGCAGCTTCTACACCTTTTAGACAAGGAAACAATAAATTTGTGAAGCACTGAAAAGACAAAGGAATTTGGATTTGGAGGAGCTAACTAATGAAGAAACAACAATGTTTGTTTATACAGCCTTCTCAGCCCTGAATTCCCGATATTTGGTGATAAGGACACTCTCTATTTTCCTGATAGAGGGAGGCTAACTTCACATGGGAGATTCATCTCCTACTTTCTGGGAAGAAAAGGAGGGTCAGTGTATTCTTCTTGCACTGCCTTTCTCAAATGACTTTAATTTAAAATAATCAGTATGCCAAAGTGGTATATTTGGGGGTGGCAAATATCGCCTTCACAAGTGTGGGGTGGGGCCAGGAGGCTGCATCGCTCACACCTCCCAGGGGTGCTGGGCTGCAGGTTCGTGGACCACACTAGGAGGGGCAAGACTGCAACTGCCTGGCATGTCTGCTGAGGGTGGATACTGGCCTCTGCTGGCACTCACCTTGACCTTTTGCAAGGACGGACTCTCAGGCCTGTGGTGCTTCTCATCCTCCAACACCAGCATCTCCATGGGCAACTTCTTTTGGGTGGTTCCTCGGAGTTTCTGGGCAACCAGGGAGAGAATGGGTTCCAGGATCTGCCTGCTGTGCCTAGGGGACCAAACAGCCTCCCCCACAACTAATTTAAGGACACTCCCAAAAGTCTTCCTTCTGTGTGACCTCACAGCCTTTCACCTGCTCCACTCCAGTCTGGTCCAGGAGAGGCCCAGGTCAGAGCTGCGCTCCCCACCTCAGAGCTGGGCTCCCCAACTCAGCCTCAACCCCAACACCTGTGTACTGACAGCCCTGGGTCTCCAGCAAAACAGGATTAAGGGCTAGCAGAATGAGTTTTCACGAAATTAAATATATTTTTATAATTTTTATAAGCACTGAGTCTTGTGGGGGGTTAGGTTTAGGGGCATTTAAAATTCACTTTGATAAAATAATTGTGATAAATGATAAATGTTTTTTAATGGGCTTACTTGACAATATAAAACTATGGGAACTCTGTCAGTTACCAACTTCTTTCCCTCAGATTTTACTGATCTGTGAAATCCTAGGGCATGGAAACTGTTTCTCTCAAGAAATCTGAGGGGTAGGACCTACAGCTCTCCAGCTCTCAGCTTGAAGTGAACTCTAAGGATTAACCTTGAGTGTGTGTTAGTCACTCAGTCATGTCCGACTCTTTGTGACCCCATGGACCGTAGCCTGCCAGGCTCCTCTGTCCATGGGATTCTCCAGGCAAGAATATTGGCATGGATTGCCATTCCCTTCTCCAGGGGATCTTCCTGATCCAGGGATCGAACCCCAGTCTCCTGCATTGCAGGCAGATTCTTTACCATCTGAGCTACCAGGGAAGCTTCAAATTAACCTTCTCGTTGTAATAATACAGGGGGGAAACTCTGTCAAGTTCTCCTTCCCATTTATAGGTCTGACTTGCCTGGACTACTTCCTTGCTGCCACCTCCTCTCTTCTAAAGGAAAACACTCTTTGTGAAGTGCGGGCCCCCCCATATCTGAAGTCCCCCCCTTGCCAGGATATTCACTCAGGCTGGAGGGTACTGAGTCCAGGTGGCAGCTGGGAGGAATGACTCCCTCTTCCAGAGTTCTCAGCTGCCTTTTGCACTCCAAGGGTTATACTCTTCAAGGGTCATTGAGGGCTGATTTTCCAGGGCTTTTTTTTCAGATGTTCTGTGGTCCACTGGCGCCTCCCTTCCATATGAAGTATACATGGTTTGAGGTTGCCCCAGGGCTGGCCTTGCCTGAAACACTGCATCTTTACAGGGGACGAGGGATTGTCTAGGGCTTCAGCTACTACTGCATGTGGGATCATGGCTAACCCCTGGAGCATCTAGAGGATGGGTTGGTCTTAATCATCTTGGCAACCCCAGCACCAGGGACAGAGGCTGGTGAGAGAGTAAATGAATGAATGAGTTTTACTTTTGGAGAGTAAATGAATGAGTGAGTTCATGGATGATGGGAGGCAGGCTCAGCAGCTCTGCCCACCTCCAAGTCTTCAGTGATGACCTAGCCCAGTAAAGCCCCCACGGAAGAGTCCAAGTTGCTGGGCTGGTCTCTGAGGTCCTCCTTCCCCACTCACCCCAAGAAAGGGCTGCAGGCTGGACACGAGGCTCTCCTATAAGAATGCTGCTGGGCTGGGGCCTGGTGGGAACAACTGGGTCTCTACTGCTCACCAGTGCCTTACTCAGACTCCATAGCCCCTCACTTTGGATTTGTCTCTGTGGACTGGCATGCAGTAGGTGCTCAAGAAATGTTTCCTGAATTGGGTGTTCGTTGACAAAATGCAACACAACAAAACTTCCACCTTACTTCATAGATGGTCACATAGATGAAATGAGAGAATGCCTGTCCACTCGTAGCACAGTAGGCACTGGTGGCAAGGCTGGTTCTGTGGGCTCCCAGGGTCGTGACAGCCTTGCCACTATATTTATTGGATGAATGAATGGAGGAAGACTGCTCCCTGTCCTCTTGCTGGAGATCTCTGTGTCCAGTGGCAGCATTCCAGAAGTGGCCCAGCAGCATGACTCACCTGCCTGGCCCTGGTGCTCATGCCCTTGGGGGAGTGAGAAATGGCATTCCTGGAGATCCAGGGATGCCCTGCCTGGGACTCAGTGGGCTCAGTCCAAGCTCTTCTAAGACAAACCTGCCCTCCCTTCCCTAGGCCTCACGTCTACTTCCACCGGAGTCCTGACCCGCCCCTCTTCCTCACTCCCATTCACTTTTCCTTTTATGAATGAAGTCTATAGGAGACGCTGGAGACCCAGGTTCAATTCCTGGCTTGGGAAGATCCCCTGGAGGAGGAAATCGCAACACATTCCAGTATTCCTGCCTGGGAAATTCCATAGACAGAGGAGCCTGGCGGGCTACAGTCCATGGGGTCTCAAAGAGTCAGACATGACTGAGCAGCTGAGGGCACATACACACACACAACCTCTAAACAAATTTATCTCCTCCCTCCCATTCCTGGTAGGGCTCGTCTCTCCCCCTCCAAGTTCTTAACAGGGTTGTCAGAGATGCCTTCCTAAAACAGGTCAGATGGCACCACTGTGCCTCACTCAACAACATGCAGTGGCTTCCCACTGCCAGAGTATCTTTCATGTGGCGCTCGCCTGCTGGTTTGTGCCCTGCCTGCCTTCCCAGCCTCAGCCCCTACTGCCAGACTCCCTCCTGACAGTCACATTTCCACACGCCCTGAGGAAATTAGCACCTGCCATTTCCTTAGCCTGGAATACCCTCCCCATCCTGATCACCACTCGCCATCCTTGAAGGCCTGACTCAGTGCCCTCCTGTCCACAGGAGTCCTCAAGAGGGCCCATGGTCGACATGATCACCCACATTTTGTGCTCCTTCATTCTGAGTTACACCTCTATTTCACCCTCTCTCCACTCTGCCTTATTTCTGAGTTGACTGTGCGCCTGACAAATGTCAGCTAAAATGAACACAGGGTTGGTAAGGGAGAGGCAGGGGCTGACCTTACTGAGTCCCTCCTTCCTCCCAGCACCAGGCACTTGGCAGAGAAACTCCAGGTCAAGTATTTTTTTTCATCAAATGAACAGTAGGACCAGACCACACCCTCCTCCCTTGCTTCTTTATTCCACAGAAAATGCA
>ML664183.1:8627544-8933178 GCA_007570785.1 Antilocapra americana
CCAGACCACACCCTCCTCCCTTGCTTCTTTATTCCACAGAAAATGCAACTATCCAGAGCCCCGTGCTCAAAGGCCTCTCCTGGTGTGGCTGATGGTCCTAGAAAACCCACGTTTCCTTTGCCAGCATCCCTTCCTCACTCTGCTCCCAGTCTTTATCCTTCTTCAAGGAACAAACACTGGCGTTTCTTTTGTCCCAGCCTCCCACCCAGCAGCCTGGGAATCTCGGGGCCCCGCACTCCCAGACCTGTCCTGCTCTGTGTAGCTTAGCCTGTTTTCTCAAGGCCCAAGTGAGCAGACAGGGTCTCGGGGAACCCAGCTTGGCTCGCCACTTGTCTCTCAAGATCTGGGGGCTAAAGCCTTCATTTCCCACTACCAACAGCCCCCTCTCAGGAGCACCCTGGAGTAGCACCCTTGAGGACACCCGTCTTCCTTCCTCCAGGTATGGCAGCCAGGGTCTGCCTTCCCTTGATAGCAGAGCTGGGTGTCCCCAGGACCCCTTTGGGCCTCCACCCCAGCCCTACCTCATTCTCCTCCTCCTGTGCCAGCCGCTCCTCAATAAGCGCCGTGGCCCGCTGCACCTCCTCAGAGTCGGCCATGGTGCCGTCGCAACCCGCCTCGGCAGGCCCCGGGGGCTTTATATGCCAGGGCCCCCACCCCCGCCACGCCAGGCGCTTTTGCCATGAGCTCACTGGCCCAATTCTCCACCTGCCTCCCCCACCTGTCACCTTCACCCCGGGCAGCCCCAGGGCGCAGGGGTAAGGATGGGACAGTTGCAACCTCTAGCCCCTGGCCTATTCTAGTCAGAGGGCCCAGTGCCTTGAGAGTGGGGATTGCAGGAAGGAGCCTGCCCGGCGCCTGTCCTGAGTGCTCAGGCCCAGCTGGGCCTCAGCCAGGGCAAACGGGCTGCTCCAAGGACCCGCTGGCTGCTCTTAGCCCTGATGGCAGTGCCATCTGCTGGATGCCTAGAAATCCTGCCCAGCTAGTGCCAGTGTGGGGACCCAAAAGCCAAATCTGGAAACCCAAGGTAGGCCTGCATTCCCAGGCTGTCCTGAGAACACACTCGCTGGCTCTGGGGAGGCGCAGACATTGTCTTCTCTTGGCTGCAGTGCTGGATGGGGGCTGGGGAGAAGGGCAGTTGCCTCCCTCTGCCTGGAGCGCTTGCAGTTCTTTGCGTCTCTGGCGTCCCACAGTGCCCCCTAGTGAAGCATCGCTGCATTTGGCTGCAAGGCCATGTTGCGCTTGTGCTCAGTCGTGTCCAACTCTTTGTGACCCCATGGACTGTAGCCCACCAGGTTCCTTTGTCCATGAAATTTTTGCGACAAGAATACTGGCGAGGGTTGCCATTTCCTTCTCTAGGGGATCTTCCCGACACAGGGATCGAACCCGCAACTCTTGTGTCTCCTGCATTGGTAGGCGGATTCTTCACCCCTGCGCTGCCTAGGAAACCCATGAGTCCCTGACAAACCTCACCCATCTGTCTGTCCCAGGGGACCTCTGGGGAACTTACAGAGTCTTGCTTCAAAAGAAGCCACCAAAAGGGCCAGAATGCAGCGCCAAGCCCTGCTGATGAGGACAGCAGCTCTGGCTGATCATCCTTCCCTCCCAGGCTTCCCTGTCAGGCCGCCCTGACCGGTGGTCATGCTCACTGAGAAGAAAAACTACTCCCAACTGGAGAAAGACCAGACCTGCTTCGCTGAGTTCCACACCTGGACCTGTGGGAGCAAGCGCTGGGTCACCACAACCCAGGTTTAACCTGCCAGTGAACCAAAGACGCCATAGCCCTGTGCTTCCGTGACACTCACGTGGCTTGTCCTGAGCCAAACAACCTTATCTAAGACGCCCCCCTCTGCTTACCTGCATGCTCTCCCTTAAGGAAGCACAAGACCCAGCTCCTTCTGCCCTTTGCTTCTCTTTGTGGCAAGCCAACACAGTTTCACCAGAGAAATGTGTCAGCGATTTTACTGTGAAGTCCCCGAGGGTACTATCTCCAGGACACTGAACGCACCCCAGTCCCAAGAGCCTGGCTCAGGACTGGAGAGGGAAGCCAGCACCCCGGAGCTGCAGGAGTGGAGCAGCAGGTGACTAATGCTGCCTGAGGGGCCGCCTTGCCTTTCAAAGTGAGTTCACGTCCTTCATCCCATTGAATCCTGCCAGCAACGGAGGGAGGGGGCAGGGCAGGTGGCACCATCTCCACTTGAAAGATAATGAAAGCAGGCTCCGAGGTTAAGCGGGTTTTCCTGAGGACCCAAGAGAACACAGGCCTGAACGCCAGCAGTTCCCGGCTTGCTTCACCATGCTCTCTGCGGTGCCCGGGGCTGCTGGGTAGGCTGCACACCCACCTGCTCCACACCCTTGAACTGGCTCCAGGCTCCCCAGAGCTGCAGGAGGACCCAGAGTCAAAGCCAGGCAAGCAAGAAGGAAGGAGCAAAAGGCTTTATTGATAAATATGCAGATATGTCTGTACACAGGGACCTGCCATGGGGCCATGACCAGGCTGCAGACCCCCTACCGCCAGGGTTACAGCCAGGAGATGGCCCTGCACAGACCCCCGGCCACAACTGCCCAGCCACTGCCTCCTCTCTGCCAACTGTGCTGGGGGCTGGGAGAGGCAGAGGCCAGCCTCAGGCTCCTGGCCCCTGGGGCTCACGTGTGGTCCTCTCCCCTCCAGGGCACTGGCCCTGTGCCCAGGGCAGAGTCAGGGGAGGGAGACAGCAGCTGCTTCAGACCCTGAGCAGAAAACCGGAGTGAGCGCAGCCGTCAGCACCAGAGGACAGATCTGGGCTCCAGGGGGCCTCCGGGCTGGCCCTTGTGGCTTGAAACTGCCTCGGGAGAGAGACCGAGTGGAGGGCCCTGGTTGCCTTTTCTCTGACAAAGTTGGCAAGGCCGGTGTGTGGTGGCACACTGTTTCCTGGGTGCCGAGCACTGGCGGCCTGCAGTGTCCCCGTGAAGCATGTTCCTCTCAGGGCTTGCCCAGCAGCCGTGCACAAGAGGTGCCCCTGAAGAAAAGGACAGCTCTCAAAGGCAGCGGCAGGGTCGGGGGGCCTAGTGCTCCAGGCGGGAGGCCTCTCAGCCCTGCAGAGCACTCCCTGGCCTCTCTGCCCAGGGGTCCGTGGGCTCTTCAGTCCTGGGGCGGAGGGGGCTGGTTGATGATGACCTGGATGACAAAATCTTTCTGGATCTTGGTTTCCTGGAGCCGCGTGCGGTCTGTAAGCAGCTTTCCGGAGAAGAACCATCGCTGCCAGGATGGCTCGATGCCCTCCTGGGTGTGCAGCTGCCTCTTGAGCTGCCCCACCGTGTCGGGTAGGCTGGCACTGAGCCTCACGTCCTTGCCCGTGGAGAGGCGCACCTTCAGCGGGAACTCTCGGCGCACGCTGGGGGTGGGCTCAGGGGGCTCCAGACTCTCCTCTTCCGTGTGCTCCAGGAGCAGGTTCACGGGAGGCGACAGGCAGTAGATGGGGAGTTGGTAACGATTGCCCAGCTCATCGTAGCATTCACAGAGGGTGCCTGTGGGAAGGCAGGGTGGTCAGAGTTGACTTGGGGACCCACTGATATGGATTTAGTTGTGTCCCCTCCATCATATTCATACACTGAAGCCCTAACCCTCAGCACCACTGTATTTGGAGATAGGAGCCTATATGAGAGCAATTATAGTTAAAGAAAAGTCTCTCAGTTGTCCAACTCTTTGTGACCCCATGGACTGTAGCCTATCACGTTCCTTCATTCATGGGATTTCCCAGGCAAGAGTACTGGAGTGGGTTGTCATTTCCTTCTCCAGGGGATCTTCCCGACCCAGGGATCGAACCCAGGTCTCCCGAATTGTGGACAGATGCTTTACCATCTGAGTCACCAGGGAAGCAATTATGGTTAAGTGAGGTCATTTAGGTGAGGCCTTGATCCAGGAGGATTAATGCCCTTACAAGAAGAGATACCAGAAGGCTCTCTCTTTCTTCTCCCACAATGAGGACTTCGGGAGCAGGTGGCATTTACAAGCCAGGAAGACAGTTCTCACCAAAACCCAAATCAGCTGCCACTTTGATCTTGGGCTTCTCAGACCAAATTTCTGTTGTTTAATGCGCCACCCAGTCTGCAGTATTTTGCTATAGCAGACTGAGCAGACAAATATACCTGTCATGATCACCCCACAGTCCTCCAACCCACCCTACAGTCAGGTCTTCCTTGTACAGCTGGTGGGGGCCTGAGGTACAGTCAGGAAGACCTGGGCTGACATTCTGGCTCCACCAGGTTCTGGCTCATTCAACCCTAGCAAATTACTTTTCATTTGTTCATTCAACAACCCCTTCCTGAGCATATATGCTAGGTGCTGGCATTATAAGGATGAATGAAATAGCATAGACCCTGCTCTTCATGACTCATACCTAGCGGGCTTCAATCTTCTTACTGGTACAATGTATTGCACATACATATATTTCCTGCATCTTAAGCACCTACTACATGCTGAGACTGGATTAAATGATGTTATCTGTATCTTGTTGAATCCTAACACACATCCTATGAGATAGGTATCCCCACTTTATAACTGTTAAGACACTTGGGCTTTAAATTCGAGTAGCTCAAGGTCACACAGCTAGGAAAGAGACACGGTTAAAACCCAGTTTCTGACTCTATTATAGAGTTTCCAGTGTTATTCTCTGCTTTACACAGCCTCAGGGGCTGTTATGAACTAAATGAAATGATGCAATAGAAGTTTCTAGCTCGGTGCCCAGCATATAATAATATTCAACAGAAGGTTGGAACCTGAGGTGTGCTAGGATCCCAAAGGGCGCCAAGTAATCTTTAACTTGCTCTCATCACATTGCTCTGAGGTGTGCTGTTGTCTTTCCACAAAGACAGGAGGGACTGTGTTCTCATTTTCTTGGTATCTCGCTCCTGGTCTATGCTCATAACGGTTGCTTGAATGAACAAATTAAAGCTACACTTGCCACCCACAGCCTGCATGGAAGCATCTGACATGGGGCTTGCCACTGGCTCTTCCACCCTGACAGCCACCTTGCTCTGGTGGAGACAGCCCCTGCCCTGCCCACTGACCATGGGGCAAGGTGATGCTGGCTCCATCCAGGATGGCCTGAGCCAGCTCGTGGTCGTTGGCCTCGGCAGCATAGGCGGCAGCCTTGAGCGCATCCCAGATCTCCTTGCGGCCCTCGAAGGCGGGCGCCGTGTCCCAGAACTCATCCCTCTTGCTCCGCAGCTGCCCATCGGTCATCGGGTAGTCGCTCTTCCACTTCAGCCGCTCCTTCTTCAGGGGCTCGTTGCGTCCTGGGCAGGACAGAAGGGAGAAGCTCTGCATGTGGAAAGCCAGGACTATAGTCCGCCCTCTCCCAGCCCAGCCTCCCCAGTCCTCACTGCTGTGGTTCCTGAGCATTCGGGTCTCTGGGCCCCTTCCTGGACTCAGGGAAGAGTCTGGAAACTGCACAAACCCCTCCTGGGGGTGAAAACCCCTTTTGTCAGCAAAGCATATACTGCCTTTGTTGCTGCTGTTTAAGTCTTAATTTTACTCTCTTTCTTTGCTTATAAAATAGGACGTGTTCAGTATTTTAAAAATATGGAAAAAATGTAGTGGTGTCAAAAAACAAAAGAACAGCTGTGACCATTTTCGGACCCAGCTTGTGCCAGATCACAGGCTAGGCATTTTAGACTCAAAATGACCCAACAGATGGGGAAACTAAGACCCAGAGAGCTTGTCGTTGGTCTAAAGCCCCACAGGTACCAATTTAATGCCAGGTTTTCTGAGTCAGAAGGTCACTCTTTGACCACGTGCTGCCACTGGAGAAAACTTACTCAAGAATTCCACCATTTAGAAGTGACCATTGCTGGGGCTTCCCTGGCGGCTAGCTGGTAAAGAACCTGCCTGCCAACGCAGGGGACATGGGTTCAGTTCCTGATCTAAGATCCCACATGCCGTGGGGCAACCAAGCCAACAGGCCACGGCTAATGAGCCCATGCTCTAGAGGGCGGGAGCTGCAGCCACTGAAGCCCAAGCGCCCTAGGGCCCGTGCTCGGCCGCGGGGAGGCACCGCAACGAGAAGCCTGACCGCCACAACTAAAGGGCACTTCCCCTGCTCACCGCAACTACAGAGAGGCCACGCAGCAACGAAGACCCAGCACAGCCAAACATAAATACATATAATTTTTTTAAAAAAGAAGTGACCACGCTGACTTAGACACATTTCCTTTCAGCTCCCTTTCCTCACTTTTCTCAATAGAGCTGGAGTTCTACATAGAGTTTTAAAAACAAAAAACAATTTCTTTTAAAAATAATCCTTGTTATAGAAAAGGAGTTAACTGTTTTTGTGCCAATATACAACTCGCTGTTTATTTCACACCTATATTACTGTGCATGTATATTCCCATGACTAAAAATAATAAACATTTATACTGTCTTATTACTAATATTCCACCATAAAGTTACAAAGAAGTTTTCTGAATGGTAACCAACCAACCAAAAAACCCCTGCAGCACTGGAAGAAGAAAACAATTCTGTGAAATGTCACGATTCTTGTTACCCAGCCCCAAGTGAGCCCCAAAACAACTCCTGATGGAGGTCAAGACTTGAGGGCAGAAGCATCTCTCAAAGGCTTTAGGAAGCTCAACCATCTCAAAGCTGAAGTCAGAATGAGCCACATGGGTGAGATTGAAAGCACTCGGCTCCTGTTACAACTCGGATCCTAGGAAAGATGGGGGAACTAAAGCTGGGGCAGGACCCCTGGGCTGGAGCAGAAGAGGGGTTCCTCAGAGGAAGAGGAAGACATTCACTGTCTACCAACCGTGTGAAAGAAAACTTGTGGAAGCACTTTACCTACATACATCATCCCATTTCCCCCTTCCAATGGCTTTAGGTGGTAGGTGTTATTATTGCTATTTCACAGATGGTGGGCCAGGCAGAGAGACTGAATGACTTGGCCTCCAGTCACATAGCAAGTGACGACAGAGTGCAGGTCCCACCGCAGGTCACACTGAATCCACACATGGCCCTCCTGTGGGTGTGCCACTACCTGTGAAGACAGAAAACTCTCAAGCCAGGCGTTTAATCTGAAGTGTTCCTGGGTTAGCACAAGGAAACGCAAATCCTCTTTGTAGAAAAACAACTTCAAACCAGGCCTCAAAGAATTCCCGAGATGAAGTTCCAAGAAAAATAAATAATAAGGTCATAGATTTTTTTAAAATCACAATGTACAAAGAAACAAGGCACTGTGAGCCCAAGCCAGCAAAAACAACAGGCAAGAGAATCAGATGCACAAAGACTTCAGATACAGGACTTATCAGACACAAGGGATGAAATACCAAGTTTAAGAAATGAGAGCCTAAGAAATGAGAGCCTTAAAAATATGAACAGGGCATGGGAAAAACACCCACATAACTATCATCAGAAGTATTCTGTGAGAGCAGTAGAGGAGAAACACTGGAGATTTTTCTTTACAATGGGCTATTGATAGACAGTGTTGGGACTACAGGTTCTCCATATAGAAAAACATGAAACAGGATCCCTACCTCACACCAGCCACAAAAATCAAAGCCCAGGTGGATCAAAGGCTTAAGTGTGAATGCCAGAAAGGAGGCAGAAAGAAACAGATGATGACAGAATTGTTTATGTGTTTTGTTGTGGAGTTTGGGCCTGGAGGTGTTTTTGCCTGGATCAATGAAATCCCCCTGCTTCATGATTTCTGAGTCCTTTTCTCTTTGGTCCTTCAGCATTGGTGTCTCACTAACAAGAGCTTTGATCCCTCCGGATTCACAGGCTTTATGCAGTGACACCCTTGGGACCTCAGGCATATGGCACTTCTGCCCCTCTACCCAAGAACCCAGATGTCAGGACCTTTTAACTTCTTGAGCTCATTTCTACAGTTTTCCCGTCTCTTTCCTCTTTGCCAGATGTCACTTCTTCCTGGTCTCTATCTAACTGCTGCTCCTTCTGGGTAGAGGTCAGGCCCAGTTAATGGGCCACTCCTAATCTGCTGAGGGTTGAGAAAGCTTTGTCAGCACTGTTAAAATTGAGAGCATCTGGTTCTAAGAAAGAGGTTTCCTAAAGAAGACAGAGACTAGGCTTTGTTTGGGACATCTGTTGTTCCTGCTCAGATCTCCTCCCCACTGCCCCCCTCACTTACATGGTCAGGTTTTGATTTTGCCCCTGACAATTGAGGTTGTGGCCTTAGGACACCCGAAGTGTAACTGTGTATGCATCCACCTCACTCTTATATAAACGCAGCTCCATGGTGTCACCTTTCAAAGCTGTCACCTGAGGAGGCCCCACGTGCCTGGAGGAGGCTCTGCTTGGATACCTGGCCCTCAGAGTCCCCTCCCCTCCACACAGAGAATAGCCTGCTTTCCTGTCTGTGCTGTCAGAGACACACTTCTCACCCCAGGATGGACATGATGCCCGTGAGCCTCCCCAGGTATTAACTGCATCTGCATCACCCAAGACACAAAGGCTTAAAAGTTCTTCACCCTGCACGCTGGTCCTTTTAGACTGAAAATACTAGAAAATACTAGATTGGGGGCAGTGGTAGGAAGGGGGAGGGTTCAAAGGGCAGCAGGAGCCTAGCCTTCTCAGTTGGCACTGCACCTCTTCACCAGCAGGCGGCAGTCACAGTATCTCTGGGCCAGGGGCTGGCTCCCTTTGCAAGTGAATCAAAGGGCAACAAAGTACCCAGGAAAAATTCTCCAGGTCGAAGGGAAGCAGGTGTAAGAGACATGACAAAATGTCTGGATCCCTAAACACCAATGATTACAATTTTAGACAAGATACAGACAAAACATAAAAGAAAGCTTTTACTCTAAACACAGAAGCAAACTGATGATTAATATTTTAAATTTCATTTCTCTAATGTCTTATCATTAAAAATACTGGGCAATGGAAAGGGTATGAACACTTTTATATGTGGTACAAATTGATACAAATTTTCTGGAGGGCATTGGCTATGATACTAAAAGAACTTAAAAGTGTGTATTCCTTTGGCTCAGTGATCTGGTTTCTAAAGTGAAAGTGGCTCAGTCGTGTCTGACTCTTTGGGACCCCATGGACAATACAGTCCATGGGGTTCTCCAGGCCAGAATACTGGAGTGGGTAGCCTTTCCCTTTTCCAGGGGATATTCCCAACCCAGGGATTGAACCCAGGTCTCCCACACTGCAGGATTCTTTACCAGCTGAGCCACAAGGGAAGCCCAAGAATATTGGAGTGGGCAGTTGTTCCCTTCTCCAGCAGATCTTCTGGATCCAGGAATCGAACTGGGGTCTCCTGCATCATAGACGGATTTTTTTTTTTTACCAACTGAGCTATCAGGGAAGCCCTTGGTGTCTAAGAAAGTATTCAAAGAAAATAACCACAAGTGTGTGGTGGAAGTTCATCTACAAAGCTTTTTAGATCAACCTTGTTTCCTAGAAATAAACTCAATGCACAGGAGAGGGGCTACATCGTATCTGCGCATCCCTGGCAGCCACTCTATGATGGGGCAGAAGGAGGCTAAGTGGCATGGGGAAAGGTCCTTGATATGGTGAGACGCAGGTTGGAGAACAGCAAGTGCTCTGTGCTCCAGCTTTTATTTCTAAAAATATATGTAAAATCACATATATATATATATATTAAAAAGACTGGAAAGATTTATACCAAAATGTTTGGTTATATCTGATTGGCAGTTACCAATGTTTTTTTTTGCTTCTATTTTCCAAGTTTCCAACAATAAGCATTAATTACTTTAGTAATAAGATTAATGAAAACTGTTAACAAGGAAAAGGGGTACATAAAGTTCCAAGGAGAAGCCACAGAAAAGTAGGAAGAGTCTGGGTCGGAAGCGGTAGGGTTTGAGGGTGGTGGAGAACTGGAGAACCCAAGGCCCACAGCCTCTACGATTTCAGTTCCTGGCAGCTCTGGGTGACTCTGTTCAGGGCCAGGCAGGCTCTACTGGTTTCAACAGCAGCAGCAGCAGCAGCATCTAGGAGCCTCTACTTGTGTCTCCACCTGTCCTAGATAAGCTCCAGGTCAAAGATAGAGTTGACAGAAATGGTCCTATCGCCTGTGAAGTTGACAAAAGAGAGATTAAAAAACCACAAAATAAAAGATCAAGGTACCTGCTTGTCTGGGGAGGGACAAAATGCCCACGATAATCCTGGGTTTCTCTGATTGTGGTGGGCAGAGAACTGAGAAGAGAATGTAAGTTTCTGAGTAGAGGCAAAAGCTGGGGTCTTGAAGGGTTGCCTGAAACACCACCAGTGTCAGGACCAGAGCTGGCGGGCGAGGCTGAGGTGTACACTCAGTTCTGACTGACGAATCCCACACCGAACACAGCAAAACAGAAGTGGAGCTGGCAGGCTCACCCACACCCTAACACTGCAAGTTCAACGGATCGCCTCCAGGGTCACTACTGAGAGCAGATTCAGAGGGTAAAGAAAGAAGAAAACAGAGGGCACGATGTCTGGATCGGGGGAGGATAATGATGGTGGACGCTGTGGTTTGGCCAGATAATGAACGGTGTCTGGTGATACATCACCCCAGGGGAGGGCACTGAAAGGAGAGTGAGAGAGAGAACATTAAAGGTCCTTTCCGATTTGCATAGAGCTGGAGTGCCTCTATGAGCGTGTGTGCACGCATGTGTGTGTGTGTGTGTGTGTGTGTGTGTGTGTGTGTGTGAGAGAGAGAGAGAGAGAGAGAGTCATACTGCTTAATTCAGAATAACTACACAAGAGGGGGTTCTCAAGAACCCATGGAAGGACAATGGGGCTGCTTCCCTCTGAACCATCATGGCCCAGTGGCCAGGTTCTCAGCAAGTGTCTGCTGAGTTGAAAATGGAACTGACAGATGCACAGTGAATGGGGTGGGAGGGCAGTGGAGGAATCACAGCTGAGATCAGCAGTGGGCAGCTGGGAGAACTGGGAGAAAGGCCTGCTGTGAGGGAAAAGTCAGGCAGTCCCTTCACTCGTTCATCTCAGACTCTGAGAGATGCTTATCGTGGCTTTGGGGACTGGCACACCTGAACCACCGGGGAGTGACACCAAGTCTGAGACCAGCCAAGGGAACCAGAGATTTCCCAGGACAGTCAGTCCACCCAAGCCGGGAGACGGCCCTATTTATACCTGCGGCAGTCCCCAAGCTCTATTTCCACACTCGTTTACCAAGCTCCAGCCCCAGGTCCCTGCTCCAAGGCTGGGGCCAGCAGTGTTTTCCCCAGAGGCACTGATTATGTGACAAGCCTGGGCATGCTCGGGCTGGTGGGAGAGATGAGGCTCCAGGTGGAAGGAGAAGGGACAAGGGCCTCTCCACCCCAACGGCCTGGGCTGCAATGGCCCTCTGACCAGGATGCAGACTCAAGTCTCTCCTCCCTTCCCCTTCCACCCTGGCAAGCAGAGCAGGGCTGCGGGGGGCCGGAGAAATGTGGCTGAAGTACTGCACCTGGCAGAGGGGATAAGAGGTCCAAAAGAACAGCGGGCCCAGAAAAGGATCAGCCTGGCCAAGGAGGGTGCATGCAGGGGAAGCGGAGCCCAGGTAATCCCTTCAGGAAGCACGATATTTATAGTCAGCCTTAACCTAGGATGACCCTCAGAGCCTGGGTAACCTTCGAAAGGAAAGTGCTGGCCCAGCTCGGCTCAGCTGGGGCCTCCCCATGTGGCCTCTTTACGGCCTGGGCCCATCTTCCCCATTCATTCCCTCAGGCCCAGTTCCAGGCTTCAGGGAGGGAATGGAGTGGGGCCAGTTGCTTAGTGACAGTCCAGGTTTCCTAAACTGCAACCCTTCCCAGGACGTCTGGTCTCAGGGGTCCTGGGCAAGGTTGAAGGACTCAGCGCTCCTCCGGAGGCCCTGAACTCAGCTCTGTGATGGCACCCTGCCTGGGGCAACTGCAGTACCCTGAGATGGTCCAGTCCTCCCCCGTGAGGCTAGGACCACCTCAAGTTCATCACTGGGATCCTGGGGGCGGGCACACCAGCAGGTCTCGGCCACTGTTTGTCCAATGAGCAAGTGAATGAAGTGAAAGAGCTGTTGAGGAAAAGTGGGACAAACTGGGGAGGCAGAGACCAGATCAGAGATGGGGGAGCAGAAGGAATCTGCTAGAAGAAATCCCAGGAAGGGAGAGAGGTGAAAGACAGGGGGTGGCAGGCCAGGAGGGACAAAACCAGTTCCTGAGGTGTACAGTGAGGAAACCCGCAGGACGATGGGGGCTTGGATGTCAGAAGCCATGTCCAGTGAGGGCCCGGAACCTTCGTGGCAATGGGAGAGACGAAAGTGCAGCCAAGGAAAATAAACTTACCCAGAGGCCCCCTGCTTGGGTGTGGACAAGGGGGGCACACAGAACCGTGGAGACAGTGTGTGCTTTCACTGTGCTTGCCCACAGCGCACACATTTGCTGGGCTGTGCTCAGGGCAGCAGGCTCTGTATCTGCTCTCCGCTCTATGCCCCCAGCCCAGGGCCCCTGGCAGCAGGCTGGGCAAGGCAAAAAGAACCATCCCAGGTGGGGCTCTGATCAATTCTCACCCTGACCTGAGCTGACTTCCCCCAGCTGCCCCCTATCCCATTTCCCGAGGGAAAAATTGGCCTTTCTGAGCTCTACAAACAGAACCACCAAGTCCCCAGGGCCTACCCTGGGATCCAGGCTGCCATATGACCAACAGCTCCTTTTCTGGAGCTGGTTGGGGAAGAATGATGTATTTCATAAGCAGAGTTAGCACATCAGGTGTTTCAGAAATGACAGTAGTTCTGCTTGTTTTAAGTTCATATGAATTAAAAGAAAAAAAAAAACCCTCAAAATCCAGCCTGTTCCTTTCTTATAGCGAATATATTCCCATCTTCATCACATGCTGATTTTTACTCCCAGGTGTAACAAACTCCTGGCCTGAATGTGAACAGTCCCAGGCCTACCGGCTCTAGGAAGAACCTAGATTACAGATGGTTGTGAGTTACCAGATACTTTAGCAAAGACTCCCTCCCCAACCTGGCTATTCACGGATGCGTGGGGGCATCAGAGATGGGCGGTGTGGGGGTGGGGACAGCCTTGGTTACTGACCACCTGTGTGAGTGCAGGGACCCACCTCATCACTCTAAGCCTCAGTGTTCCCATCTGTGAAGAGGATGTAACTGCCACCTCATGGGATTGCTCTAAGGATTACAGAGACTACTCTGCCTGGTACTTAGTAAAAGACAGTAACTACTGTAATTAGTAACCAGGCCAAGTCAGTAATGCTCATTACCATTATGCAATGAACAGAATGAAAGGTTATCGTCTTTTTTCTTTTTTCCATAAAGTTGCTGTCATTTTGAAAAGTTTGAAAACTCCTTCTAAAGGGAACTCCTGGTCTCTATCTCACCCTACGCAGGGGGATGCAGGGGGTTAAATGAGGTTAAGTTTGACAGGGACAAAGAGAGGGTTTGATGATGCTCGCTTCCCTGCACGGCTGCACAGCATAGGGTCAGCACTTTTCCTGGGGCAGGGAAGTGAGGATGGCGGCTAATAAATAAAACAGGAACTCCCCAGAGGTTGCTGGAAAGGTCTCCGGTGTCTGGCCAGCTCCCCTTGCTACCTCAGGACTCCAGAGAGGAGAGACAGGTCACCTCTGCCACTGCTTTCCACAGCCCCGCAGTCAGGGACGGAGGGTCCCTGTGGGGAGGACTCACACCAGCACCAGCTTGGCAGCTGGGTGCCTAGAGGCCTGGCTTCTGACACCCAAGACTCGGCTGCCCTGGATGTCAACTGCCACTGGTGGTTCACTCACACCTGCGCCACTCCATCAGGCCGGGTCCCCCTGAGCATGGCAGAATCCTGAAGCCAGGAGAGACCTTAAAGTCATTTACCCAAGACTCTTCATTGTACAGATGAGGATGAGGCTCTGGGGGGTCATGTGACCTGTCCCATACCCCACAGCCTTTGCCTGTGTGCATGTCAGGGTGGGTGTTCAAGGGGTAGGTGAATTGTTTCCAGCAAACTACTCCACTGCCAGTGAACACTGAATTATAACTATAACATTAAAACATCGAGAGTTTGACCCAAAGATAATGAATACTCTGTAGGAAAAGCAGCGAGCAGAACACACTTCAGGAACAAGAGTGGAGGAGTTAAGAGGCAGTCTGACCTTTCCTGTCCTCACCAGGAAAGAAAGGACTCTAAGAGCTGGGCCCTCCCAGGACACCAGGGCCTGACCGGGCATCCACATCTCCTGCGGGCTTGACAGAAACACAGACTCAGGCACCAGCCTATGACTCTAAGTCCGCATGGCTGGTTTGGGGCTCAGTGATGCAGACCACGGGCAATTCAGACTCTGCGGGCACTTTCGGACACACTCACTGCCAGGTGGAAACCTATTCTAGTGTTGAATGGATCAAGTGGTTAGAAAGCTAAGTGTTATAGTCACCCTTCACTGAGCACCAGCTAAGGAGCAGGCAGGAGGACAGAGAAACACAGAGACTGAAGGTCAAGATCCTGGAGTCAGAGAGACTGGGGGTTAAACATCAGCCCTGACATAAATCAGTGGAGTGACCTTGGGTAAACGCCTTAAACTTTCTAGCTTCCCCTTCTGAGAAGCAGGGAGTTAATTACAGCCCACTTAAGGAGGTTGGGAGGACTGAAAATATATACATATCTATTCATTAGCTAATAGGCTCAAGAAGATTATATATAATAAATCAGCTGAGCTAAGCCCCCACACCCGAGCTGCAGTCTTCCTAGTACCACAGCTCTAGCTCCCTCCACCTGAAGACTAAGACACACACACACCAGCTCCATATTGGCTAGAGGAGGCATTACTACTGTCACTGAAGTTGGTTTTGCCATTATTATTAAGCCACCGGCTCTACTCTAGAATGACACAGAATAAGCCACCACCACCCTGTCACAGGGTGACATTTTGCTCTTCTCCACATTCAAGAGTCCTCTTCCCTCTACTGTTACTCCAGCTTCTTTACCTTTCACTCAGCTAACCAGTTCACCCAACAGCCCATGGAGGTGTGCCCAGTACCAGGCGCCCTCGGGGTTTTGGCTTCCTCTGCCGGGCACTGGTCCCTCCACCTCCACGGCAAACATGACAGCAAGTCTGCCCAGCACTGCTGGGGCTGCAGCTAGAAGAGACCCGCGACCCTTCCCCTGGCTGTGGCCCTGTATTCTCCCGGACCTGGCGTTCATTTAGAGTCCACACCTGTCTTTCTTTCAAGCCTGTCTTAAGTGGCTGAACTTGGGAATCAGAAGGCCTGGGTCTGTTTCCACGCTGGCCCGTGCCAGCCCTTCACTCTCCGCGCACACCTGCCCAATTCTGTGCACCTCAGAGATGCTGAGATGCTCTGGGGAGCTTCGGCAAGCAGTGCTTGGGTCAAGTGTGAGGTGCACACAGAGGCCAGACACCCCTGAGACCTGGAAACCCACCTTCTTCAGGCTCACCCACTTTCTCACACGGCGCAGCTCAGGGCCCACAACGTTCTGCCTGTGGAGCAATAGAGGACTTTGCATCTGAGCACATTCGTTCTCCTCCAGAGCCTGGCCTGGGCCTTGCAGGCAGCTAGCTGAGCCTGACTCATCATTTCCCCTTCCTCCTCTCCTGCCTGTGAATCACGGCCCGGGCCAGGCCAGCATCCTCCCTGGTTTGCTTCCCATGCTCTGCCTGCTCCTGACCGCCATCCAGAGCCTCTTTCCTCCGGGTGCACACGCACTTCACCCCTGGCCCTGCGGGGTGTGACCATCCCACACTGCCCCTGAGTCACAGGTTGCCTTCCTCGTGTGCGTGTCCCCTGCACATTATGCTGTCCCCTGGCCACTTGGCTGTCAGCTCCTGGAGGGCAGACTCTCGGGAGGCAACAACACAGCACGTCAAGTCCAAAACCTGGCTGCCTGGGCCTCACGATTCTGGTTTAGTTGCCTGGGGTAGGGCCCAAGCATCAGAGGGGTTTAACGGCTCTCCAGGAGCTTCTCATATGTGACCAGGGCTGAGAAGCACTGATTTGGAACTCGGCTGACAGCCTGACTGGCTGCTTTGACTGTTTAATGAGGCCTCTGAGAGGGCCTGGCAGGGAGGGTGCTCGGGGGAACCCCAGGCCTGCCTGAGCTCACCATCTGGACTGTCCTTTGAAGGCTCACAGCCAGAATGGGCCATAAGGCAAGGAGCAGAGGGCTCAGGGGACCCTGTGCCTTGGGAAACTCAGCTTTACAAGCCCCTCTTTGCAGAAAGGAATGAGTAAGCCAAAATGAGAGGCCCAGAGTGGGGCTCTGGAGTCAGATAGCCCTGGACTAGCTGCCTCACCTTACCAACAAGGAGGGCTCTTCCTCTCTCCACTCTGCTCAGTCTGAGGCCTGCTCTCTTGTGCCTGTGTGACCAGCACCCAGATACCCCCTTCTGTAGGGACTCAGGCTGAGCCACAGACTTTTGGATATAAAACGTGTAGCTCCAAGGCACTGGGGAACAGTGGGAGAGCAGAAGGAGGGAGGTCCCGTTTCCTAACAAATCCCCCACCTCTCCCCAGCTGCTCTGGGCAAGAAGGAGGGAAAAACCTGACTCATCAATGCTGTGTGACTCATAGGCCGACAAAACTCACTCGCCAGACGGGCAGGGACAAGAGCCTGCTGCTCCCACCACAACCAGGGGCCGTGGGCAGGTAAAGCCCGTCCCTCTATCCCTGCCCACCACCAGCTGCCAGGCCTGAGTGGCTGGCCTGGCAAGAGTGCCTTGCTCGGCTTGCCCCCCTGACAGCCACACCCTCCCGTGGCTGGTTTGGTACTAGCAAGGGGCAGGGCCAGGAAGGGAAGAGAGCTCAGAAGGTCTGGAATATAGAGAGGTGGCTTGTGCGAGCCCAGGCAGTTGAGCCTCTGGACCTGTTTCCACAGCCGTGAAACGGGAGCAATGACATCCACCTTAAAGAGCTAGCGTAAGGATTAAGCAGGCACTGTGTGTAACCTAGTGTTGTGTGAGGGGCTAAAAAATGGCAGTGATTATTAATAGCCATGTTAAGTACTAGATTTAGGGTTATAAAGAGGTTATTTTTTTTATAAAGAGTTTTTTTTATACATCATTTCAATTAATCCTTACAACAACCTTGCGTGGCAAGTATTATTACTCCCATCTTACAGATGAGAACACTGAGGTTCAGGGACTCTGGAACAGTGGTAGGAATCCAGTGAGTGGCTTTAGATCCCATCACTTTCAGCCCAGTGCCTCTCTCAGACTCTGTCCTGTTCTGCATGCATGCCACACCCCCAGGGCTGTGAGAAGAAGGCCCTGGCTGGGGCTGGTAGGGGTTAGGGGAGATGACCTCCTCTTTCCTCTGATATGCATAGCTCACAGGCACAGAAGCCACTCTGCCTCCAGCCCAGGAGGGAAGGCTCAGCTGGTGGCACCACTGACCAGTCCTGTGTGCTGTGCGGCATCGCTGCCAGCCCTGCCCTGCCTCCCACTCCGCATGGCTTGACTCTAATGCATGTGGTGCCTCCAGAAATGCAGTCATTGATGACCATGTGTGTGTTGGCCTCCACGCCAGGCCAAGAACTCTTCAAGGCAGCACCTGGTCTCGTTAGTGCTGGCATGTGAATGCCCAGCCCAGAGCTGGCTAAGCAGCTCAGTCGTGTTGCCAAAAGCCTCAGGTTCCAGTTCTGAGATGGAACCCTGGCTCTGCCACTTACTTGCTTGACTTGGGCACGTTATTCACCCTTTGAGAATCTCAGTTTCCTCATCTGGAAAATGGAGTTAATAACAGCTACCCTTACAGCATTACTATGAAAACCATGGTAAATACCAGGAGATTAATAATCCTGGCTCACATGTACTAACTTCTTATCAGATGTCAGACACTGCTCTAAACCTTTACATGTACTAAGTCACCTAATCCAAAGGTCACACACTAGGTGGCGGGCCAACTCTGAAACCCCCAGAAGGCTCGACCTTCTCCTGAGTGATGAGGGTGTGGCAGGTCTTGAAAGTTCATCACGGGAGCTATTCCAACAGATGCTCAGAAAGTATTTCTGAGCCAAATCGATAAACGAACCTCCTTGGGTCTAATTTCGCTTCCATCCACAAACATTTATTACTGAGTCCTATTCTGTGTATAGACAAGCTGAGTTATTTGAAGTTCCTGTGAAATTTAAAGTAAAAAAACAAAAAACAATTTTTTTTTTTTTAAAGCAAGGCCTCCTCACCCCTCTCAGAAGGGTAACGGGATCCAGACTGCCAGAGTCAGAGGCAGAGGCCCAACCCAGGAAGTTCCCCCAGCCCCTCCCCTTCCTCAGAGAAGGTTCCAGTTGGAAGGCTCCAGCCCTTCAGGAGGAGAGAAGATGGAAATGGCCGAAGGTGCCATTGACTGTGGTGGCCTCCAGGGTGCCGCTGCACCTCCCGCTGTTTGCTTTGGCAACGCCTGAGGAGGCAGTAGGGCAGGGAGCTCCCAGGGGCTGAGGGCCTCCAGGGGTGGGCCTAGCGCCTGTGTGGGGTGCAGGAGAGGCAGGGCCCTCCTCCCACACAGTACAGCCCGTGCTTGGCCAGGCCGCAAGGGCAGGCCCCCAAGTTAAACAAGGAGAGGGCGCCTCGACCAGCTCCAGGGCAGCTCTTCCCTAAGCTGCAAAACCCTCATTTCAGAGAAAAGAGTGAATGATTTTCAGAGAAGCTCACTTCCCATGGGAGGCAGGTAAAGTGGAGCTGCTGGGGACAGGGTAGGGAGAACATGGATACAACACACCACGTGCCCACCCCTCCCAACAGCCTCCAGGAACCCCAGGCTCCAGTCCCCACACTCACTGCCCACGGGGCCTCTTGGGGACAGACCCCCTTCACCTCAGAGCAGCTCCCAACTAGGCTCTGAAGGCTGCACATCTCAGCCCCAGGACCACCTGGTTCATTCAGCCGCTGTGGCCTGGGGCAGGTCATCTCCCTGTGGGCTCCCATCTGGAAAATGAGGCAGCTGGACTTCTGGCTCTAAGACTCAACCCAATCCACTTGTGGACAGACCTGTGCGGGGCTCACAAGGAGCACAAAGACAGCTTGAAGCAAGAGCCTGGCCCTCCAAAAACTCATGGCTCCCACCCAACACTGCAAAGCAAACCACATGTGCAATCGTGCACGCATGCACACAAGGGCTACACAAGTTAGTACACAAAGTGCTGAGAGACTGGAGGAGAGACAGACTCCCAAACACCCACGGGACCCCCGCTAAAGTGGAAACAGCTCAGTCTCGCACACGGCCAACCGCCAGCGCCAGGCAGGGTGCAACCCCGGGGAGCAGGACATGAGCTTCTATCATCTCCTGGTCAGGGCAGAATCACACTAAGGATGCACACCGATCCTACCTTGTTTCGGGACACATTATGTTCACATTCCTTATTTTGAAAACACTTCAACACATAATTTAGGAAACTCTTGTAGCGTGTTACTCTGCAGCACATTTAAAAAATATAAACAAATGCATGATAAACAACTGATCCACGCAAATTTTGTTCAAAGAAATCCTGACTCCCACATAAGGCAAACTGCTATGTACTAGGGCAGAGAGAGGTTGTGGACAGTGTATACTGGAGCCCACACCCTGACAACCAGACCTTGTTTATGCATCTGTCAAAGGGGTGGGCAGGAGCTGGGTTACAACATTTTCACATGCCAGCCGCTTCCATCTCTGACCCTGTGACAAGGACTCTGGAAATAAGCAGGCCCCAGTGGGCTGGGAGGTCAGGATGGAGGCAAGTCTCACCCTCAGCCTTGCATTTCAGACCTTCCATCTCTTCTCCCTAAATATACAGACCCGCTGTGAGCTCTGCTGCTGCCAGGGAAACAGGCCCCTTCCAAGCTCTGGGCCTCAGTTTCCCTCTGCGGTAATGGCAGTGGTAGTGGTGGCGGTGGCGGCGGTTGTGAAGTGTCCCTGAAGGAAGATCCAGATAAAAGGGAACCGGCCACACGGAGAGCCTCCAGGCTGTCTGGAGCTTGTCAGCCCCTGCTCGTGCTCACGTTCTCTCCGGCCCCTGATGCGACAAGCCTGGCCTGGGAGCAGCCTGGCTGGCCCACACCCAAGTTCACAGGACCCTGCCACCCCACCCCCAAAGTAACCCAATTCTTCCCGGTCAAGTGACAGCTAGAGGTGGGGTTAGGGAGCCCCAAAGCGGGAGAGGGCCACGGTTACTGGCTCCCAGGGTGCTGAGGCCCAGACCAAAGGGTTGTGGCCTAGATTCATTTCAACACTATTCTGCACACCCACCGTGTTCAAGATCCTACCCGACAGTGAGGGGCCTGAGATTGTGAGGATGATATTTTCATGACCTTAAGTTAAGTTTAAACAGCACCTCCTCGGAGGGGCTTCCCCCAACCCCCTCCCCCGTCCCAGTCTCTCCTCTCCTAAGTGGTGCGATCCCAGTTCTGTGGTGGTGAGTTTACTTCTCTGTCTCCCATCAGAACACCAGCCACTCATAGGCAGGGCCCTGGTCTCTCCTTCACAGTGGCACCTGGCACCTCACACAGTATAGGTCCTCAGTATTAGCTGAAGGAATGAATGAGCGAACAAAGGAGTGATGACACCACCAGACAAGCCAGAAGTAACACAGATTCAGAAGGCAGTGGGGAAGCAAAGGAGGGGATGAGCACATCTGAGGGGCTCCACAGAGGAGATACAATGCTGTGAACTCGGCCTTGAAGTGGGTGACAGAGGAGGCATTCCAGGGGGAAGGTACAGAAGCAATAAAGGCTGGAGTCATACCGGAATAGTGAGTGCTGGGCAGCAAGACGGGTTGAAGTCTGGTGAGTCCACCCATGCCCCAATGGGTGCCCTCTCCCGGGCCCACAGTCCTCCCACTCAACACTGCTCTTCACTCTTTGTTGACAAGGTCAGGACTACAGAAATATCTGAACACCAGCTGCAGTGTGGTAAGCAGGCGTCATTTCTAAATCAAACTCTAGCTGTCGTCTCCTGCTTTCTTCTTTTCTAGTGCCCACCCCTGGCTAACCGGTTCCGGTTCTACACAGCCATGCTACCACTAGGGGACTGTGGAGCAACCCCCAACCTTGTCATGACAAAGATCTCTTATTACCCTCCCCCACAAGCCTCCAAAGAATTTCTCTCCAACTACATTTAGACTATATTTTTTCCAATGGAAATGCTAAGACATCTGTCAATTACAGCTTCTGATCTGCATATGTAAATGAGAGGCTCATGGAGCTGATAGAATTCCAGCCCAGAAAAGATGCTTTGCTCAATTCTAGAATGTTGTGATGGTTTTGTGACTCAGTTATTTGAGGTCAAGAGATGGGCAGGAACAGAAGAGGTGAGAGACATGGTCAGAAAAACCCACAGGCCCCATCTCTAGATCCAGATGGGACTTCTCCATTGCTCCACACAAGGAGGTGGAGGGAAGGGAAGAGGAACCTGAGGCACAAGGCGGGAGGGGAGGCTAGTAGGAAATTCTAGCCAATCAAAGGCTTTCAACACAGAGTTTTAGATCTTGTGCTGTGCTGTCCTTAGTCGCTCAGTCGGGTCTGAGTCTTTGTGACCCCATGGACTGTAGCCTGCCAGGCTTCTCTGTCCATGGTGATTCTCCAGGCAAGAACACTAGAGTGGGTAGCCATGTCCTCCTCCAGAGGATCTTCCCAACCCAGGGATCAAACCCAGGGATCGAACCCAGGTCTCCTGCATTGCAGGCAGATTCTTTATTGACTGAGCCACCAGGGAAACCCTGCCTTCTATGCAAATTGGTATGTGTGTGGTGGGGTGGGGGGGGTGGAGGGAATCAAGGAAGACTGTGAGCTTGACACCATTTTTCTGGGTAAAGGTCTAGAGCTGGAATAACTGCTAGGGGTAGGTGGTGGTCCTCGGAGGCTGTGTGCTTCCAAAGAAAACAGGCACCTTCAAATAAGCCCGTTTATAAACCTAGTACTAGCATGGGCAGGCAAAAAGTATCTGGAGGATACACACCAATTTTTCCACCGGTGGGATGTGGTGATAGGCCTTTAACTTTCTAGAATATTTATCTGTATATGCATTGACTTTTTCAAAAATCAAGGTTCTTGCTGTGTGTCTATGTATTTTAAGCTTTTAAGTGTGGTTTGGAAGAAAACTTTATAAGCCTTATGGGGAAAGGCAGTAAAAGATCCTTGTCATGACAAGGCAGAAACAGCTCAGTCAAGACTTAGGGCGTCTTCTGCCCACAAGGCACCTCTAAGGAAAGATTCTTTCTCTTGTCCTGTAAGCTCTTGTTTACACCACTTCATAGGAGTTGCACTACAAACAAACTGTAAGGGCAGGGCTGGGCTTTACCCTTCTCAAGAGCTCCAGTGCCCAGGCCAGTGCCTGGCACACAACAGGAACTCAATAAAGGCTGAGAGAAGGATCCCATGGTGGGAGTGAGCTCGGGTCTTCTGGGAGGAGATGAGGGTGAGAGGGGACAACAGAGAGGATCTGCCCAAAGGCAGAAAACACCTTCCCAGTGGAGCCACCTTCAGGCCTTGGTCTTAGGCAAAGGCCGCCAGCTGGGTGACCAGAAGGGCTGTAGCCGGCCCTGCCTGCAGGGTTTCCCAGAGGAGAAGGTTGTAGGGCCTGGCCTATCTCTGGCACCTGGGCCTGCCTGAGACCAGTCTGATGAGGACTGCAGATCTGTGTCAAGCAAGAGCTGACCCAGACGTGAGGGGACAGGTCAGACCTCATTCCCTCAAGTGTGCTCCACTATCCCGAGGCTGACCAGGACCAGCCTCTTCATCCCCGTTCCCACCTCCACCTACCCCCACCCACCACCCACCAGGGCAGAGGAGAAAGGCAGGCTCCCAGAGGAGCTAAAACCCAGAAGAAGGCAGGGCCGGGGGAAGGCTCCCTGGCATACAGGACGCAGCTGGCAGCTGGGTGCTAGGAGACCACCTGTTTTGCCCCAAGCCTCCCCCATGCTGTGGATCATGCCGACAGGCTGTGGCAGTGGGGAGAGGAGGCAGCAAACCCGGGGCAGCAGGAGGTATCTGTTTTCAGCACAGTCACTAAAGGGACAGGGAGAGAGCCCTGTGGGCTGGGCTCTTGGGTGCTGGAACAGGCATCCTCTCAGTTTCAACTCAGCTGGGGTCAAAACTGCTGAGGCCGGCAGCCCTGTGCGGGGGATGCTATCTGCTTGCGGGCGAGCATCCTGTCGCCGCGGCGACCCAGGGAAGCACCAGGCAGGAGGCCAGCCACAAGGCCAGGAGCAGAGCCCTCCCTGCTGCAGCCTGGCCTTGACCTTCGCAACTAGGAAAGCAGGTTCGGGGCATTTCTCCACCTTCCCTGAACCGGACCATGGCCTGAGAGGACTGTAAAGATGCATAAGACTTCATCCTTCCCTCAGGAGGGCACAAGACATGCCCAGAAACAAGAGCACA
Organism: Antilocapra americana; assembly: GCA_007570785.1. Lineage (NCBI taxonomy): Eukaryota > Metazoa > Chordata > Mammalia > Artiodactyla > Antilocapridae > Antilocapra > Antilocapra americana. Next base: position 8,650,820 of record ML664183.1, read on the forward strand.
GAGTCCGAGAGAGATCAAGGCCAAAAGAGGCATGGACAGGACCATCAGGGCTTTAAAGGAAAGAAAGAGCTCACCTTGATGGACAACATACAGGGGAAAAAGACTCAAACAGGCTCTGGGAGGAACATGGCATTAGATAACAAACAAGCAAAGACTACCCCTCACCACCACCCCCACCCCCGTGGACAACCCCGGCAGCCAGGTTAGCTCCAGAGTCAAGAGATTACAAACCAAGAGCTTCTTGGTTCAGGGTACTCCCTCCAGGTGGCTGCTTTCCTCGACCCAGTCGGTCCCCTGCTACCTGCTCCCCAACCGTCTCACCTTCCTAGCCCTCAGAGTCCCACCTGGCTGCCTCCCCCTGCCTCACACTTATCAGGTGGCTCTCAACCCAGCCCCCAGTATCACAATGTCCCTACTGGCCTTGGTCCCCGGGTCTAATGGCCTCACCTCTGGCCCAGCCCAGCTCAGCTTTTCTGTTCTGGACCTATTTGGAGACTACCTTGTGGTGGCAAATTCTTACCCCAAATCCCACCACATTCCCCAACCTGGAGACATGGCAGCCTGCTCCAGACCTAGGGAGTGTCTAGAGCAGGTCCCAAGGTCCCCGGGGCAGTGCTCAGAAAGGGTTAAAGCACTGGGTTCTAGACCCAGAGCCAGAACTGGCCCCAGGCGCCCAGGGAATGTGCAGCCCAGGACGGACCCCAGGACTTGCCATGGTGGGCACCACCAGACTCCTTTGTTTTAACGGCTCTTCTCATTCCTTATGTTGTTTAAAAGATGACATATGCAGAACTTCCCTGCGGGGGTCCAGTGCTTAAAAATCCTGCTTCCAATGAAGGGGACACAGGTTCAATCCCGGGTTGGGGAACTGGGATCTCACAGGCCGCAGGGCAACTAAGCCTGTGCACTGTCCCTACAGAGCCCACACACCACAACTAGAGAGGAGCCCACGCGCTGCTGCAGGAGATCCTTCACCTGAAGCAACCAAATAAATAAAATAAAATATAAAAAATTTTAAAAGTACATGATTTTAAATAAAAGTGACATTTGCTACATACGGTTTTTCCAGTAGTCATGTATGGATGTGAGAGTTGGACTATAAAGAAAGCTGAGCGCCAAAGAGTTGATGCTTTTGAACTGTGGTGTTGGAGAAGACTCTTGAGAGTCCCCTGGACTGCAAGGAGATCCAACCAGTCCATCCTAAAGGAGATCAGTCCTGGGTGTTCATTGGAAGGACTGATGTTGAAGCTGAAATTCCAGTATTTTGGCCACCTGATGAGAAGAGCTGACTCATTTGAAAAGACCCTGATGCTGGGAAAGATTGAGGGCAGGAGGAGAAGGGGACAACAGAGGATGAGATGGTTGGATGGCATCACCGACTCGATGGACATGAGTTTGGGTAACCTCCGGGAGTTGGTGACGGACAGGGAGGCCTGGAGTGCTGTGGTTCATGGGGTTGCAAAGAGTCAGACATGATTGAGCGACTGAATTGAACTGAACTGAAGCTACACAGAGAAAAAGTACATGATAAAACATAAAAAGAAAAAAGATTAAAGTCACCCAGATCCTGACACCCAACAATAACTGGCAATAACACATTGCGGAATTGTCTCTCCGCTCCTCTCAGTGCACACACATATCGCAGGGAACACAGAGCATGTACAAGGCAAACTCAAACTATTAGTATGTCCTTGGTCCTGTTTTATTTTAAGCTACAAAGCCAGTGATGTGCAGCCCCTGCTGCTCACCAGATTCACTTGTGGAAGCTCTGTAAAAAGGCAGATGCCCAGGGGTCCACCCCATGAGATCAACTCAGGAAATAAAGGAAATTCAGAATTAATGAGACACTTCCCAAAAATCCCATTTTTTTTTTTCACATAGAATCATTCAATAAATATTTCTGGGGTATTTGCTACATCTTTAGCGCTGTACAGGACACATTTCTTCATAACAAAAAACTTACATCATTCTCCATTCATTCATTCATTCACTCATTCAAGAAAATGTATTGAGCTTCTCCTATGTACCAGACCCCATGCTGGGAAACAGAAACATAAAGTCGATGAGACAGGCTCTCAAGGTCAGAGCTGGTAAGGAAGACAGAAAAGTAAGGAGATAGTAGAAACTAACGTAAACGCAAATGCAAGGATTGTGATCACACAGGATCATGGGAACACAGGAGACAGGGTCTCGTTCACTCTATGAAAGGCCCCGAAGTCCGGTCCAAGTCCAGGGATGAGTCAGTAGGGTTTGCGGAAGTGAGCCAGGCAGAGGAAGCAAGGGGAGCAAGGGCCCGGAGGTGAGCAGGGTCTGGGGAAGCACAAGCAGTGCTGCCAGAGGGCGACATGCAAGGCAGGAGGCGACGTGCAAGGCACGGTGGAAATGAGGACAGGCTATGGAAGGTCCAAGGCCAGTGTATCATCAAGAGCTAGAAGAACCCGGAAGAAATGCTAGAGAAGAAGGACATGCATCTTGGAATCCATGCATAGGGTGGGTGTGAGGGGAAGAAGGCTGCTGCATCTCATGACAGAAAAAGGCCTGGGCTCCAGCTGGATGGAGGGTCTGTGACAGGCAGAGTCTTGGTGAGATGGAGATGACGGTGCATTTCAGAGGTACTTAAGTCACACATACAGATAATTTCTTGTTATTCACACTGGCATGAAAGTCTTCATACATAAAGCTTTGCACATACTTTGGCTTACTTTCCAATGATAAAAAGTCCTTGTGGAATTTCTAGGTTAAAGGTAGGGATATCTCTAAGGTACTTGGTTACCTTTTGCCAAATTGCTTTCCAGAAAGACTGCATCAATCTTCACTTCCACCAGTGAAGTGCACAAGAGTGCTTATTAGACCCTCTTTGGCCTTCAAAAAAGAAAAGCAGAGGTCAGCTCATGTCTATCTCACTGCTAGGAATGAAGACTTGCCAGAGACTGAGTTTCTGCTTAGCCCTGAACAAAAATGACTGCACCCAGGACAAGTTTTCTGGGCTGCACCAACAGGGCACAGGCTGAAAGGGTATATTGCCGTGGAGCTGGGGCAGGACCCGGGAAGGGGCACCTTCTCCTTGCTCCAACCCTTCTTCCTGCTGCTAGTAACCTCTCCAGTGGCTGTGTTATTCCCCTGCTCAAAAGCTTTCCTTTGCTTCTCACCATCTCCAAAATAAAAGCCAAACTCTTCAGCATGAAAATCAAGGTTTCTCAGGAATGCGATCTTCAACACACAGTTCTGTTCATTCATTTATTCATTCAACAAACATCTGAGTACCTGCTATTTGCTAAGGACTAGACAAAACAAAATCCTTGCTTTCAGGGGGCTTACACTCTAGTGGGGGAGACAGATGATGCACAGGTCAGTACAGATGTGCCAGGCATTTATATGTTATGCTCAAAACAAAGCAGAACAATAAACTCAGGTGAAGGGGCACAACTGTAGAAAGGGTAGCCAGGGAAGGCAGGCGCAAGGAGCAGATGCAGAGGCCAAAATGGAGAGAGGAGTGAGCCATGTGGACATCTGGATTCCCCGTCTCCCCACTCTGTTCATACCACCCCCGGGCCTGTGACCCTGCCCGGGTTTCCAAGTCTGCATGCCTTCTCTCTTGGATTTCATTCTTGAAGATCCCCTTCCTCTCCCCTCCCTTTTCTTCAGCTGAAACTGAACCCTCCTGTACCTGGCTCCAACGTCACCCCTTCTGAGAAGCCCTCCTCATTCCCCAAGCCAGCCCTGACCCCAGCACTTCACTTCCATCTAGTCCACACGACTGCGAGCACATGGAGGCCACGCATAGTCCTTTAGCTTTGTATCTGCAGCACCTTGCACACAAGAACAAGAGAACCTCTGTGTTGGCACTTACAGACTGGCCTCCACACTTGCCCTCTTCAGATGACAGCGAGGTACTAAAAGGCAGCAACTGCCTTACTCAGCTTCTGGTTCACCCAGTTTGTGCAGCACTGAGTCTGGTGCACAGATGTTTGCCAAGGAGGGAGGCATGTGTGCAAGTTATCAAAGAGATCTGGCGCATTACAGGCAGGGAAGGTTCTTCTTATTAGCACATGCAAATGACAATACTCTCCATGTTCTGTGGTGAGGCTGGCAGCTGTCTACCCAAATCCATTCTCCCTTCCTTCTTGGCAAGGGGCAGTCCAGCTGGACTGCATTTCCCAGCCTCCCTTGTAGTCAGGGTGGCCACGGAATGTGTAGGGATGTGAGCTCTAGAGGACCTGGGTCTAAGGTCAACAGGTTTGCCTCCTCCACCTCCTCTTTTCCCTTGCCCTGGTTGGAATTCCAAGCTGCAACCACGTGGACAATGATGTCCTGTGATAAAGCAGCACCTCGAAAGGAACTGGATCCCAGGATGACACACAGCAGAGGCACCCCCTCACTTGGTCTGTTCATGGTCAGACCACAGGCCACTATATGGTCAGGGCCACTACATGAGACAAAAAAATAAACTTCACTCTTCAAGCCTTTGTATCATTAGGCCACTTTCATACAGTAGGGGAGTGCTACATGAACAGACACACTTGCCTTCACAGGGTGAGCCAAGCATTGGTGGGACCTAAGTCTTCATCATCGTCTACACCTTTCTCAGTGCCTGCTGGGGAAGGGGGAGTCCTGACCCGCAGCCCAGCCCCTGAGACCAAAGAGTGTCAGGAGAGGAGGTGAGGTGAAAAGGGTGTACGAGCCAACGCAAATGCTCCGTGAGGAACCCATAAGGAGGCACGAACGGGGGTGACAAACACTGTGGTGAAAGCAGAGCAACGCAGCCTCAAAGGCAATGGAGGTGATGAGAAAAACAAATCTGATGATCTGAAGCCCCGACTCTCCCTGGAGAAAGTGCTAAGGGATGCAAAACCATACGCATACCATTTATTCCAGCCCCTTGATGGTCTCCTCACACTCAGCCTGCAGGCTGTCATGGGGCAGAAGGTGGGGAGGACAAGAGAAACGGGAAGAAGGTGGCATAACCTCCCCAATATCACCTCCCACAGTGGTACCAGGAAGCTGGTCTCTGTCAGCCTGGGGAGCCTGCCGAGATCAAAAGTCCTGCCAGAATGCAGGGTCTCTGTTACCCCCAGCACCACTATGCCTCAGTCCACTTCTGGATGCTCTCAACTGTCAACCTGGTGCACACCAAGTCACACCCACACAGAAGGCCCAAGGACAGAGGACAGCCGCTGCCTTCCTCCAACCCACAGGTGTCTCAAACATATGCACAATCATCCCAGGTCTACCGAGCTCAGCAGGTCCCTGTCTGACAGCCCAAGCCCACCTTCTCCAACCACCATGATGATTCATGCTCATGCCAGGTGCTGGGCTCAGTGCTGGTAGGGAATAGTGAAGACAGAGGCCCTGAGGAGAGGGAGCACAGACCAGGAGAAGGAAGGAGCTTGGGCTCTGGAGTCAGCAGAAGGGGATTCACACTCTGACCCCACTCGTGAACTGGCTGTGTGACCCTCAGCAAGCTTGAGTTCCCGAATCTGTAAAACAGAGATAAAGGTGCCACTTCACAGGCCCACTGGAAAGAGAAGCTCACTCTGTTCCTGACATGTGAAAGTACTCCACAAATGACTAGCTTCCTTCTACTGCCCTTTGAGTCCTCTTGCTGACCTGCCACAATACATCAGATTCCGACCATTTGCCCTGTCCTTCAGAATTATGGCACTGTCATGAAACGTCCCTGTGGAATAAGATGTCACCTGCAGGGCAATTAAATGCTCCAGGAAGGCTGGCAGCCAGGCATCCAGACTCTTCGGTAGAGGCTCAACATTAAAGCTCCCACGTCCAGGAGCTGCTCTGAAGTGGCAGGTATGGCTGCCGAGCCCTCAAGCAGAAGAAGTTACAAAGAAATATGATGTGTCAAGGACACTATATCTTAAGCTCAGGAATCTCCAGGTGGACAGAAAAGAAGACGCTAAAGAGCTGGAAAGCAGAAAAGCTCAAGGCTGACTTACAAGAAGAGAAAAAGGAGAAAAGCAGGAAGAAAAGGAGGCAGGGAGGTGAAAGACCTCTAAAGGAGAAACAGGAGGGAGTTACCAGGGTGGCCCCAGCCTCTTACACAGCAGCTCTTCTCTGAGACACTCAGCCATCACACCTGGCCCCCCTCCAGATGCCTCCTCCCACTGCTATGTCCTGTTCCTGGTACCACGTGGCTCCGGCAAGTCCATCCTCACACTCACCCCACCAGCCAGGTGCACTCAAAAGAAAGAAGCTAAAAGCTTTGTCCTTGCTGTTTGGAAAGGGCTTTCTGAATCTTGCCATGAAACAAGCCGGCAATCAGGGAGGAGGCAGACTGTGGCTGAGTGGCAAAGGAGAAGACTGAGCATCTCATGGATTGTGTCTCTTGCCTGGTCACACGTGTGGAATGATCTGGGCAAGGCCCATGCCTTATCTCTGATCCTCACCATGTTGTAAGACAGGTCACCAATGCTCACCCCAGACTCCCATCCCAGGAGTGGTAACAAGAAATCTTCAGCAAAGGGAAGCAGACTTGCTCCTGCAGAACCAGTGGGTGGGAGACGCAAAGGAGGCCCACCCAGGACCACCCAAACTCACTGAGCACTCCCAACAAGGCCACGGCGAGGGGCAACAAGGCAGTGTGGAGGGACATGCTCTGCAGAGGGCCGAACCTGTGTGAAGGCCTTCCCCGCTTCAGAGCGGCCAAAGTCAGCCCTGCTGAAGGAAAGCATGGCCGACTGTCTGGCAGGGGTGCTGAGTGGAGCAACTCCCTACTGGGCGGGTAGCTAGATAATATCACCTTTAGTGCTTTCCCAACTCTAATTTCTGGCCATAATGCTCTGGAGATGAAAAGGCAACCTCATCCACGCCTTGAAATTCCAATTGGTTGGCCCCTGCTCCTGCAGCCTCCTGGAGTTTACAAAAGGGCTCCCAGAGATATCAACTCCCTTGATGATGTGTGGCAGGGGACTGAGAGCCACACCACACCCTTCTGCATCCTAGGATTAGCCCCATGGCCACCAGAAGTCAGTGAGGCAAAGCTAGAGTCGAAGGACAATCAGTGCACCCATGTAAACTCTGTAGCCCCAAGGAGCCCGGAACACGTGTGCCCGACCACTCTGCCTTGCCCTGCAGCCTAAACAAGTGCCAGGGTCCAGAGACCTGGCCAGGTGGTCATGTGGTCCATCCCAAAGGGGTCAGGTACACACTACTGCCCAGCTCTTGTTGGAAGAAACCAGAACTCAGCCCTGTAACTGGGGCTTCAGGGAGAAGAGGGACCAGGACACAGAGTCCAGGCTGGGACTCAGGAGATCTGGGAACTGCGGCTCATGTTGGCTGCAGGTGGCCCTCACTGCTCAGCTCAGAAAAAGCCCCTATCAGGCTAGGGCAGCAGAGCTTCAGCTTTTGTGGAACCAGATCCCACCGGAGCTGGAGATCCTGGGAGGTCTTTTGCAGTAGAAGCTTGGCTCTCAGAAGGCAGCCCAGTCTAATTTCAGACTGTTCTCCTTTAGGAAGAGAAATCACCTTGGGGGGAACAGAAAACTACCTTCCTGGAACTCCTACCCACAAGTGCCAGCTCCAGTTTCTGGCACAAACTCTAGGCAGCACTGTGTGGTGGTTAAAATCTCTCAGCAACTATGCAGAGTTAGAGACCATCCCAAATCCCAAAGAGATGATCTTGGGTGGGTCATTTAATCTAAGCCCCAGGTCCCTCCCTTATCAAATACAGACACTAATATTCTTCTCTTTGGATTACTGTGAAGATTAAATGAGATTACATATATACGAAGCCTCTAGCACAGTAGCCAGCACACTGGAAGGGCTAAGCAAAAGGTAATAGTATCACTTGACAACAGTTCTTAGAGGATTTAAAGACCACCTTCATGATCTCCTTATGCCTTTGTGTTTTCTTGCTAAGCACTCTCAGTTCCCCAAGGCATGATTTCAAGTTCCTCAAATATCCCTTAGTTGTTCTGTTACTAGGCAGCTGGCACAATGGCAGGCCTTGGGCAAAGAGACAGAAAACCTGGGTTTGAATTGGACAGTCTTCCTGGAGAGACACTGAATCTACAAATGAATCTCTAAGCCAGACTGAGAACCTACATGAGCCAGGTGTCAACATTCAGCATTTCATATTATCTCTCCCTCCAAGAGCTTAGAGTTTAGCTCCTCCATAAATTAATGGTCCATGGCATCAATGCTGAGGGCTTCCCAGGTGGAGCAGTGGTAAAGGATCCACTTGCCAATGCAGGAGACGCAGGAAACCTGGGTTCAATCCCTGGGTAGAGGGATCTCCTGGAAAAGAAAATGGCCAGAGGAACTGGAGGGCTACAGTCCATGGGGTTGCAAAGAGTCGAACACAACTGAGCAGGCACACGCATGCACACACGTGCATTAATGCACCTAGGACTCACTCAAATGCCGCTTCCTCCAGGACTCCCTGCCACCTTCCCCAGGCAAGCAGAGCCTCCCTGCACCAGCCATCATTCACAGTTGAGTCCGTTATCCCTACTTGTGGAATGAAAGGTGGTGTGTCCCAGGTAAGACAAGAAATGGTCAAAGGTTCATGACATTCCAAACTGGCACGATTAGCCAAGAACTTGGCACAAAGCACGCACTTGGCCTGGGGCGGCTGAATGGAAGCTGGCAGGGACAGGCCCCAGGCTTTGGTCTCTGTCCTGGCTTCCCTATAACACCCTCCTATGGGTCCTTCTCTCTTCCTAGGACCCTGTGGAAGGGACCTCTGTTGTGGGAAGAAGGTCAGAGCAGACACTAACTACAGCCCCATGGAAGCCAGACTCCAAGGGCTTGTTGGACAGTCTCACAGCTCTGGACAATGCCTCTGACACAGCCTCTCTCCTTCCTCCTTGAAAGGGAAAATACCTCCTTATGGGGGGGAGAAAAGCTGAGGTGGTGACTTGCTTCTTCCCCTTTCTTGGAAGGCATCAAGCCCTTTGCTGTCCAAGGGCCTTCACCTGGGCAGTTCCTTCTATCTGGCTTGAGTAACCCTCCCCACCCTCACCCCGCTTTGCGTTTTATCAGCACACAAGGGCCAGGACCTGGGGCCAGCAGAGGCTGAAACCTAGTTCATGTTCAGGTATCAGCAGTGGGCTCTAGCAGGAAGGCTAGGGACAGAACAGGCATCTCTTTCTCATTCATCCAAAAGGTGTCTCACAGGCTAGCAAACAGCCCTGGCCAGGAGCGGGGCCACATGAGACAAACACGGCTTCCTCGGTCTCAGCCTTCAGGTGTCAGCTTAGGTATCTCTGTCAAGTAAGTGATTTTGACCCTCCACCCCCAAATAATCCACTCCCCTACCCATGGTTCTTTCCCAGCACTCTCTTCTCTCCTTTGCAGTATGCATTTGGATGATCTGGGTATAAACTATCTCTCCACGTCTCCGTGGGTTCTATGAGGGCAGGACCATACCTGTTTTGTTCAGTTGCATACCCAGGACCAAGCCGAGGCCAGGCACACACAAACAGTGTGCATACCTTAGCTTTACAAAGGTATACGCTTCAGATTAGCTTTGAAGTCTAGGATGGGGCCTCTACCCTAGATATCACCTTCATTTGGCACACACAAAGCCATCAGGTAGGCCACCCAGAGCCCCAAGAGAATTTGGTCCAGCTGAGACAAAGCAGGCAAAATGCCCCCACACAGTGTAAGGCATCCGCAGGCCCCTCCAGAAATACCTGTAGGGCCATAGGATAATATAGTCTCCTACTGGAAAACCATGTTTCCCAGCCTTTTTAAGCACACACTTCTTTTGATAAATACACACTTCACACACACACACACACACACACACACAGAGTAATTCCCAAGTGGGGCATGACACACCCACAACTGTATCATGCACCACTTGGGAATTACTCTATCAGGCAAGATTTTTTGCCAAATTCTTAGTGGCCATAGGACTGGAAAAGGTCAGTTTTCATTCCAATCCCAAAGAAAGGCAATGCCAAAGAATGCTCAAACTATTGCACAATTGCACTCATCTCACACACTAGTAAAGTAATGCTCAAAATTCTCCAAGCTGGGCTTCAGCAATACATGAACCATGAACTTCCAGATGTTCAAGCTGGTTTTAGAAAAGGCAGAGGAACCAAAGGTCAAATTGCCAACATCCACTGGATCATCGAAAAAGCAAGAGAGTTCCAGAAAAACATCTATTTCTGCTTTATTAACTATGTCAAAGCCTTTGATTGTGTGGATCACAATAAACTCTGGAAAATTCTGAAAGAGATGGGAATACCAGACCATTTGACCAGCCTCTTGAGAAACCTGTATGCAGTTCAGGAAGCAACACTTAGAACTGGACATGGAACAACAAACTGGTTCCAAACAGGAAAAGGAGTACGTCAAGGTTGTATATTGTCACCCTGCTTATTTAACTTATATGCAGAGTACATCATGAGAAACTCTGGGCTGGATGAAGCAGAAGCTAGAATCAAGATTGCCAGGAGAAATATCAATAACCTCAGACATGCAGATGACACCATCCTTATGGCAGAAAGTGAAAAAGAACAAAAAAGCCTCTTGATGAAAGTAAAAGAGGAGAGTGAAAAAGTTAGCTTAAAGCTCAGCATTCATAAAACTAAGATCATGGCATCTGGTCCCATCACTTTATGGCAAATAGATGGGGAAACAGAGGAAACAGTGCCTGACTTTATTACTCTGGGCTCCAAAATCACTGCAGATGGTGATTGCAGCCATTGAATTAACAGACGCTTACTCCTTGGAAGGAAAGTTATGACCAATCTAGACAGCATATTAAAAAGCAGAGACATTACTTTGTCAACAAGGTCTGTCTAGTCAAAGCTGTGGTTTTTCCAGTAGTCATGTATGGATGTGAGAGTTGGACTATAAAGAAAACTGAGCACTGAAGAATTGATGCTTTTGAACTGAGGTGTTGGAGAAGACTCTTGAGAGTCCCTTGAACTGCAAAGAGATCTAACCAGTCCATCCTAAAGGAGATCAGTCCTAAATATTCATTGTCAGGACTGATGTTGAAGCTGAAACGCCAATATTTTGGCCACCTGATGCGAAAAGCTGACTCATTTGAAAAGACCCTGATGTTGGGAAAGATTGAGGGCAGGAGGAGAAGGGGACGACAGAGGATGAGATGGTTAGATGGCATCACCAACTCAATGGATGTGAGTTTGGGTAAACTCCAGGAGTTGGTGATGGACAGGGAGGCCTGGTGTGCTTCGGTTCATGGGGTCACAAAGAATCGGACGTGACTGAGCAGCTAAACTGAACTAACTGAACCTTTGATAGTTTACATTAAACAAACGACATATTTTTCCAAACCTAAGATACGATTATGATACTGAAGACACTCTTTCAAACTTCCTATATGTTCCAGTCCCCAGAGCTTTAGTTCCATCTCTCTCCCATTGACATTCAACACTCACAGATAAGAATAGAACACAGAGGGCTGACCGCAAAGAGCAGACGCACTCCAAGTCAACACAGAATGTATGGAAGAGGCAACCTCTGGGCATATTTCTAGCACACTCAGAACAGAGGGGCAACGTGACGCAACGTGACTCAGTGGGAAGGGTACCAGATGCCTGTGAAGAGATCAGACCACGATTTCAAGTTCTGAAGCTCCTTTGTCAGGATAACATCAAATGAAGTTCTTAAGACAAAGAAGCACTTTCCCATCTGTAAAATGGAACGCTGGTACAGGAGGAGTCCACAGCAAAGAGAAATACTATGATCCCTGCCATCTGAAGGTCTCTGACTGTTCGGGGTACAGAGAAAAGGGAAGAAAGAAAGCACGGCTCTGAGAAGGACACCATGAGGGTTCCTTATCTGGGCAGTTATTAGTTCCAATGGGCAACTGGTAGAAAGGTGAACTTGAAGTTTTTGTGGGCTGAGGGGATGTTGGCCCTGTGGCAACTTTTCTTCCTCCGGGGGAGGCAGATACATCACTGCTGTCAGGAGATGGCCGTGGGAGTCAGACCCACACGAGTTCCAGTCTCATTCTGCCACTGACTCACAGGTAATGTCAGACAATTTACGTAACCTCTCAAGCCTCAGTCCCCTTCAACAGTGAGAAGATGACAATAAAACCTGTATCTCTGGGTGGTTATAGAGATTAACTGTAAACAAGGCATGTAAAATATTTAGCACAGCATCTGGAAAACAATAAGCGAAAATGCAAAGGATTAATAGAAGCATTAACCTTATTATTTCTGTTACTATTACTGTTTTCCCGGTAGGATTGCGGGCAGCTGGAAGGGCAGCCCAGAGACACCAGGCAACCCTCTCATTCTCATTTTCTACTTATTGTAACAGATGACATGACCTCTGTGGTCAAGGACAAGAACAGCTGGGTAGGCCAGCGAAATGCACAGCTGCTGCGACTGAGGAAAAGTAATACTCCTAGGGGCCTGGGCTTGGAAAGGAGTTGGGAGCAGGGAGCAGAGGCTCCATGGGAGGGAAACAGAAACGGCCAAAGGGGCCGGAGGGGGAAGAAGAGAAAGCACTGGGGGAAGACCCAAACCAAAGCCAGGTGGGCAGAGGAAGCCGGCCTTCCCAGAGACAGGAAGCTACAGGTGAACAGGCAGGAAGCCAGGAGGCGCAGGACGTGGGCAGCCAGGGAAAACCTGGCCACATCCTGAGGAAGGGGCGGCGGGGAGGACGGAGCAGGCTCCCAGGCTGCTGGATGCTACGACATGGAGCCAGGCAGGGACTGGATGGGAAGGAGGGCCACACACTCGGCTCTCCCTGACCCTGGGTCCCCTCCTCAAGTCTCTGCTCCCCCAACTCTGCAGGCCCCAGGGTTTCACCAGAACTCCTGTCCCTGCCACCATCTACTGTCCCCACCTGGGTCCCCTTCCCGAGGCCGGTGGCAAAACAGGATGTCGGTTTCATCACTTCCCCCTTTCCTGGGAACTTTGACACAAGTGCTCCATAGTTTTCTCTGTGGGGAACAGGCCAAGAAGGCCCACATGGGGGAAAAAGCACCTTCCAGCTCCACTCTGAAATGCAGATGGGTAAGCCAGCGCACATCTGGGCCTTCCCAACTGCCTCTTCACCTTCTCCTGGAGGGCCAGCTCAGCCTCAGTCCTGCCCACTGAGCTCCACACACCCAGCACCCATCAGGGGAACGCTGGATGTCAATGAGGGGGGACTGACCTTATACCTCTTTGGCCCTCTGGGTACCCCCAGGCTCAGGTTCCAGAAGGGTGCTGATCTCAACGTGACCCCAGGTGATGGGGCGTCGGCAGCGAGGTCAGCCGGGAGTCAGGGGTGGCCTCGGGAAGGAAGGCTCCCTGACCCGGCAGAGGGGTCAGTGTGCAGGCAGGCACACCAGCAGCCGTGGTAACAAGGCTGCCTGCAGCTGCACAAGCTTTTCCTGTGATGAAGCATTGTCCTGTATGTGACCTTTGACCCTCCCCACATGGCTAGCAGGGGACTGGGCAGATACTGTTCCCCTTTTGAAGATGAGGAAGCTGAGTGACTCGGGCAGGATCACAATTTCTGAGAAGCAGAGCTGGTGGGCCCAGGACCCATTCTCCAGAAGTCTCCTTTCTTTAGCCTGGGACTTAACTTCCCTTTCCACGTTGACTCAGTTCTCCCAATTTAAAACAACAGGTGCTATAGCAGCCCTCTGCTCTGCAAGGCTGGCGGTCTCTCTCCTTCGACGAGCTTCCCCAAGTCCCGGGTGTCGCCAGGCCCTCCCTGATGCTCCCACCCCTATCTCCCACACCTCTGGCCCTCATTCTCCTTTGGTCAACCTGTCACCCGATCTTGTGGATTCCTTCTTCAAAGGAGTTTCCACTCCCAAGACATCAATCACTGCAGACATTTCCCCTCCTACCTCTATCCAGCCTCACTGCCTTCGGTGTTGCCCCAGCTCTCCTTCTCAGCCTTTGAATCCAGAGGACCCTTTCCAAGTCCCTGGCATCTGCCTGGCCACATGCTCCCAGTGGCTCCCCATCACCTCCACACCACTGGCCCACAACCTTGGCTTGCAAGGTGCCTTTGGCCTTGCCTCTTATTGCCTCCTCCTTGAAGCACACACCTGCCTCCAGCCCCTCCCTGCACCCTTGCTTCAGCTCAGGCTGGTCCCCCTTCCCGAGCCCCCTTCTCTCTTCCATCTTCAGGGCTCCCCTCACCTGTGTCCACAAGCACTCCCCTGACTGCAGGAGAGATGAAGAGACCCTTTCTTAACACCTGCCCTACCCAGAGTCCTGAAAGATGCAGCCACACAGCCTGTAGAATCAGCCCCCCCAGCTGCTGCTGCTTGTACCTGGGTGGTCCCTCACCCAGAGAACTGGCTGCTAGAACTTGGCACTGGTGTGCTTGGTTGTGGAACAAGCCGACAAGAAGAGAAAGCTGAGTCTATAGGGAGGGAGCCAGGAGCAGATGCTCAGACGCAAGTTGAGAGGTCACCAGCCGCTCAAAGACAGAGCCGCCTCCATCCCTGACTACTCTCCGGGCCCAGCTCCCATGAGGCCAGCTGCCTTGCTGTAATCCTGCCAACAAGCCCTTTGCCCCTAAGCTGATGAGGAGGGGCCCCAGCTCTGTAGGGACCGCCGCTGACACCAACCTGGGAGCCCCGTCACCTCCATCAGACAGCCCCAACTGGAGGAGCCATGTACAACATCCCCTGCCAAGGGTTGCTTCTTTTCTTGTCTCCCTGTGTGGAGAGTAGGTGTTCCATGTACACCTGTTCCCGCCCTGGGTGTGGAGCTCCTGGCTGAGGGCTTGGGAGTTGTCTGGGTGGCTCACCAGCACCCTTCTGCCAGAGCTGTCTCCAATCTGCACAGGCTCCGAAGTGGTCCCACTAGATGGGTTTTGTTGTATGTGAGCCCACCTCCCGGCTGGAGCTGAGTGGACCAAGCTGGGCCAATTGGACCCACTTCCCTGCAAGTTTGGAATGGGGCTGGACGAGCCGAGCCCCTCTGAGCATGGCTGAAGCTGTAGTAGGAACATTTGTGGCCGTGTTGGCTGAGGAAGGAGAAAGCCTGGCTGTAGAGGTGAGGAGGAAGCCCAAGGGGCAGCAGAGCTGAGAGGAGGAGGGAGAATCTAACAAGGTTTTTCCAATCTCTGCTGAAGGCCAGGCCTCAACTGTGCTGTGGGCTCCGGCATACCCCTGAGACCCTGTAATTAATCACCTCTTGTGCTGAAGTTAGATTCTGCTGGTTTCTGTTACTTGAAATCGCAGGGTCCTAATAAAGCCGGGATCTCCCCTAAGCTTCTCCAGGAATACAAAGCAAGTGCTTGACAAACAAACCTGCTCAAAGAAGAAAACTGGCCCCAGATCCTGGCTTTCTGATTTTTGCCAGAGGCGCCACCATGCTCTACAAATACTCCACATATCAAATATGTAACTCGGCCTCAGGCAACTTGAGTTAATGCATTTTCCTTGCCTGAAGTGCATTATATCCTCACTTTCATCTCATCTTTGGAACAAATCAGCATTCAAAGGAAAGGCAAGCAGGAGCAGGCCAGAGAAAAACAGCCTGTGAGAGTGTGGGCCAGCACCTTCAAATGATCTGCAAACTGTGTTCCCCTAGGGGCGGCCCCCACTACAGAAACCTCTGCCCCAAGATTTGTTTCCCTGTGCCATTCCCGCCCCTATGAAGATGACCATCAAGGACTCCAAGAGGTCACAAGGTTTCCACCCCTACTAATGGGTCATTTATGCCACAAGCCATCATAAGGGCAGACCCTTGAATCCTAAGGCTGGAAGACACCTCACAGGGTCACTTCACCTAGTGGTTTTCAAACTGCACCTGCAGGACCCTGAGACTCTGATGCAGCCTCTTGGGGCTCCAGTTTCCCCAGCCTCTACCAGTACACTGCCCATTTGGTTGTACACATCGGGCTACCTTGTGAGTGTGCATGTGAAAGGGTTCCAGGGGCTTAACACAACAGTGCAGAACTCCTGCTTCAGATCAACTCCTCTATTATTGGGATGAAGAGCCAGAGACTTAAAGGCATAAGCCCACACATGTGCCAAGTGGCTGAGCTGGCAGAGAACCCCGGGCCCAGACTTCCCTGCTGCCCCTTCCCCTAGGCAACTCCTTTAAAGGTTCTCTTGGGCCTGGGCGGAGCCAGAACCCCAGTCCTATGTAAGGGACCACCAGCTGGGGAACACAGAGAACTGAAGACACAAGGCAGAGTCCAGTAGATGGGCGCTGAGTCCCAGGTGACCCTGTCTGTCGGCAGAAGGGCAATGCTAAACGGCCCGAACAATATGGAGTTGTCCTGATGCTAGTCCTCCGCTATATTTAGTTTCTACCCTGAAATGACCTCAGGCAGCAGCAAGCTTTGTGGTGTGGCAAAATCGGCTGTGTCGGCCGTGTGTCCCCAACTCCAAGGAAGGAGAACTCTGCCGGAGACGTCGGATAGTAAATAGGAAAGAGAGTCTGTGGGATGCAGGGGTGGGAGCAAGCTGTTGACACAACTAGAGACAAATTCTTTCCTTTGACCCCCTGGGCGGCAGCAGTGAGGAGTAAACCTGTGACTCTCGTGCAGTGGGTGTTGAAATTTGAGACCCAGGTCCGGGATGGAGGAGTCCCTCTTTCGCCCCAGGCTCTGGTCCCATCCGCACGCAGGTGTTGGATGCCTCTTCCTGAACTACTTTATTCATTGCACCCCTGTGGAAGGAACCAGCAGAGGTTCTCTCTGACCTAAACTCCCCATCTACTATTCAAGACCTTCCCCTGACCTTGGTGTACACAGCCGATTTGATTCTGTTGCCTGAAAAACAAAAAAGAAAGGCTAGAAAAATAAACACCAAACAGGAATGGGGACTCACTGGGTGGCAGGAATATGAAGGAGATTTTCTTCTCTGGACTTTCTGATATTGCCACATTTATTACCCAACCACATCCTACTTTTACAATAAAGAAAACTGTATTGCTTGCTTCTCTCTAACCTGAACTCCTTACTCAGATCACTAACCCTTCAGTAATCTCTCCTCACTTACCCTTAATATCTGCCCTATCCACCCTCAACTCTTTCTAAAGTGTCTATATATTGCCTTTGTCTCTGCTTGTCTACACTGCATGATTTAGCACTTGTCTACTCATTATCTTGCCTGAAATTGTATCACACCTCTATTTGTCTTTGCTCCATTCCCCAGACAGATTGTAAGCCATCATGGACAACGAGACATACATATATAACACGTGTACACAGCAATGAGGCGGGATATACAGGATGGGGTTAGAGACAGTCAGACCCGACTGAGCACACATGAACAGAAAAGACACAGGAAATAGAGTCAGGCTGCCTGGGTCAGGTTCTAGCTCCACCACTCCTGACTGCGGCAGGACAGGCCACACATCAGTGGCTTGACCTTTCTGAACCAGTTCCTCCAGCTGAATTCCTTATTAATGCCAATTCTCTTCTAAAAGGTAAGGGTGGGTTCTGAGAAAGCCTGGCCACTCCACAGCTTTTGGATCATCTCACCTCTAAAACAGAGGACCCAGACTACAAAAGGGGTCCCCATCAATCCATATTCAAACCAGCATCAGACGGTGAGCCAGACACCTGGGGAATAGGGTTCGCAGACCAAAGTCTCTCCTTGAATATTTCCCCTGGGCCTCGGCCTCTGAACGCCCAAGGAGTGGTGCTGTCAAAGCAGCAGACTGAGCATCTCAGTCCAGGGCTTCAGGAAAACGTGCTTGAGAGCCAACAATGGATTAGACATCCAGGCCCTGGATCTGCCGTGGGACATATGTCAAAGCTAGGCTTCAGAGAGGAGGGGTTGGCTGCAGATTAAAGGGTCCAGTGTGGCTTTCCTTCTGCCTGTGGACTCTGAAGACTAGCCCATTCTGTTCCTCAGGGAGCGGGACCAAATAACAGTGCATATAGCATGTGGCTATTCCCCAAAAATCATTTGGGCCTTATAAAAAGCCATAATAGCAGCAGGTTTCCAATGAAATAAGGTCTCCCTTCTCCATGTCTTCCAACCTAGCACTGGGCCACAAACAGGAATACCACATAGGGCCAGAGCCAGATGACCTCTGGGCTCTAAGAACTTGATATGAGAGGCCAGAAGGAAGAAGGGCAAAGAACAAACAGAGAAGTCAACCTGGGGTGTAAACATGGCCGTGCAGGGCATCCTCAGCTCCCGGGGGCTGTCCCCTCAGCTCACCCTGCCTCCTTGGTGTGAGTGGCATGAATCTGCCCGCCCAGGTATGCCTGTGGAAATCGGCTTGGAATAAATAAAAATAGATCACAGGAGCTCGATATTATTCAGCCCATCACACTGTGAACTCCTAGAAGAAAAGAAATGACTCTTCACACAGCTTCCTGTGCAAACACCATGGACAAGGCAGATGCGGTGACTCTTTAGAGGCAATTTCCCATAGCAGTTAAGATACGGGTTCCTAGGGTACAGTTGCTAGGATTCAACTAGAAGCTGCAGCACTTTTGTGGAAAGGGTCTTAACCTCCCTGAGCCTCAGCTTCCTCATCTGTAAAATGGAGGTAATTATGTCCACCTCCCGGGGCTGATGGGGAAACTGAAGACAGTGAGGTTAAACCCACAGGAGGGTGCCTAACATACATGGAGATTACCATGTACAGAGGACTGATTCTGGGGAGGGATAATTCCTGGCACTGCCACGAGTGCTCATGAAAGGAAGTGCTCAGGCCATGCAACTGTCTATTTGGGGGGAACAGCGCACACTGGCTAAGTGAAACCACCAATGCCATGCGCCATATCCCGTGGTATGGAGACAGACACTGGGGGTATGGCAGGCAGGGAGAGGTGGAAGCAGGGAAAAACCCATGAAGGCTGTTGCAAAGTGCTCTTTCTGACATACTCAGGATACGCAGTGCGAGAACTAGTAGAAGTGGACTATTTGAGAGTCTTGGGTGGCAGTGATGTCAGCAAACCAGCTATACCTGTTTAGGGCCTCGTAAGCCCTCAGTTGAAACTGACAGTGAGGCAGGTGTCGCATGGAAGGAAGGCAGGGCTGAGCAATGAAAACAGAAGTCTGGGATCTGAAACCTTTCATGTTTGACCATGTGACCCTGGGCATGACAGTTAATATCATGGAGCCACTCCCCTAATATGAGGACAGTGTCACTCACAGCAAGTTACCAGGACTGGAGACGTGCATGAAGCACCCAGTGCAGTGCCTGCTGCGCAGCTGGTGCTCGATAAATAGCAGGACACGATAACTATAAAACAGTTGCTTTTGGAGCCAGTTGCAGGGGGTTGTGTATCAAATGTGGAAAAGTGTGCCTGCTGTGGATGTTTATCACCACCTTCTTGGAAATTCATAGAGGAGGTGCCAGGCTCCAGGAAGTAAGCCCCAGTGGACCCAGACAGGTTCTGCCAAGCTGAAGCTGGGTCACAGCACCTGAGGGCACTCCTGAGCCTTGACCCACCAGGCAACAAGTTTGTGTATGTTCCAGAGAAGCCAGAAAAGTAGCCACTGGTTGTTGCTGGAATCAGCAAGAGCATGTTGGACGCTGCAAGAGATCCGTAACTTACAAGAGTTGAAGTCCTTGGGCTTTTATGAATGCTTCACATTTTTAAAAACTGAAGCTAGATTCAAGGCTGCCTCTATAATAATCACTTTTGTGCAATTTGCTTCCAATTTTGCTTTCCTGAATGAGTAGAGTTATAAGAATGGTAAATAGGCAGGGTACACAGCAGAAGGTAGGTTTTGTATATGAACTTCACTGGCCATATATGTCAACTGGTGGAGGAAGAAGAAGGCTGGGGACAGCTGGCTTAAATACAGTGCCAAGCATGGTGACAGTAATAAAAAATAACAACTACCATTAACTGAATATTTTAACATATCCCAGCTAGTACTCTGAGGATTTTATGTGTTTTAACTCATTTGATCCTCACAACAGCCCTGTGGAATAGGTACTGTTACCTCCACTTGACAGAGGAGAAAGGTGAGGCTCCCAAATCCGAAACAACTTGCCAAGGTTACACAGCTAATGAGCTGGAGGAGCTAGGATAATAGAATGCAAATGGATACTAAATGAATAAAATATTTGTCACAACTGTCATAATTACCTGTTATTGAAAAAAAATCTCCATCTCATCAACGCCCTCTTTGAAAGACCTCATATTTTGCAAATCAAAAGAAGTTCATGGGGACTTCCCTGGTGGTCCAGTGGCTAAGACTCCACATTCCCAATGCAGGGGACTGGGGTTCAATTCTTGGTCAGGGAACTGGATCCCACATGCTGCAACTAAGACCGAGCACAGCCAAATAAATAGATATTTAAAAAAAAGAAAAGAAATTTATGGTCAGCGTTTGCTATACACTCTGAGTGCAGAGGAAGGGCCAAAGGGTGCACCAGAATTAGACTTCCCATGCTGGGGTAGGAGAGACTATACTCTGCTCTTCCCAACACTCTGAGCCAAACAAGAGTCAGCAGAATACAAGCCCCCAAAGGAACAATGAACTTGGCTTTGGTTACTGTCATTAATGACCCACTGCCATCATTGGCTAAGCATCTGCTATATATAAGCACAGTGGCGATCACTTCATACATATCATCACCTTTAATCCCTGACTACCTAAGCAGTCTACTCTTGTCCTCATTTCACAGATACAAAAAAATGAGGCTCTATCTCAGGCTTCCTCACCACAGTGAGAAAGCAGAGGAACCACTATCTCCCATGGCTTCTGCCTCTCTGCCACTTATTTGTCAACAACTTTAGACAGCTCTTAACATTCTAAGTCTCCGTATCCTCATCCATAAAGCTGGAAAAATGATTCCTGCTCTGACTACCTAACAGAATGGCTGTGAGGATCAAATGAGACATAATATTTGAGAAAGCACTTTGAAAACAGCAAACTGCTGAACATAGCAAGGGATCATTAGTCTTATTAATTACAAAGAGTAACACCTGATCCAGCAAGCGCTTTGCTGAAGTGACGCCCTGCTGCCTCTTTTCCCTTAGGAATTTGGGGATACTTCAGAGCCTGCAGAGCCGGGGCACTCTTTTCTTCAAGTCCCTGGCATCTGGGTGCTGGGAAGTAGAGGTTCTTTCTGGGAGGAGAGGGAGGAAACAATGATTTTTGCATTCTGCTAATGTTTTTCTCCAGGAACACTACAATGGCTGAGGTTCTACTGCTTCCACTGTCAAAAAACATTCAACGCGCATTTACTAGGCACCTACTGTGTGCCAAGTACTAGATCTGATGGATGCATAGGACCCCTAGATGTAGTCTCGGGGCCAGGAAATGAAAGGAGGCAAAAGCCATGAGGAGGGAGCAGAGTGACCACGGTCCTTGGAGCTCTGCAGACTTCACAGTCACCTCCCAGATTCACGTCCTGGGAAGGGGGAGCAGGGTGGGGTGAGGGGTGACAGCACATGGAGTGAGCTCAGAACACTGAAATTTTCAAGTCAAAGTAGTACTTAAACTGAGTTCCAGTTGTGTCTGCTCAGCCTTGTGACCACCAGAAATCAATTTACATTCCTGACTGTGGTGGCTTTCCTTTATATTGGGTAGGAATGTTCCCATAGGCAAAATGAGAAGAATCAAATGCAGGACTGACTGACCCTGGTGAGCAGGGTGCCTGAAGGTGCTCAATAAGAAGCTCTTATTTACAAAACAAAACAAAATCTTGCTCCCTTCCTCCCAATCTTGAACTGGGTAGGGACTGAAGCTCAGGCTCTGAAATCAGGCCATGCTGTTTACAAGTGAATGGCCTTAGGGAGGGGACATTACCTTTCTAAGGCTCAATTTCTTCCTCTGTAAAAAGGTGATAATAGTATCCACCCGTAGGAGGGTTGTGAGGATTAACCAATTTACCGCTCCTAGCTCCTGGTACACACCCAGCAAAGGTGAGCTGTGGCTAACTGCCCCTCTCTGAGTCCTTAAAAACAGCAGAATTTCAAGTCCACAGGCTCACCTCTAAGATCCAGGCTGCCTGGTAAAGGGCTGGCTGCCTAGGCTTCAGCTCTAGTGCCAGCCTTCCAGAGGAAATAGGTACCAGTGAGGCTCCATCCCCACCCCACTACTGTCTCCACCCTATGCCCCAAAGAAAGTGCCTCAGCCCTTTTCCTGACAAGCTCCTCTTTCCAAGGGCAACAAAGGCCACAAGTTGAGGGGCTGTGGCTGGCCAAAGGTGTGCGGACACACTGAGTTCGGTTCCCCATTCCTGTGGGCTCAGAAAGCAGGGAGATCTTGCCCCCAACAGCTTAGAGAAAAGCATGTGGCCTGGAGCAGCTGACAAAGGCACCAGGATGCCATGTCTCTATAAGACCCTCTGCCTTTTACCCATCCCAAGTGCTCCCATCTGAACTACAGTCCCGTATCTCTGTGCAAAACGGAACACTCCATGAGGAAGACAGCATCAACGTTCTTTGGGAGCCACGTGAATTGTAACAACCCAGAACTGCTTTGCTTAACTGGAAGCCACTATCCACCTATCTCAGCCACTGACCACATTATTAGAAACCCAGAAGCAAGCGACATTCTGAGTGACCAGAAAAGATGTCACAAAATTTACCCACCCAAGCTCCTGGACTTCTCTCTCTGGAGGGCCCCTCAGGCTTCACTTTAAGCCCATCTAATCTGAGGCTTCCTAGATGGCTCAGACGGTAAAGAATCTTCCGGGTTCGATCCCTGCATCAGGAAGATTCCCCAGGAGAAGGGAAAGGCAACCCACTCCAGTATTCTTGCCTGGAGAATTCCACAAACAAGCCTGGTGGGCTACAGTCTGTGAGGTTGCAAAGAGCAACTGAGCAACTGACAGTAACTACCTCTCTACGTACAGAGAGACCATCTCTGCCCTCTGTTTCCCCAGGAAGTCAGAGGGGCTGCTAGTTGAGCCTGGGAGACGCTATCTCAACAAGTGCCCACTATGCTGAGATGCCACTGCACACCCACTGGGATGGCTACTATTAAAAAGACAGAAAATAACAAGTGTTGGTGAGAACGTGGAGAACTTACAATCTTTGTGCACTATTGGTGGGAATATAAAATGATGCAGTGACTCAGCAAAACAGGACAGCAGTTCCTCAAAAAACTAAACATAGAATTAACATACAATCCAGCAATTCCACTTCTAGATACATACACAAGAAAACCGACAGTATCGAACAGATACTTGTACACCCATGTTCACAGGAGCATTATTTCCTATAGTCAAAAGGTAGAAACAGCCCAAGTGTCCATCAGCAGACAATGGATAAGCAAAATGTAGCACAGACATACAGTGGAGTTCAGCCCTAAAAACCAGTGGCAGTACAACGTGGATAAACCTTGAAGGTATAACGCTAAGTGAAATAAACCTGACACAAAAGGACTAATAGTGAATGATTCCACTTCTAAGTGGTACTAATTTCAGGATCGTGAAATTCATAGAGACAGAAAGTAGAATGGTGATTGCCAGGGGCTGGGGAAGGGGTGAATGGTGAGTCTGTGTTTAATGGGTATAGATTTTCAGCTGGGGAAGATGAAAAAGTTGTGAAGATGGATGTTGGTGAAGGCTGTACCATAATGCCAAGTACTTAATGCTACAGAACTCTACACTTAAAAGTTGTTACAATGGGATATTTTATGCTGCGTATATTTAACCACAATCTATTTTACTGCGGGTGGGGTGGAGGAGGAGAAGTGACACTGATCACCATGGGGAAGACAGAGCAACAGTTTTGGGTGGAAACATGAACCCCAAAAGCACAGCAGCCGGGAACCACCATATCTTTTGGGGCCCACTGCCCTACTGTCTCAGAAACCTGGGGGCCTGGCACTGTCATGAGCACAGTAACTGATCTGGCAGGACTCACTCTTCTCATTCAGAGCCCAGAACAGGATTTGAGAGCCTCCCCACACCAACAGTGCTTGGGCCCTTGAGGCAGACCACTGTGTAAGGGGCTCTCCCTTGTCAATCTACCTTCCATCCGCCACCAGTTCACCCCTATCTTCTTTCAGAGATAAAGGCTTTTCAGAGAAAGAGGCTTTTGTGGTCCCTCCCCTCCACCAAGCAGGTGCTTTGTACATGCAGGTATGAACTCAACACCCCTGAGTTGCAAAGAGGAGGTTATTCATGCTCGGCATACTTTGCTTGGAAGGGTATCATCCATTTCAGAAAGATTCCCATCCAAAAATAGTTTTTAAACATTTCTTTTATAGTTTTGCTCTTTAAAAAAGAGTAAGCTTCAATGATCTGGGGAAAATCAGTGGCTATGGTTTTTGTGTGTAAAAATCCTACAGCTTTGAATAATATGAACTTCCTAAGTTCACAAAGTCTCTTTTCATACAGGATCTCACTTGATTCTTACAATGTCTCTGGGAGCTGAGCAGGGCAGCAGTCATCCCATTGTACAAATGAGGAAACTGAGGCTCAAAGAGATCAAGAGGCCTCTCCAAAGCAGCACACACAGCTAGGAAGGAGCAGAGAACTAAGACCTCATTTCCCTTGGATGCCAGATGACACTTAGGATTAGAACTTCACATTTGAGCAGACCATTTAGCTATGAAAGTAATTTTAAAAACAATGCTTGTTTTATCCCCACAATATCTCTGAAATATCTTTTTTTTTCCTAAAGAGATGATCAACTGAGCAAAAGACAAATGACTTGCCCAAGAGCACCATTCAAGAAAGTGGCAAAGACACTATAACCCCTCCTTTGAATGCACTTGACCTTGACCACTGCCCTTATAAACTTAACCTTGCCCACAATTTCCTTGTTTATTTTTGGCCATGCCACGCTTAGCATGTGGCATCTTAGTTTCCTGACCAGGGATCAAACCCATGCCACCTGCAGTGGAAGCTCAGAGTCACCAGATGGCCAGGGAAGTCCCCTGTCCACAATTTCTTGACCTTGGCATACTCAAAACTTAAAGGAGCCCATGCAGTGTTTATATAGGTTGCACCATATTTCTGTGAACTTGGCAGGGAGTAGACATACCTTTATTCTCTTTTTAATGGCTGGGGAAAACGAAAGAGGTTAAAGAAATCTTTAAGTTCCTTTTCAGCTCTAAAATTCTATGATTCTAAAAATTCCCCAGCAAGTCAATTCGATGTGTAGAGAGGCCTGGAATCCACTTTACCCCACCTCTGGCCTCACACTCTCAGACCTCCCCATGTCCACCCTTGAATTAGTGGCCACAGAAAAACGTGTGCCTGGGAGAAGAGCCCACTCCTACGTAGATGCGCACACAGAATGACAGGAAAAGGCTACTGCTTGGCTGGACCCTGGTCCCAGGCTTCATCCTGTCCTCCTCATTCAGCCCCAGTATCACCTTGCAAGAGGCCCCCAAACAGTAGGGAATTATATCCTAGGTATCTGAGAGCTTCTCCAGGCCTGAGCTGAGACAGAAGCCAGTCCCAGGAACAGAACATCACTTTGAGGTTGCAGTTCTATCTGTTCATTAGGATACACCCACCCACCTAACACCCACCTAAGATGAGAGAGCAATCAGGACTGCTCCCTCCTGCTCTTCCACAGACCTTACAACTCTGTTCTACACATTAACTTCATCCAATAAATATGTATTAGGTACCTACTCTATGACAGGCATGGATCTAGGTGCCATAGAACAAACAAATAAGAATCTCAGATTGCACAGAGTAGGGGAGATAGCCAATATCAGGTGGTCAGAAGAGACAGGGAGAAAAATAAAATAGGGGAAAGGTGGTAGATAATGCTGAGAGCAGGCAGTGGAGGGAAGGGGATCAATTTTAAAAAGGCTGGCCTGGGAGGGCGTGACTGATGAGAACTGGCAAGTCTTGGAGGAGGAGAGGGGGAAACCCATTTAGCTATCAGAGGGTGGCACAGGAAGGAAGAGCCAGAGAAAAGGTTCCTCCACAGGCTGAGGAAAGGCAAAGTGGTTCTCATGCCTTGTAGGCCAACACAAGGACTCAGAATGAGATGGGGAACAAAGGAGTAACAATCTGACTTACAGTTTGCAGCATCTCTCTGGCTGCTGTGATGAAAAGAGTCTGTCGGGAGACAAGGGAGGAAGCAGGAAGGTCAGTTAAAAGGCCGATGGGTAGCTTAGATTAGGATGAAAGTAGTAATGATGGTGAGAAGTTCTGGATATATTTGAGGCAGTCAACAGGATTTACTGATTAAATGGATGTGGGATTGAGAGAAAGGGAGAAGCCAGAGATGATGATAGAATTTTGGGGGGCCTGAGCAATTGGAAGGATGAAATCACCATTAGCTGGGACGGTAAAGACTGGGAGAATGGGGGACACGGTGAGGGTGAGAGGGTTCATTCTCTTTTGGACACATTAAACTGAGAAGACTTTTAGACATTAGATGCGTTGAGTAGGCAACAGAATACACATGGCTGGAGCTGGACTAAATGGGTTGAAATGATATATGTGGGAGTCACCAGCATATATAATAATACATAACTGTATGTATTATCATACAGGATTTCCATGTATGGTCAGATTGTTTACTGTCTGCCCCCTACCCTCACCCCAAACTATAAGCTCCATGAGGCCAAGGACCATGTCAGTTCACACCCAGCAAGGCACCTGGCACTCAGTAAATATTTACTGAGCAAATGGAGAAGTTGCCCAATTACTCCTTTAAGAATAGTCACAGCAGCCCACACAACAAGAAGCACACTCTCTTGCAATCACAGTGCCAAGCCCAGCCGGCCCAAAACAGGGCCTTGGGTCTGTCCACCCTGAGCTTGAGATTCCAGACTGTAAGTGGATATGCTTGGCACATCACAGATATCTGGGTTTCAGCCTTGCCACATTCTCAAAGGGTGGAGCTGGGCAAGAGACCTGCCTGTTCTACCACACCTACTTCTCCCAGGACGGGCAGGGGAGGGGCTGCCTCACCCACCCAGCGGTAGAGAGACTGCATCTATCCAGGGCACAAACACAGGTTGATGAGAGGCGCCCAGAGGAGTCATTCCCCTCCTCCCCGAATTCTCCAAAGTTTAAAAGACCACTCAGCACCTGAAGGCAAGAACACAGACCTACTGCGAACAGATTACAAGTCACAGGTTAAAAAATGAAGAAAGTGACAACCACAAATCTTGATGAGATGAGAGCACTGCCTAATCCTTCCAGCTAAAGCAAGACTCCCTGACCAGTGGGCATCGTGTCTCTGCTTCACCCAAGTGACCAGGAAGACAGAACTACGGCCAAAGAGTGACGTAACCAGGCGTAAGATTTCAGCTCATTAACTTCCCAGTTTAGAATCGCTACCTTTTGTGGAGATGATAAAAACAGCTCTAATGATCTGGTATAGTCCTCTCCCTTTCTGAAATAATGCAAGTGCGACCCTAAGATGGTTGATGACTCGCCCAGGGTCACCTAGCTGCAGGCCCAGGACTAGAAGAAGGGTTTTTGCCCTCTGTTGAGGGCTTCTTCAGTGACAAAGGCGGGGTAAGAGTCACAGTGGGAGTTTTAGGCATTAGTCTTATAACATAATATTATATCCTAGTCAATAAGGAAACTACAGGAGTCATAGGAACGCCAGGTACACGCCATGAAGTTACGAATGGTTCCTTCGCTTGTACCAAATTTGTCATCCTCCAGGGTTCTGCTTGGCTTTGGACTTCATGAATAAAGCTATTCACAGCAGGACCCACAGAAACGAAATAAAGATACACTAGCAGATTTTCTTTTTTAACGCTGATATATACCTCAGTAAAACGTTAAGGTGAAATTTTTATTTATATTTATTTCTATCTAATTTTGGGAGGCTGCTCTGTGAGGCTCATGGGATCTTAGTTCCCAGGGATTGAACCTGGGTCACAGCGGTGAACGTGCTGAGTCCGAACCACTGGATCACCAGGGAATCCCTGTGTAAGCTTTTTAAAATTAATAAATATTGAGTGCTTCCTCTGTACAAGTCATTGTGTTAAGTGCCTTGTGTGTGTGTGTGTGTATGACAATATGAGTAAGTGAGAGAGGCAGACACACACACATACAAGGTCTTCAAGGCTTGCAGTGCGGTTGCTGATGGAAGACTGTAACATCAAAGAACTGTCTAATAATATGGAGCGGATCTCTGTTAAGTAAGTGGCATAAGGTGACTCAGAAAGAGCAATTTTGTCTGCTGGGGGTGCTGGGGGATTTGTCAGGCAAGGTGCTTCTAGAAGGATAAGGGATTGGAGGTGGACCTTGAAGAGAAGAAAGGCTCTTGATAAGAAAGGGGAAAGGGCATGAGCAAACACAGGTGACCTTAATGTCAAGGAAGAGAAAGACATTGTGTCATAAAAGGAAGGACTGGACCAGACCAGAACAGCCTTGGAAGTTAAAGTTCTTGCAGGAGTGGGAGGTGCAGAAAGATTTCTGAACATAGAACTACGGGGTTTGGAACAGGTGAATTTAACAGATGTCTTCTGGGACACCAGCATGTGTAGTAGGCATTAGATGAATGACTGAAGATGTACCTGTCTCTGCTGGGAAACACTTCAGCCTGGGAGATGAGCTGGCCTTGAGGTGACAAGGAGCGGGTCTCTAAGAGCTGCTGAAAGAAGAACTATCAGGTCCCAGAGAATAACTCCTCCAAGTCATGGAGGCAAAGAAAGTTAGCAGAGAGGGTTTCTCAAAGTATAAATTTAGACAGCTGGAAGAATGGAAGAGTATAGGGAAGCTAGTTGAAGGCGGGGAGAGGCAGAGCTGGTTTAGAAGCATTGATTCTGAAGTTAATTACATCAGCGTCCAGTGGGTATTTAGATACATGAGTCTGGGGTTGGAGAGGCAATAGCTGAAGATAGAGTGTAGGTGTCTTTCCAATGGACAAAGAGTTGTGGGCCTAAGATTTCTCTGGGAGGGAGATGAGAGAAAAAAAAAAGAATGTAAAACTGAACTATGGGGATTTCCCAGGTGGTGCAGTAGATAAGAATCTGCCTGCCAATGCAGGGGACATGGGTTTCATCCCTCGTTTGGGAAGATTCCACATGTCTCAGAGCAACTAAGCTGGTGCACCACAATTATGGAGCCTACGCTCTAGAGCCCGTGAGCTGTAACTCCTGAAGCTTCTGAGCCCTAGAGCCTGTGCTCCGCAACAAGAGAATCCCCTACAATGGGAAGCCCTCACATCACAGCAAAGAGTAGCCCCCTGCTCCCTGCAACCAGGAAAACCCAGCACAGCCAAAAATAAATAAACACATAAATAAATCTAAAAAAAAAACCAGAACCATGGTGTCCCACACTAGGAGGTGATGGTGGGCCTGAGTGATCAGAGAAAAACCAAAATGCCAAGGAAGGAAAAGGATTTGCCGGGAGGGTAGTTTCAAAGGGGAGAGGTTGTCAATAGTGAAAAAAAAAAAAAAAAAAAAGAAAGAAAACCTACTAATCAATTACATACATTGAGCACATAAAGAATAAGTATCTGTTGAATAAATGAATGAAAGAAAGCCCTTGGATTTGAAAACCCTCTTTCCGTTTCAGAAGAATGGCTTGTGTTGCCCTCAGACAAGTGGATTTCAATGCTAAATTTTATGTCATCCTCCCTATAAAAAACATGTTGCTTCTTGCGCAAGTCATCCTGTCCAACACACAGACATCCTTCCCTGCTTTCCCCTTGTTTCCCCTCTTCATTCCCAGTTTCCGAAACTCAAGCAACACAAACCTGTGGTGTCAAAGGAGACAGGAAACACCAACTAGAGTTTCTACTTCATTAATAACTCTGCCTGTGGCTCCTCTTACATAAAGGGATATGTGGCAACTGAGTAGGAGACTGAATAGGAGACTAATCCCAGCTGTACTACTAACTAGCTGTGTGGCTGAAGACAAGTTGCTCAACCTCTCTGAATCTGGGCTTTTAATAGACACGAGGAGGTAGGTCTATCTGGACTCTAGACAAGTTTCGAAGGTCTCCTTGAGCTCTAAAGTCTGCGATTTTATCATTCTCAGAAGGTCCTTGCAACACCCTCTAAGAAGGAAGTGAAGTCAGTACAAGACCCGGGGAAACGACCGCCAGACCTCCTACCCAGGCTGAGCGCCAGGATAGGAGGAGTGTACCCAGAAAGTGAGAAGGCGCTGCCGGCCCTCGCGGATCACCAGAGAGCAGATCCTATCCCCAAGGCTGGGAAGGATCCCAACAACCCGAGCGCGATTCCCACCCCGCACCCCACCTTTCCTAGACTCCCAGACGGCCCGGAGGCTCTAAAAAGCCCTGCGGGAAAAATAAAGATTTCTTTCCCAGAGTCCTGCGCTGCTTTTGCAAGTCGGATTCCAGCAGACATGATCTGCAGCCTGATAATGACACAGTCTTTGGAAGGAGCGACTGTTCTCGTCTCGCTCCGCTCAGAGTTCTGAGGACGCCTGGCCGCCCGCGCCGTGCCCCGACGTGCGGGCGTCCAACCCCGGCCCCGCGGCCAGGCCAGCTGCACCCCCAGCCCGGGTCCCTCCTTCCCCTCGTCGGCCCCTCAGCGGTCTGCAAACATTTCCTGGCCCTGCCCCCACCCTCACCCGGAGCTTCCCAGTTGGAGCGAGTTGGGCTCGCAGCCGGGTCAGGGATCGCGGTTGCCCCAACTCGGCTTCCCCGGCCACGGGGGCTGGGAAGGGGTGGGGGGGAGTCCCGCCTGGCTCGGGAGCAGCCATCGGGGAAACCCAGGCGCCAGGAGCTGCGGGAGGTCACTTGGGAAGCCCAGGTCTCCCGCAAGGAGGAAAACTGGCCGGGCGCCGACGACCCTGCTCCCTTCCCCGTCTTACCTGCTCGCTTGCGGGGGTGTCCTGGGGCGGTTGGCCTCTCCCGGCGCTGTCTCCCCACGCAGTTGCCCATGCTGGCTCTTCAGCCGGGCCCCATGCACC
The DNA here is from genome assembly GCA_007570785.1 of Antilocapra americana. Classification (NCBI taxonomy): domain Eukaryota; kingdom Metazoa; phylum Chordata; class Mammalia; order Artiodactyla; family Antilocapridae; genus Antilocapra; species Antilocapra americana. The sequence continues at coordinate 8,681,482 of ML664183.1, forward strand.
AGAGGCGGTGGGCTGATCGGCTGCTCCGCGCTCCTGCCCGGACGGCGGCGTCCCGGGTCAACGGCTCCTGTTGCTCGGCATCGGGCGCTCACCAATCTCCCCCGGGGGCGCGCTCTACCCCGGCACCGGCTTCGCCACAAACTTTGCGGGCAAGGGGAGAGAGGGAGGTGGCCGACTCCCCAGCACAGTCCCAGGTGGCCGGGCCAGGGGGGCCCGCGACGGTGCCCTGCCGAAGACCAGCTCCGCTGGAGGGGCGGAGAGAGGGGGCGGGCACCGCGGCAGCTACTCCCGGCTAGCTCGGGGCTCCCAGCTGGGGCCGGCCCCCCGCAGCCTGTCACTCACCTGCCTAACCCCGCCCCAGCCCAGCCCCGCTGCCGGCCGCTGGCTCGCGGTGCCCGCGCCGCCGCCGCCGCCGCCCGCCCCAGGTGCGCATGTGACCGACGGCACCGCCCCCTCGGGCCGGGCCTGGTCTTCTCATTGGCTTCCCCAAGGGTGCGGACCGCCCCCTCGGCCCCACCCGGCCAGGTGCCCGCCCCGCCGCCCGTCTCCCGGGGAGCTGGGCCGGGAATTATTCGCCCTCAATGGCCCCCGGCTGCGTGCCCAGCGGCAGCCTTCCCTTCCCTGAGCCACCGCCCCGACTCTAGGCCCCGCCCCTTGGGGGTGGGCCCGTCTCCCTCCCTCCCCGGGACGGCCTGGCCTGGAGCCGGCAGACACGTGATCCAGGGAGCGCCCCGCCCCTCAGCCTTCGCCAGGCGATTGGCTCGGGGAGGCGCGTGCGCCGAGAGACCCGGCCCGTGCCACCGCCCACTTCCCCTCCCACGGTCTCCAACTCGCGTCATGGCCGCCGCCGCGGCTCTGGAGGCGGTGGCGCCTCTGGACGCCCTGTGGGGCCTCGTGCACGACTTCGTCATGGGTCAGCAGGAGGGCCCCGCTGACCAAGTGGCCGCAGGTACGGCAGACGGCGCCGCACGGCTTCCGCTTGGGGCCATCCAGGAGGGAGCGGCCTCAGCAGAGGCGCCTGGCGGGAAGGGAGGAAGGGACAGCGATGACTTGGAGAGGTTGGTCCGGGGCTGGTTGTGAGCACCGCGTGCTTGAGAGCCATAACATTGCGAGTCGCTTGCAGTCTTCCTTAAAACGCCTTTACGCCCCTCGTCTCGGTTTGTTGCCACTCTGTGCGCCGGCCGGCGTTAGGAGAATCATTACGGTTTCAGAGATGAGCATACTGCTGCCCGGTGAGGGCGTGAGACTCTCAGAGGAGGCCGGTAGAGGAGCTGGGACTTGGACCCGGGTCTTCCAGTTTAGAACCAGGGGCTCACGCCCCGAAAGCACTTTGTTTCTATGAAGTTGACGTAAGAAGAAGCATCTTCAGCGGCATCAGCTCCAGTCGCGTGGCATGTTGGGAGTGGCCGGGCGGCCGGATCTCTGACTGGCTGTAGTTTCGGAGAGGAGAGAAACCTGTCTAGGGGGAGTTTGAGATGTTCTGCGTATCCTTCTTAAGGCTTACCCTCCGTTTCTTGCTCAAGTTCTTGATTCATTTGCTTTGTGACTTATTAATGTGGTGCAAGTGGTGCTTGTTTTTATCTTTTCCCCAGAACTCCTGTTTCCCGCTTTCGATTAGTTTAGGAATCTCTTAGTTGTGGCAGCTTATCTAAGATTTGAATAAAACAAATTACAGATTTCCTTGGAATTCTGAGACTTCACTCTTTCAGGAAAAAGAAAAACTAAGTAATTGATGTTAGAAGGCCTTCAGACCTGACATTTAAGTAATAGAATACAAAATAATCTTGTCAGTACAGATGACTTTTTATTTTTGGAAATTTTGCATGTTTTAGGGATACATTTCTCTTGAGAACTGAACATAATCACTTTCAGGATGTGTGGAAAATGAATAAAGTGAATTTGTCAGAAGTATAAACCATTGATCCTTGGCGATATCCCACAAAGCTTCCACAATTATCTAACACATTTTTCAAACATGATGCAAAGTTGTATATAAATACAGATTACACTAGACCTGTGCCTGCCAGAGACTTACAGTGTAGTGGGAGAGGCGATTGTGCAAACAGTACAGTACACCATGAGAAGGACTGCAAGAGGTATGTGCAGGGTGACATGGTAACATCAAGGAGCAAGTGAATGCCTGATGCAGTCATTCCGCTGAGCTAAACTTCTTAGAGCTTTGTGAGCTATAGTATGTTGTCAGTGCTTATTTATAATTAACAACTGCACTGTGTTATCAGTGTCATTTTCCCCAGTGTTTTATTATTAAAAATTTCAAACATCCAGCAAAGTCTTAGTAATTTTTCAAAGACACGCACACCCACTCCCTAGATTCTACCATTTACATTTTAATATAATTTGGTTTATCATGTATCTGTCCATCATTTAAATTGCAGCTATGAGTACACCTCCCTTTGACTGCTTTGGTATGCATGTCATTAACTAGGGTTTGTTTATAGTTTATTTTGGTATAAAGTTTGTGTTCAGTGAAGTGTACAACTCTCAAGCATACATTCATTGATTTTGAAAAGTACATACACCTACCAGCTACCAAGATAAAGAACATTATTATAAAAAGTGTTATTTGTAACTCTTTTGTTTCGCATTTGTATATTATGAACAAAGTAATTTAGGGCTTTCAAATTCAGAACACACTTGAGAAGCCAGCATGAATAAGGACTGCCAAGTTCTTAAAATATTTTTGTAAAATTTGTATTTTTTATACCTGAAAGAAAAGTGGCCTAAACTATTGTCTAGTTTAAATTTAACTCAGCTCAGCTAAGTCTGTAATACTAGCCCTGTTGTAATTTAACCCTCCTGATTAGGAAAGGAGGTTAGTAATAACAGATAACTAACAGAGGGGTAATAACAGATAAGGTTGAAAAGGTTTGGTGGGGTTGAATGATGCCTAACCTTGGATTCTAAGCAGAGGGATTTGAATGACGTTATTGTAGGTAATTGGATCCTTGAGCAAGGAAGTCATATAGTGAAGATGAATTTGAGGAGGATTAAGTTGGTATTCTTAATCTTATATCACAGCTTTAGTTAGAGTTGTTGAAAGTTGACAGAGTTTTGAAGCATCCCCAGAATAATCCTCCAGCCTAAGTCAAGCTTTGTGATTGCTGAAAGGGACCAACTTTCTGTTCAGCCACTCACAGCAGTGGTGTCTCCTACAAATTGTAACTGCAGAAGGAACACCCTGTGATCGCAAAGGTAGTTACCACCAACTTTGTTTTGCATTTGAGTTCCTGGTGAAAATAGGTGGCAGATGAAGAGGGTGTAAATGATGGAAGAGAAATGACTTGTCAGCCTAAGGGTTAAAGACTTCTCAGCCAGGCGTTCAGTGGCTGCCACTCCCCTCCTGCATCTTTAGTTCCAGGCAGCCACCTTGATTTGCTGTTCCCCTGAGTGCTTTCCTTCCCAGATCCTTCCACTAGCTCCATCTAATTCAAGTTAGACCTGGGATTAAAGGCCCAGTTTGAGTGCTCAGTGCCTGCCCCCAAGTGTCTCCTGATCCTCTAGGCAGACATCATCTCACACTTCGGAATCTTTGTGGCACTTATTTCTCAACCACTGATACTTTTTACCTGACTTTAGTAGCTACTTCTGGACACATCTCCATATCATACTGCACTGTAGAATCCCCTGGAGTCTAGCATAAGTAGGTAGTATAAGAGATGAATAAATGAATAAGAGATGTTGAAGGAAGAATTTATGGAATTTGAGGCCTAACTAGTTACAGGGCTTGGAGGTGAGAGAGGACTCTTAAGATGACCTCAAGAATTTGAGCCTGAGGATGAGCAAAAGAAAAGTACTATGTCCAAAAATTGGGAAAGGAGATTTTGAACACGTTGGCCTTAGAGGTGATGGATATAAAATTTCTTCCTCTTATTTGGATTTGCCTTCATTTCAGACTTCATTGTATTTTCCCACATTTGTGATTCCATGAGGCGACCACTATTCTTGAAATCAGAAGGCTGTTAGAGTAAATATAGTTTTGAGAAAAGTGTGGCATCCTCAGCACAAAGGGAACTCTGAGAACTTGATTGGAACTGAGTCCTGACTGGGATTTCTCTCTCCTGTTCCTTCACATGCTCCCCCTTGCCCCCTTGACTGCTATTCAAGAGGCTGCGAGTCCATCCGACAGAAGCGTGATTATGCATTCTATGTCAGTGCTCATGTACATACTCCTTTGACGACGCCTCAGTGCCCCACGTGAACTGGTGCCCTGCTAAGGAAAGAGTGGGTAGTTAGCAGGGGCTAGTAGGTTTATTTTCAGAGAACAAAGCTTGAGCACATTGGGAAAACTTAGATCTACCTAAGTAGGAAGAGAAACTTACATTTATTTTTCCTTATGCCTGTGAGACTGCCATCAGGAAAATTAACTTTTTATTAGCTTCTTTCATCCCCGGAGTTCAAGTGCATGATAACTTCCAGGTATTCAGGTGTTTTTCATTTGGAAGAACTAATCACTTAAAGTTAGTGATGGGGGTGTTCCATCCCTGGTCCTGGAAGACCCCACATGCCATGGAGCAACTAAGCCCGGGCACCACAGGTATTGAGCCTGTCCTCCAGAGCCCAGGAACCACAACTACTGAATCCTGCGTGCCCTAGATCCTGTGCTCTGCAACAAGAGTGTTAGTCACTGTTGTGTCCAACTCTGCGACCCCATGGACTGTAGCCTGCCAGGCTCTTCTGTCTATGGGATTCTCTAGGCGAGAATACTGGAGAACCTGGTCTCCTGTATGAACCTGGGTCTCCTGCATTGCAAGCAGATTCTTTATCGTCTGAGCCACCAGGGAAGCCCACAACAGGAGAGGCCACCAAAATGAGCAGCTCATGCAGTGCAACAGAACAGTGGCCACCTGCTCTCTGCAACTAGAGAAAAGCTCATGCAGCAGTGAAGACACAGCACAGGCAAATAAATAAAATTACATAAAAAAAGAAGTTTAAAAATAAATAAAGTTAGATGGTGCCACCTGGGCTTCCCTGGTGGCTCATATGGCAAAGAATCTGCCAGCAATGCAAAAGACCTGGGTTCAATCTCTGGGTTGGGAAGATCCCCTGAAGAAGGGATGGCCCCCACTCCAGTGTACACTTAAGAATTTTACTCCTTTCCTATGTTACCCCAGTCTCTGTATCACTATAGTAACACTGAACTAGTTGTTTTTTACTGAACTAGTTGTTTTTTAATTGTTTTAAATGTCTTTCTGCCCCAAAAATCTGGGTTCCTTAAAAGCTCCCTATCTATATTTCTTTCTCCAGTCCTAACATGTTAATTGATTTATAATAGATTTCAATAAACATTGAATGAATAAATGAAAACAAACCTACATGATAATCTTTTAAAGAATCATTAAAGGAACATGTAAAAGGGAGTAATTTTGTTTTGAAAGTCAAGGACGGCTTCACAGGAAGAGTTGCAATTTGAGCTGGATCTTGAAGAGTTGAAGTTTCTCAGACTGACAAGGGTAAGAAAGAGGCATTCCAAACCAAGGGAGCATGTCTCCAGGCTTGAGGATATAGAAGAGCTTCTCATGTTGAGAACTCATGTGACTGAATGATAGGAGCTATGATGAAAGGTGAGACTGGAGGAGATGGAGGGCTGAATCATGAATGACATCAAGCCAAGGAGTCAGGTCTCAGGCAGTGAGGAGCAAATGGAGATTGGTGAGCAGGTAATTAATTGTGCATTTTAGATAGATTACTGATGGATCAGAAGGCTTTTTTAGTGAGATAGTGAGATAAAATTCACTGTAAAAAGTGAGATTAAAAAATGAGATAAAAGATAAAATTCACTGTAACCATTTTAAGAAATAAGTGGCTTAGTATATGCACAATGTTCCACAACCATCGGCACTCCCTAAAAATGCCAGAACATGTTCATTACACTAAAAAGTGGAAAGCTATTTTGACAGCTGTCCCTGATAGTCTGGTCATAGGAATGAAAAGGAAAAAAAACATGAAACTTTGAAAGACATTTCTAACATAGGCTCAACAAAACTAGAATAAAATGTTAATTTTAGTCATCTTTTTGAAAACATCCTCAAAATACTGATTGTAGTTTTTTGCCACCTTACTTGCACTTTTCTTACACTTATTTACTGTTGCAACAGCATTATTGTCTCTTCATTTTTTTCCTTATTTCTTTTCCCTTTGGGCTGTACCACATGGCATGTGGGATCTTAGGTTCTCAGACTGGGGATGAAACCCATTCCCCCTGTCTTGGAGACTCAGAGTCTTAACCACTGGACTGCCAGGGAAGTCCCCATTTTTTTCCTAGTTTTGTATGACTTTTGTGCTTCTCTTTTATGTTGGTGCTGCATTAATTCAAGATGAAATCTTTGTGAAAAGATGAAGACCGAAGGACTGTGCCAGGAGAATTTGCCCATATACTGGGATTCAAGAAATCACATGCAAATGGATGTTTCTTTGTAATTATTACTATAAAGCAGCCAGTTTTGTGATGATGTATACTAAATGCTGAAGAGGTCTTTTTCCTTTATAAAATTTGAGGCAGGCTATAGGAGTGAGATTGACTAGTAGGGAGCATGAGGGGAACTCTGTCTGGTGATGGAAATAGTCTATGTCTTGGTAATTATACATTTCACTGTATATAAAGTTTACCTCAATATTTTTAAATGAAAAAATTAGAGGTGACTGAATGGGGCCTAGTAGTCAAGTCTTTGTCCTATAGCATTTGAGGTATTTCCAGAGAGAGACTCTAACCAAGCATCCACAGGGGGCTCTGATGGTAATTGCTGAAAAAGAGTGGTTCAGTTCACGGATATTCTTTGCTTGCAACAGATATCAGTCCTCTGTGGCTTCCTGTGTGCTAACACCCTTGTGGCTGCTACTGAAATTCGTTTTTAGATGGGTTTTTCAGCAGACTTTCCTGGGTTCTGTCCAGGAGATTCCAGAAAAGTACCCTTTTCCACACTCCCAAGTGGTACAGTAATTAGTAACCCAGGAATGGGTCTGTCTCTTAAGTATTGCCGTTACAGGATGGGGTGTAGAACCGAACTCTCCATGCCTTGGTTTGTCCTGTTAGTCTAGCTGCTACCCCTTCCCCCACCCCACAGCTTGCAAGATTTTTTCCCTTGGCTGTTTCTCAGGAGCAGGGGCAGCAGCTGGGCCTTCCACATCCTGGCACGAGTAAGGCTAAGAGTGCCTGATGTCTAAATTGGTGCCAGTCACGAGCCGTGAATCCCAGCTAGAGCACTCCCTTCCTCAGTCAGATTGGGCTTCTTACTCTAGTACCAGATTGTGCCTCTGCCCAGCTCGGGTCACAGCTATTGTTCAGGGACCACAGACTTAAGGGGAACTGGAGTTCAGTTTTCTCAGGCCTCTTCTTCACGTAGCCAAAGTCTGGTCTTGGCGAGAGCTGACTAATTTGGGCTCGTGTTTAAAGGTAGGTGGGTTGGGGACCCAGAACAGACTGTGGAAATAATTCCCTGATTGCCACACCTTATTGAGCTAAAACTCCTCTATGTTAATCAAGCACTTAGAAGATTGCTAACCTTTCACTCTTAGTTGCTCCTTTGAAAATTTCTCCTAAAATGATTCTGTTATATCTAAGTGAATTACCACTGTGCTGTTAAAATTGGATTTTCAAATCTATACTCACATAGTATACTCAGGTAGTACAACATACAAAAGTTGTAAAAAGACCCACAGTGAGAAGTTTTCCTTCCATCCTGGGGTGGCATGCAGACTGTGGAAGGTGAATTAACTATATATATTACTCAGTTCAGTTGCTCAGTCGTGTCTGACTCTGAGACCCCATGGACTGCAGCACACCAGGCTTCCCTGTCCATTACCAACTCACGGAGTTTACTCAACCTCATGTCCATTGAGTCAGTAATACCATCCAACCATCTCATCTTCTGTTGTCCCCTTCTCCCGCCTTCAATCTTTCCTAGCATCAGGGTCTTTTTAAATGAGTCAGTTCTTTGCATTAGGTGGCCAAAGTATTGGAGTTTCAGCTTCAGCATCAGTCCTTCCAATAAATATTCAGGACTCATCTTTAGGATGAACTGGTTGGATCTCCTTGCAGTCCAAGGGACTCTCAAGAGTCTTCTCCAACACCATAGTTCAAAAGCATCAATTTTTCGGTGCTCAGCTTTCTTTATAGTTCAGCTCTCGCATCCATACATGGCTACTGGAAAAACCCTAGCTTTGATTAGACTGACCTTTGTTGGCAAAGTAATGTCTCTGCTTTTTAATATGCTGTCTAGGTTGGTCATACTTTTCTCCCAAGAAGCAAGCATCTTTTAATTTCATGGCTTCACTCACCATCTGCAGTGATTTTGGAACCCCAAAAAATAATCTCTTACTGTTTCCCCATCTATTTGCCGTGAAGTGATGGTACCACATGCCATGATCCTAGTTTTCTGAATGTTGCGTTTTAAGCCAACTTTTTCACTCCTCTTTCACTTTCATGAAGAGGCTCTTTAGTTCTTCTCTTTCTGCCATAAGGGTGGTGTCATCTCTGCATATCTGAGGTTATTGATATTTCTCCTGGCAATCTTGATTCCAGCTTGTGCTTCATCACGTTCAGCATTTCTCATGATGTACTCCACATATGAGTTAAATAAGCACGGTGACAATATACAGCCTTGACGTACTCCTTTCCCGATTTGGAACCAGTCTGTATTACTATATTACTAATATATGATATATCCTCACTAAAGGGGACATGGAGGGCAAGCTGATTAAGTGTTTGAAAAACAATATTTTGTCTGGAAACTATTTCAGGCTGAAGGCAAAGCTATCCACAAATACTGTGCTTATGAATTTGTTTCTCACAGAGGTTGACAATCCCAAAAGTAATTTATAGCTACACTAAGGTTGAAAAGAGTAATAAATAGTAGATAATGGGAACCAGGTTTCACACTGTCCTAGAAACAAGTTATAAATAAGCAAGGGGGAAGGCTAGAATGGACCCTGTGGTACTATATTAGAGTGGAGACTCTAGTATAATCTTATATTTAGTTTGATATATATGGATAGGTACAGAAATAATGATAATATGTGTATACACATAGGTTATAATATATACATATTTTTCCCAGCTCTCTCTGCCGAGGAGAGCCTAGAAGCCATGATATCACAATAGCAATAAGTGTAGCTACTTCAATATGTTTTTTTTTTAATACCATTCTCCAATAAAAGGAACCAGGAATTTCTTGGGGCAAAGGCTGATTCAAGGGTTAGGGCAGGAAAATTACAACATGAATCTCTAGTATTTTGTAGTGCCAAAAGGTAAGAAAGCACTTAAAAAAAAAAAAAGGATAGGGTATGTCAAAGGGACACTGGTACCAACCAGTGTAAAAAAGCTCCTGGTGGCTAAAGATAGAAAATTGAGCAACAGAATAGCCTAGTATTGGATTATAACCCAAAGCATAAAATATGCATGAGCCTATGCTGATATAAATAACTAAATAAATGAAAGGAAGAGATGAATCTTCCTTAGAAAAACTCTAAATAACATAGATAAATACTCCTCCTTCTAGGAAATGGAGCTTAATCTCCCCTTTGTACTAAGTCACTAAGTGTGGACTCTGGATTTAGTGACTCCTTTCCAAAGGAAAGAATCCAGGAAAAGAAAAAGTAATAACTGTATGCGTGGTGCAGAGACCTGCTTGCACTGCCTTCATCAGGTGGTCAGAGGTAAAATCACCAGGGATAAGTCATGTTGATATACTGTACCTGTGACAGGATGTGATGAGAAAGGCACTTTACCTCTATGCTATTGTTCTTACCCCAAATCCATAACCCCAGGATAAACATGAGAAAAACATTAAAAAAAAAAATCTTCAAAAGACATTATGTGAAAATATTGATACTTCTTTAAAACACCAAAGTCGTGAAAAACAAGGAAGATTGAGGGATTGGTGATGGCTAGTTGCAGTGTCATATCCTTAATTGGATCCTGAAACCAAAAATTTACATTAATGAAAAAATTGGTAAAATCTGGATAAAGTCTAGAGTTTAGGGAAAAGTAGTATACAAATGCTCATCTCTCTTAGTTTTGACAGATATACTATGTAAGATGTTAACATTCAGGGAAACTGGGCAAGGAGTTTATAGAAACTGTTGTACTACCTTCAACCTTTTTTCTTTAAATCTAAAATTATTCCAAAGTAAAACCTTTTTTTAAGTCTACTGCTCAACCCCATTGGACTGCAAGCAGATCAAATTAGTCAATCCTAAAGGAAATCAACCTTGAATATTCATTGGAAGGACTGATGGTGAAGCTGAAGCTCCAGAACTTTGGCCACCTGATGCAGAGAGCTTATTCGTTGGAAAAGACCCTGATGCTGGGAAAGATCGAAGGCAAAAGGAAAAGGAGGCAGCGGAGGATGAGATGGTTAGATAGCATCACCAACTCAACGGACGTGAATTTGAGCAAACTCTGGGAGATTATGAAGAACAGGGAATCCTGGCGAGCTGTAGACTATGGGCTCATAAAGAATCCTACAGGACTTAGTGACTGAACACACACATACTCAGTCCCCTAGCTATCAGTCTCCTGACAATTAGTGTTACCAATTCCTTTTATCTTCTAGAGATATAAATAAATACAAATAGAAATAATTCCCCCTCCCTTTAAAAACAATGCTATGCGCATACTATATATGAATACTATTTATGTATACTCTTATGTTCTGCTTTTAAATCTTGTTCCATTATTAGTATAAATATATCAGTTCCTCAGCCTTTTTTCAATTTCTTTTCCTAAGTTAGCTACAGAGAATTCCATTATATGGGTGTGCTGTAACTTATTTAACTGGTTTCTTATCATTGATGGCCATTTGTTATTTACAGTTATTTGCTATTATAAGCTACTCTGAAGTGAGAAAATTTGTACATGCATTATTTTGCACTTTTAAAAGTACATAGGGTAAATTTTGAGAAGATTCTCTGGATTAAAGCATATGAATTGATACACTGGTAACTTAAAAGATCCTCAAATTACTCTTCCTAGGGGCTTCTCTGGTGGTCCAGTGGTTAAGACTCTGTGCTTCCAAAGCAAGGGGCATGGGTTCAAACCTTGGTCAGGGCATTAAGATCCCTCCTGCCAAGCGGCTGGGCCAAGGAAAAAAAAATGCCCTCTATAAAAAGGCTGTACCAATTTATACAGCACCTACAGTGTTGGAGTGCCTTATTTCTGAGTTATACATGAAACATAAGAGTTACACAAAATGTTTGATCTTTGCCAGTCTGTTTGCATTTCTGTTGTTAATATGGTTGAGCATCTTCTGGTTTTGCCCATTTTTAAGTTGGTTATTTGTCTTTTTCTCGTTGATCTGTAGAAGCTCTTTTTACATTGGTAAAATAGCCTTTTGTTACAAGAATTGCATGTATTATTTTCTAGTTTGACTTATGGTTTTTCTTCTTGCCTTGTTTATACTTTTTGTTTATACTTTTATTATGGAAAATATAAAGTATTTTCAAAAGTATACAGTATTTTAATTATTGTAGCTTTATAAAAATCTTTTACTACCTGGAAGAACCACCTTCCCTCCCTCCCTCATTCTTTTTTAGAATTTGCCTGTCTAATTATGTATTATTTTTTGCACATTAACTTTCTCACTTGTCTTTTAAAGTTTTCACATTCAGATAGTCACATTTTTTTGTTAAGTTTATATTGAGGTATTTTTCGCTCTCTTTTTAAAATTTTATTTGTTGCTATTATTGCTATCTTTTTTCTTTTATATAATTTTATAGGCTAGTGTACATATATATGTGAAAGTTCTTAATTTCTTATCAGGTAACGTACAAATGATATATTTACTTTCTTTGCAGTTTTTATACTTGGAGCTGCATATTTGAAGTATTATAGAAATGCCTGTAGTGTAGGAGGGACTCTTGGCAAGCACAGTGGACCCCAAGGTGTAAACCCTAGGACAGGTAGAAATACTGGTAATAGAGACATTAAACCCTAGGATGGAGTTTTTTGTTGTTATTGTTGTTGTTTTATGTTTTGTCTTTTTTTCTCTCCTCTAGATGTGAAATCTGGACGCTATACAGTGTTACAAGTGGTGGAAGCCCTTGGGTAAGAGATCTACTCTAGAACAACCCTCATCAGCCCTGGCGGTACACTCTGAAAAGTTATTTTGTCCTCAATTTCTTCCACTGTACCCCAATACCCTCCTCACCCTTCCATATTAGTACCTCAGGCTATGCCTATGTTTCTCTTGAAAAAAGTTTCATGTCACCTAACTGAGACCCCTAAAGAAGTGTTGGGAGCACAGCCTGTGGCCTGTGGGCCACAGTAGCTCCTGCGTCAGCCCACAGGTTTAGGTGGAGGTGGGTGGTTGAAAACCATCAAATGTTATGCTCCTTTAGTGCCACCCTCCTCCATGGCATCCTAGTCAGCCTGCATCTGACTCAGACCCACTGTGGGCCCAGCCTGGGAGGCTGACCTGGCACCGGATTCCCGACTGTAGGAAAAGGCTTGGGACAACAACAGCTGAAAGACCACTGTTACAACCAGATAGCCCAGGCTCCAGTGGAGGCATGTGCTTGTAGTTGAATGCCTGCTATCCTCATATTCTGTACTTGGAAGACCATTTAAATTGAAGTCTTAGTAGCAAAGGTTGTTGACTGTCATGGCTAGCATAATTTAACTATCATAAATTCACGATTTTAAAGTGTGTATTAAAAAAAAAATGAAAAAGTGTGTATTCACAGATTTTTGCAACTGTTAGCTACCACAGTCAATTTTAGGACATTTTCATCACCCTGGCTATTAACAGTCACTCCCCATTCCTTTCTCTTCCTTGCACCTGGTAACCACTAATCTACTTTGTTTCTGTGGATTTGCCTATGCTGAAAATTTCAGATAAATGGAATCATACAATAATATATAATCTTTATGATTGGCTTCTTTCACTTAGAATAATATTTTCAAGATTCATTCCTGTTGTAGCATGTATCAGTACTTCATTGCCTACTGAATAATATTCTGTTATATGGATATGCCGGTTATTTACCCATTCATCAGTTGAGGGATATCTGAATTGTTGTCACATTTTGACTATTCTGAATAATGCTTCTATGACCATCTGTGTGCCTTGGTCCATTTTTGAATGCACAATTTTCTGCTTCTGAGTGGGGCCCTTTCTGTAAGTTCCTATCCCAGGGATCCTGTCAAGACTGGTCTTTTTTGCCCCAGTTCCTCTAGCTACAAATACTCTCTTGAGACTTCCCTGGTGGTTCCGTGGTAGAGAATCTGCCTGCAATGCAGGAGATGAGGGTTTGATCCCTGGGTTGGGAAGATTCCCTGGAGGAGGAAATGAGAAAATGGCAGCAGTATTCTTGCCTGTAAAATTCCATGGACAGAGGAGCCTGGCGGGCGAGAGTCCGTGGGATAGCAAAGAGTCGGACACGACTGGACAACTGAGCTCAGCATAGGTACTCTTATCCTTGAGGTTTCCTTAAGGTGCCCTGGCCAGCTCGCCTTTGTTTAGATTCCTTGTGGTATGTTTAAATGTAATCTCTGTGATTTGTTTTGAAGATAAATCACCTTGTTGTTGCTTCGGCCTGGGTCCTCCCATATCAATAATCCTAAATAGTTAAAGCCTTTATTCTGACCATCTTACTTTGTAAACTTCCAGTTATAAAGACTAGTCCCTAAGACTATAATGGTTGTTTTAATAGTAATATGTTTATTCTTCTACTGTTTTGGTAGAAGCTGCCAGTCATCTCTTGAGCCCTGTGGGTAACTGCTAAGCGCTTTTTCAGAGGAATGTTACAATTGTATCACTGAGAAGAAAGAGTAAGCCCCATACGCAGTCAGTGCCTGGAGACAGACGCTTCTGTTAGCTGTGGTGTCACATATGCCCGGATGACACCGCCAGGTCAATCTGAGGATTGGCCTTATTGTTTGCTGTAATGCTAAGTGCCTCCACAGTACCTTTCTCAGCTTCCATGCCCAGGGGGTGAGTGTGACTCATTGCAAAATATTTACTGCAGAAGTTTGAACTGGATAATATCAGGCTTTCTATCTTACTTTCCCCCAGGTCTTCTCTAGAGAATCCAGAACCCCGAACTCGGGCACGAGGAATCCAGCTTTTGTCACAGGTGCTCCTCCAGTGTCACTCCTTGCTCCTGGAGAAGGAAGGTACTGGTAGGCGTGCTGAGCCAAGGCCTTCCTTGTCTATCAGGCCAGCTTTACAGGCCGGTGGGGGGGAGGGACATAAGGTATCTGGAACTCCTAACTCAGGATCTTCACACCTCACTGGTATATGTGGCAGAGAAGATAAGAATTGAGACACAAGACACATAGATTTCAAATATAGCCTCAGACAGTTATAGTTTTTCCAGTATGTCTTCTCCTGTCTGTAAAATGGACAAAGTAGTGTTTCATAAATGGAGCAGAAAAGTGATGAAATATCAAAATGCTTTGAAGTCCTGAGGAAAAAAACCCACAATTTATTTATTTATATTCCATAGCAGGGGTAGACAAACTACAGCCTTTTTTATAAATAAAATTTTATTAGCAAATAGCCATGTCCATTTATTTACCGGCTATTTATGCTACTTTTATGTTACAGTGGCCCAGCTTAGTAGTTGTGACATACTGTGTCCTACACACCTAGAATACTTACCCTGCGGCCCTGTGAGAAAACTTGCCAACCCAAGTTCTGTAGAAAGGCAGTTCTCAGGTTGAGAATGGATTTGATTGTGACCTCTGTGCGAATGGATAACCCAAGATGTTCACCTGTTTTCTTGACAGATAAGGAAGGCACCCCCCAAATGGGAGGGCTTGGGACATATCTCTAGGTGAAGGAGACAATTTGTAGTGAAGCCCAAGCAGAAATAGCCCTTAGAAACTTTGGGAAGAAGCAATGCCAGTGGGCCCTTCTCCAGTGTTTGGAAACTAATGACTGAATTTCTGGTCTGTTCAGTGGTCCACCTGATCCTATTCTATGAGAACCGGCTGAAGGACCATCATCTTGTGATCCCGTCTGTCCTGCAAGGTTTGAGGGCACTTGTGAGTTCTCCTTTTCTGTATTACATACCATGTTTACAGGAACCTATTTCCAGTGAATTCTCTCCTTCCCTTTATGGGGTGAGACTTCAGGTACTTCAAAGCAGATTCCTAGATGTGGGGCTAAACTAGTCTCAGCCAGCTCCACTTCTGTTTTTAGTCTAGAGTAAAAGTGTGCTTTGGGGGCTAGAATTCAGAGTCAAACTGGAAGGAGCTACAGAGACCTAATCAGCTTGAGAAAAGGGACCGTGCTTCTCACCGTCAGCACTTCTTCTCCAGCCTGGGTGTTTTAATTCCCACTGTAGTTAGATAGGCCTGTTTTAGGCTTGAAGGCTACACTAAAATTTCCAGAATGTGCTCACACTTCTCTTCTCCCTCAGAGCCTGTGTGTGGCCCTGCCCCCAGGGTTGGCAGTCTCTGTGCTTAAAGCCATCTTCCAGGAGGTCCACGTACAGGTGAGTGATAATAGTCACCTCGGTATTTTCTATCTTCCAGCCTTTGACATAACTAGAATTAGATGGCAAAAAAACCAATTTGCCTTCTAAGAGTTCTGAACTCTATAGGCCTTTGACCATACTTGCATGCTATCCATTGCTCCTGTATAAGGAGAGAGAGGCATGCAATTACATCTGACCTGTGTCTTCTTACACCTAAAGAAAGTGAGGCACATAGGAGACAGGTTTTGGTTATTGGTTCCACTGCTAGACTGCTGGGCCATAGCCATACCTTTTCTCTGCATTTCCTCTGAGATTCATCTTATTCTGGTATAAAAAGAATTACCCAGTTAGAGACGGTGAAGCAAGAAATAGTTTTGTCAGCTGAGGTACTCTTTGGGTGCTTACTTTACTTACTCCCTGTCTCTCCTGTTAAGTCCCTGCCACAGGTGGACCGACACACAGTCTACAGTCTCATCACCAACTTCATGCGAATCCGAGAAGAAGGTAAGAGGCAGGGCTTTCGGGAAACCTAAAAAGTGAACACAACTTGTCTTCCCCCTTTACCAGGACTGATTTTAGCCCAGGGTGATATAAAAGAGCCAGTACTCTGAGAGGAAGATAAAGGGAAACTGGGAATCACTCACTCCCCAGTAAAGTAAAGAAAGGGTGGAGTTTGAGTTGAGGTGTTAAATTCCTACCTCCATAACCATTATATATTGTTGCACATCTTCTCTTCACTGAGAACTCTCTTGGAATAGGAAAACAGAAATGGTCAGCTCTGGGAGGCATGAAGGGGGAGGCAGTGATAGAGGGAAAACACAGGCCAGAAAAAAAGCCCAGCTTTCTATCTTGTGGGACAGTAGTGACCTTGTTCTCTCCTCCCCAGAGCTGAAGGGCCTAGGAGCTGATTTCACCTTTGGCTTCATCCAGGTGATGGATGGGGAAAAGGATCCCCGTAATCTTCTGGTGGCCTTCCGCATCGTCTATGACCTCATCTCCAGAGACTATAGCCTGGGTACGTCCTTGTAGTCTTGGATTAGCTGGTTGGGGCTTGTCAGATGAAAGGCTTGGACGTCCTCATTCTTTCTCTGTCGCCTTTAGGACCTTTTGTGGAGGAGTTGTTTGAAGTGACATCTTGTTACTTCCCTATTGATTTTACTCCTGTAAGTAGTACCTTTCATTCATTCATTCGAATATTGAGTGTCTGTTGTGTGCCAGGCCCGGTTCTAGGCATTGAGGGTACAGCAGTGAATAAAAGAAACAATCCCTGCCCTCAGGAACTTAACATGTCAGTAAACTGGGAAGTGGAAAAACAAACTTCTTAACAACGTACTTAGTGCTTAGAACTACAGGATTGTAGAACATGATTCATGTCCTTGAAAGTAGAAACATTTAAGTAACAGTAAGAGATTATGGACCAAAACAAGTGGTGTTACAGTTGTTCAAAGAAGACAGAGTTCAGTGTGAGCTAGGATAGGCAGGAACTGACTCACAGATAAAATAGGATTTCAGTTGGTTTCTGAAGGATGTGTAGCATATGATCCTGGATTCTGAGGGCACATCTCAGGCAATAGAAACAAAGAAGACACAGTTGAGCATAGTATGTACAGGAGGTGTTTGCTCTGATGCCCTCAGACCTTCCTCCCACTCTGCATCTTGATTTACCTTCTCTTTCCAAATACTCAGGGTCTCATCACTATATGGGTATGCATGGTATGTAGACTGAAAGCATTAGTAATTTGGAAGAAATGAAAGGAATTATACAACACACATCAAATTTATATCAGAGCTCAGTCGGTAAAGAATCTACCTGCAATGCAGGAGACCCCAGTTTGATTCCTGGGTTGGGAAGATCCACTGGAGAAGGGATAGGCTACCCACTCCAGTATTCTCGGGCTTTCCTTGTGGCTCAGCTGGTAAAAAATCCACCTGCAATGCAGGAAACCTGGGTTTGATCCCTGGGTTGGGAAGATCCCTGGAGAAGGGAAAGGCTACCCACTCTAGTATTCTGGTCTAGAGAATTCCATGGACTGTATAGTCCATGGGGTCACCAATAGTCGGACAGGACTGAGCAACTTTCACTACTGACTTTCCCTGCCTTGAAGATAAAAAGCCATTTTTGCCAAAGGGAGTTTCTTGCCAGCTTATTTTAGTTGACATCGTGTTGCTGTGACCACCTCTCTCCTAATATTCTTTTCATTGCTTTTGTAATCAGTATCACTGTTTCTGCTCAGAAGTATTTAAGCCTTTGAACTCTTGAAAGCTCTTGGCTAGGCTGCCAGATTTCTCTGTTTTTACTTTCTTATTTTGTGTTTGTTTTGAAAAGATAATACATTCACAGGATTCAAAAGGTACAAAAGGTACGAATAGGTGAAAAATCTACATACCATCAAGTTTATTTCTCCATTGTCTACTAGTTTTACCAATTACGTCTGTATCTTACAGAGCTTTTTTATCCACATATCTTTTATCCATGCTCTTCCCTTTCCCCATAAAAATGGTAGTGTGTATACACATTTTTCCTGTACTTCGCCGTTTTCACTTAGCAGTATATCTTGGAGAGGGTTCCATAACAGTATATAAATTAGCTTTTTATTCTTTATGACTGTGATTTTCCTTTGCATGGAAATACCTAGTTAATTTTACTTGTCTTCCATGGGACAGAGGTTCTTGCTAACCTTTTGCTGTTACAAGCAGTGCTGCCACTTAACACACCCTGCCTGTGCATGTATCATTTCACACATACATGGGTATATGGGTGTAACAGTAGGATAAATTCCTAAAATTTAGGAATATGTGCTGGAATATATGCACTTAAAATTTTAGGGTGGGCAAGAATATTTATTTTTTTGAAAGATAGTACAATGAACATGATGGAACATTTAGAGAATTAAGCCTCTTTAAACCCCTTTACTGCCACCAACCATTTTCCTTTCAGAGATAATCATTGCTCCCAACTGCTTATATATTTTCTCAGAGATGTTCTAGGCAAAACAAGTTTATAGATAATAAATGGAAAATTTCTTTTCTTTGAGCAGAGTTGTGTGTTTTTTCCACAGTGTGGTCTGTGGAAAGCAGAAAGCTCTTGTCAATTAAAATAGGGACACCTGGCTTTCAGTGTAACAGTTTATGTTAGAAATATTCTTTACGGTCTTATCAATCTGTGTAGGCCGTTTGCCATCATCGTCATGGATCACAGCAGTATAAGTTAGGGCCAGACAGCTGCTGTTTTAGGCTTTGTGGGCCGTATGTTCCCTATTGAAACTTCACCTTTGCTGTTCTAGCACAGACATGGCCCTCACCGCTGGAATGTGGTACAGTGGCTGCATTGGAATAAGTATATTTATGGACTTGGGAATTCACATTTCATGTAATTTTCATGTGCCACAAGATATTATTGTTTTTCAACCATTTAAAAATGTAAAAGCCAGTCTTAGCCATACAGTTTTAACTGGTTGCTTCCTACTCTTAATGCAGAGTCGATACTGAATCTGTCTTTCCCATCATCTAGGGATTCCTTTATCTCTTCTCTTGAATCAGATCTCCATTTCCTGTATTTACGTATTCCTCATTTTATGGTTTATTCCCTCATTTAGGTGGTGCTCGACCCTTATGAGCTTCCTGTGGGTGTAAAAAGAGTATAAAATGTTTTCATTTTTGTAAATATAGAATCTCTTCATTCTTTGCTCATACTTATTGATAATATGGGTATAAAATTAAAGGCATTGCTACATTTACTTCTAATTTTCAGTTGCTGTGAAGAAGTCTGAATTCTTTCTGCTTTGCAAAACTTTTATGTTCACTTTTTTCCCCCTCTTTTTGAGAAGCTTTTAAGCCTTGATTATTTCTCCCCAATATATTGAAAATTCACAATGATGTGTACAGGTCTGTTTTCATGCATTGTATTGGGTACTTGGTAGGTCCTATCAATCTAGAAGTTCATGTCCTTCAGGCCTGGGAAATTTTCTTGGCATTCTTTCATTGATGATTTCTTTCCCTCTGTTAGTTCTCTGTTCCTTCCTTTTGGAACTCCTGTTGGTCTTTTACCTTTTCTTTCATATTTCCTTCCTTTACCTTTTTGTTACTTTATAAGAAAATTTTAGTTTTATCTTTTCTATCAATCAGAGTCCAGGCATAAAAAACAAACCTCTTTGGTATTTAAAACAAATAATTTAATGCTGGACATTGTTTGTACAAATTGTAGGAGAGCTGAGAAGCCAAACAAGGGATAGTGAAGCAACCTATCAGTAGCAGGAAACCATTACCACCCTGAGGCTGGAGTGACAAAGGGAAAAGTTGATGTTACTGGACCTCAGAGGCTAAGAGTATGATAAAACATAGGCCTTCAGTGGGACCTGGAGCCTAGGAGGAGATGCTATCAGTGGTGAAAGTGCCCACTAAATAGGCGAGATGGGAAGAAATGTCCTGGATTTTCCTTCCTTCTGACCTGCATCCATCTACAAGTGCTTCCCATTGACTGAACCTCGGTCATTGTGAGAACCTAGAGAATGCAGCCTATGGTGGTCAGGCCCTGAGGAATGGGTCTGAGGGCAGAAAGGCCCAGGACCAGCACATCTCCCAGCAGTTGATTTTGTTTTTCATTTCTGCACTCATGCTTTGAATTTCTCAGGGCCTTCTATTGTCATTTTTGATGATTTCTTGAATTTTTTTTTTTTTTAATAGCATTCTATTCTTATTTAACCCATGAATGAATTACTTTCTTACCATTCTTGAAAACTCTCCCCACGTGTGTGGTCTTTGTTTTGTCCAAGTTTTTTTTCAATTTATGTTCTCTATTTCCAGGTTAGAGGCTTTCTTCAGATATCTAGTAATCCTTGGGAGTTTGCACATGTTTCAGAGTGAGGATTATAAAGTTGAGTGGGAGCTCTGAGCACATAGAATGGGCTGACTGAGGATGAACTTCCCTGTAGAGTGGCTTACATGGACAATTTGGGAACCCCCAGGTTGCAGGATCTTTGTTCCCCGTCCAGGGCTTTGGCAGTGAAAGCGCTGAGTCTTAACCACTGGACATCCAGGGAAGTCCCACTTAGACCTCTTTTGATTTAGCACCCAGGCCCTCAACTGCATTTTTGTCTCAGTTCTGTCTCACCCTCTCCAAGAATTAAACCTCCAGATTCTGCTGCAGCTAGGATGGACTTGAGAAGCAATCTGGAAGGTCAGACTGCTTTTCTAACCCCACTCCCAGTTCCAAAGGTACCTGGTACTGCTGGTTGCAGAGCTTTTTGAGGAGACTGTGGTGTATATGGGGAGTTACTAAGCTTTCTCCAAGCCTACTGAGGATTCTGTTGTCTTGGCTCTAAGTCATTTTCTTCTTACCCATCTGCTTTTACAATTTTGTTGCCATCATCTCTTGTCCTATTCACCCTTTAGCTTTCTATCTTAAAAAAAAGAAAGAAAAAAAGAAAAGAAAATCCTCTTACTGCCTTTTTGGTGGGGTTTCTAAAGAGGAAAAGGAAAATCTGATTCATGTTTTCAGTCTGCTTTCTTGACATACGCATGGCTAATAGACACATGAAAAGATGCTTAACATTGCTAATTATTCAAGAAATGTAAATAACAATTACAGTGAAGTAACACCTCACACCAGTCAGGATGAAGTGAAGTGAAAGTCACTCAGTCATGTCCAACTCTTTGGGACCCCGTAGACTATACACAGTCCATGGAATTCTCCAGGCCAGAATACTGGAGTGAGTAGCCTTTCCCTTCTCCAGGGGATCTTCCCAACCCAGGGATTGAACCCAGGTCTCCCACATTGCAGGAGGATTCTTTACCATCTGAACCACCAGGGAAGCCCCTAGTCAGAATGACCATCATCAAAAAGTCTACAAATAATAAATGCTGGAGAGGGTGTGTAGAAAAGGGAACATTCCTACACTGTTGGTGGGAATGTAAATTGGGCAGCCGCTATGGAAGATAGAGTGGAATTACCGTATGATCCAGCAGTCCCTCTCCTGGGTATATATCCGGAGATGATGAAAACTCTAATTTGAAAAGATACATGCAACAAAGTAGAGAACCTAGAGATTATCATATTAAGTGAGATAAAGACAATTATGTTACCATTTTTATGTGGACTCTAAAAAATAATACAGATTAATTCATTTACAAAGCAGAAACAAACTCACAGACATAGGAAACAAACTTTCTGGTTAAAGTGTTTTAAAAGAGGTTGGGGAGGAATAAATCGGGAATACAGGATTCACAGGATATACTACAGCCTGGATTCACAGTCCATCCTAAAGGAAATCAATCCTGAATATTCATTGGAAGGACTGACTGATGCTGAAGCTGAAACTCCAGTACTTTGGCCACCTGATATGAAGAACTGAGTCATTGAAAAAGACCCTGATGCTGGGAAAGATTGAAGGCAGGAGGAAAAGTGGACGACAGAGGATGAGAAGGTTGGATGGCATCACCAACTCTCTGGACATGAGTTTGAGTAAACTCCAGGAGTTGGTGATGGATAGGGAGGCCTGGCATGCTGCAGTCCACGGAGGGAGTCGTAAAGAGTCGGACACGACTTAGTGACTGAACTGAGCTGAACAGGATTAACAAATACATATCACTGTATATAAAACAGATAAATAACAAAGGTTTACTGTATAAAACGGAACTATATTTAATATCTTATAATAACCCATAATGGAAAAGATTGTAAAAGATATATATAAATGTATATAACTGAACCACTTTCCTGTGCACCTGAAACTAACATAATATTGTAAGTCAACTATATACTTCAATTTTTAAAAAATCTGCCTTCATACAGAAATCATCAATGCTTTTATATTGCCAGAATTACAGCTTTTTATAAGGGTGAAAGAATTGTCCATCAAAGGGAGATTATCCAAATAAATTGTGGCTCGACCACCCAATGAAATAGTCTTAGCCACTAAAACAAATCCTATGAAAGAATAACATGAAAAAAATGTACCTAATGTATGAAGTGAAAAAGTAGATGGCAAACCATATGTTCAAAAGATTCACATTTTCTAAAGCTATATATATTTTAAAGGGAAACAGTGTCTATCAACCACATAGTCATAATACTCTATATACAGAGAAGAAAGTTGCACCAGAAAGTTAAGGGTGCTTATCTCTGGTGAGATGATAGATCAGATGGAAACTGTGTGATGAGATAGAAAATAAAGGCCCAACAGACAGAAATTTCCCAAGGAACAACATGAAAGAGCAAGCTGTCTTCCTTCTGGGGCCTTATACCACTTTCCGGCAGTTTGGGTGTAAATCTCACCCTGTTCTGCAGGGTTGCTAGGTTCAGTCCTGTGTCTAGGCATGGTCTGAAGAGATACACAAGGCCACACCTCTTCTCCCTATTCCAGCCACCTAATGATCCCCATGGCATCCAGAGAGAAGATCTCATCCTAAGTCTTCGAGCTGTGCTGGCTTCTACACCGCGCTTTGCTGAGGTGGGTCTGGCCAGAGTTAGGGCATGTAGCCTCAGCCCTCAGAAGGATCTAAAGAAAGAACAATAAAGGCATGGAGGAAAAGAAAGATCCAGTATACATTCTAGGGTATGGCATCCTGAAAGTGTCTTCAGACCTTTGAAGTAGAAAACTTCACCATCTCTTCATTTAAGATAGTAATCTGGTCCTTATATTTTGAGATTTGAGATTTGGTGCTATCTTTTGAGATTCTTTAGCTTTGCCAGCTAGCCCACTTTTCAGGTCACTAGGAGTCTGGCCATGGCTTGGAAGGGAGATTGGTTTACAGTCACAACTCCTGACTCTGCAGCTTGGTGACGTAGTGCCTACCCCGGGAGCTGTTGGCAGTGAGGACACGGTGGGCTGGGTGCGGCTGCAGCACCACCCATACCTTATGCTCCAGTTCTTCCTTCTCTCCCACAGTTCCTGCTGCCCCTGCTGATCGAGAAAGTGGACTCCGAGATTCTGAGTGCCAAGCTGGATTCTCTGCAGACTCTGGTGAGTGCTACAGGGGAATATTATGGACTGATTCTTAGAGAGCCGGGGAGCTGTTCCCTGGGCCTCTGGAGAGGGATACCCAGGGTCTCAGCCTGTAGGTTGACCTACAGCCCTCAGCTGCGTTTTGTCCTGTTCTATAGTAACAGAGTGGCAGCTGAGGAAAGGCTGACCAGGGCTCCCTCTTCATGCTTGTTTTCATCCGTTGGAAGGAGCTCCTGTTTTCCAGTGATCTGGTTAAGATGGTTATGAAACCCTGCTGGTTTTAACTGCTGAGAGCCGGCCTCTTTCAGGTGCCATTATGTTGAGGGAGCTGCACATCCCAGGAAGTCTGAGGATAGACAGCCATTAACCTCTGCTTTCCCTGGCAGAATGCTTGCTGTACTGTATATGGACAGAAAGAACTAAAGGACTTCCTCCCCAGCCTCTGGGCTTCTATCCGCAGAGAGGTGAGTGTCACTTAGATAAACTGACTACTCTTAATAACTCCTAGTTGTCAGGCATGAGGGGAGATAACACACCGTATCCTTTTCCCTCTGTTGCTGTGCCTGGTTATTCAGCAAGAGAGCCAAGGGGTATACTTTTAGTTGAATGATATGAGTAGGGCCAGCTGCTTGGTGATGACATCATCAGTCTCCCATAGTGCCCATTTCCTGTCCTTCCATGGTAAAGGGCCTAGGTCACTCTTAGTAGAGGGGGAGAGGAAGAGACTCTCTCAAGGTGGTTGTTGGGAAGGAAAGGGATCCCAACAACCACCGCTCAAGGTCAGTATTCACTTTCTCAAAAAGTATGTAGGGACGTCCTTGGCGATCCAGTGATTAGGACTCCTTGCTTTCGGTGCAGGGGGCGTGGGTTCAGTCCCCTGGGCATGGGTTCGTTGGGGAGCTAAGATCCCCCATGCTGTGCAGCACAACCAGAATTGAAAAGGAAAAAAAAAGTATGTGTATCAGTATCCTAGTGGGACTAATGACTTAGTGAGAATACTTCAATTGAGATGAAACTCATGTGAGAGATTAATTTCCATTGTTGTGCCCTAAAGATTCTCACCACCCTCTCCCCAAAAGGAAATAGGCAGCAGGTAGGAAGGGTCTCACCTGGTACAGGCTCACCTCAGTAGCCATGGGATCCCTCCCTGACAGGTGTTCCAGACGGCAAGTGAGCGGGTAGAGGCCGAGGGCCTGGCGGCCCTCAACTCCCTGACTGCGTGTTTGTCTCGCTCTGTGCTGAGGGCCGATGCTGAGGACCTCCTTGACTCCTTCCTTAGCAACATTCTACAGGGTAATGGGGCATGGCAGCTAGAAAGGGGAGTGCACACAACAGAGGGAAATTCCTTAAGGCTAGTGACCTTTCACAAGTGCCCCCAAGTTCAGTGATGTGCGTACTGGAGTCCTGCTTTGAATTGAAAGAAACTTAAGTGGTAACTGCTAGTCCTGGGGCTCAGCCTCCAGCTTCTATGACCTGCAGGGGAACCAGGCAACATGCAGCCTACTCCCCAGGTCTGTGATGTGCTGCCTCTCTAGACTGCAGGCACCATCTGTGTGAACCGGACATGAAACTGGTGTGGCCTAGCGCCAAACTGCTGCAGGCGGCTGCAGGTGCATCTGCCCGGGCCTGCGACCACATCACCAGTAACGTGCTACCTCTGCTGCTGGAACAGTTCCGTAAGCACAGTCAGGTAAGGAAGCAGAATCTTTTTAGGAAATGATGGGAGCCTGGGCTAGGATGGCTCTCTCATAGAGAAAGCTGTGTTGCACTTGGGCCTAGATATAGTAGATCTTGGGTTTTGCTCCCATTAGCTGCTGCTGGTTCCCTTGTTCACTCTTTTCCTCACACTGTTACGTACAACGATAATACTCCCCACTTCCATAGTAGCAAAACTGAATCCATTAAAAGGTAGTCTTTGACCCCCATACCCTTTAAAACATTACAGAGCAACCAGCGGAGGACAATCCTTGAAATGATCCTGGGTTTCTTGAAGCTGCAGCAGAAATGGAGCTGTGAAGACAAGGGTGAGGCTGTCTTCTAGATGTGCTGTCCTGAGGGTGCTGAGCACTGTAGCCCTGTAAAGGAGGGCAGGCCAGGAGTGCTACAGAGAAGTAGCCTAGAACAGCCGACCTGTTCTCAAGTTGCAGCACGAGAGAACACTTAAGAAATGAAACCTGTTCATTTTTTTTCCTAGTGTACTTCCTGGATATCAAATGGATTAAATTCTTTAAATCTGTCCCAGGAGTTCCCTGGTCCAGTGGTTAGGACTCCATGCTTCCTCTTCAAGGGGCATTGGTTTGATGCCTGGTTGGGGAACTAAGATCCCACGTTCCATGCTGTATAGCCAAAAGAAAAAATCTGTCCCAAGTTATCTTTGCATCGGTGCTATATGAGATTTCTCTCTAACCTGGACTCTCTCTCTCCCTAGATGAAAGGCCTCTGAGTGGCTTCAAGGATGAGCTGTGCTCACTGATAATCACGGCCCTGACAGACCCCAACACCCAGCTTCAGCTTGTTGGCATTCGTACACTCACAGTGTTGGGTGCTCAACCAGGTACACTTAAGGGAAAGAAAAAAGATTGGAGTTTTTGCTCCCTTTCCTGTGATTTTCTGTCTTAAATGAAGAGCAGTGTTTATTCCCTGGTTCTCACAATTCTGTATGATTTGGGGTTTCTAATAGGACTTTGGGAAGGATGGAGGTGGCTACAGGGGAAGAAAGATGAGGTTCCTGTCTCCTTCTAATACAGATCTCTTGTCTTCTGGGGACTTGGAGCTAGCAGTGGGTCACCTGTACAGACTGAGCTTCCTGGAGGAGGATTCCCAGAGCTGGTGAGACTATTAAGACAGCAGGATAGAGCCAGCTGTTCCAGGGCACTGTGCTCCTGACCCTTGGCTTTCCCAGAGGACATGGACTCTGTGCTTGGCTCTGGCTGCTGACTGGTTGGAGCGATTGTTGTGGGAATGTTCTCTTTTGGGGGCATTAAGAAGCCCTGTCCAACTTAGTGGTATAGGTACTTGAATCCCGCTTTTTTAGAAAGGTGGTCTCAGAAGCACACGCTCGTGAATCTGCCTAATGGCAGGCCTAGACAAGAGAGCCATGGACCCAGCTCAGCTAATGCTCACCTGCCCTGTGCCCCAGCAGGGTGGCAGCACTGGAAGCATCAGGAACCCTGGCTACTCTCTACCCCATGGCCTTCAGCAGCCACCTAGTGCCCAAGCTTGCTGAGGATCTGTGTACAGGTACGTGTCTCTGATCTTCTGTGGCTTGCTCCTTCCCAGGGAAGTTGGTGGGGCGGGGGGCTGGGGGGCGGGGGGCAGGGTTCCTTCATGCTTGCCATCACACAGTGAAACCTAATCTGGGTTGCTTTTCAGAAGAGTCAGATTTGGCTAGAGGGGACGGCCCCACCAGGTGCTCCCGGCATCCACGCTGTCTGCAAGCCTTATCAGCTATATCCACACATCCCAGCATCGTCAAGGAGACGCTGCCTCTTCTGCTGCAGCATCTGTGCCAGATGAACAGAGGTGACTACAGGGAACAGTCACTGAGGAGCTGGGCTGGAGGAGGAGCTGCAGTCAGGTTTGGAGTCGATGTGTCTAAAACAGTGGTTCCAGTGGTGGCTCTAGTAAGAGTCACATAAGAACTTGAAAATGCTGACTGCCTGTGCCTCACATAGTCCAACTGATTCAGTCTCTAAGGAGGGATGGGATTTGGGCAACAATTATTAAGAATGCCTCGATGATTTTAGTGTGGAATCCA
Organism: Antilocapra americana; assembly: GCA_007570785.1. Lineage (NCBI taxonomy): Eukaryota > Metazoa > Chordata > Mammalia > Artiodactyla > Antilocapridae > Antilocapra > Antilocapra americana. The sequence goes on from ML664183.1 coordinate 8,708,620, forward strand.
TTGAAAAGCACCACTGTAAGGCTATGCTACTCAAAATAGAGTTCATCAACCAGGACCATGGGCATGATCTGGGAGCTTATTAGAAATGCAGAAAATCATGCAAGCAGCACTCTGTGGCAGATAAAAACTGTCTGACACAATTTGAGCTTGCTATAAAAAGAAAGTCTGACCTATTCCAGTATTTTCTTCTCTGTGAGACAAGCTGTTATGTAGACTTAAACAGTGTTCCAGCTGAAAAATAAAAGAAATGCACACTCTCAGGCCCCACTGGTCAGAATCTGCAGTTTAGCAGGATCTCCAGGTAAACTGAGGAGCACTGCTCCTCACAGGTGACCGCAGCTGCGGCTATTATGAACCTGTGCGTGCCCGCCATGGGCCCTCACGAATTCCCTAAGCTCCCCACTCTGCACTGCCCCGTCCTTTGTGGTTGATCCGATCAACAGAGGATGATCCAGCACCTGATACAGAATAGAAAGAGCGCGGCCTGGGTTTGATCCCTGACTTTTGCACTTACTGTGACCCTGGAAAAACCACTGCTAATTTATTGAGCTTTTACATCCTCCTCTGTAAAATGGGGGAAATGATACTGCTGAGGGGGTTGTTATGAAAACTAAGGAGAATGTACGTTTGACCCTTGAACAAAGCAAGTTTGTACAGCACACACAGATTTTTTTCAGTGGGTAAAAACTGTAGTACAACATGATCACAGTTGGTTGAGTCCACAGATGCAGAACTGCAGATATGGAAGAACCGCTTCAAGGAGGATGATTATAACTGACACACGGATCACCCTCACGCTGTGTATCAGTGCTGCTGTTGCAGAGCTGGCAGGGCAGGTCTCTGCTCCTGGATAAAATGACTTGGCTCTTTGTATTAATAAGATACTTATCTTTGATTAGTCTTCCTATATCCCGTATCTGACAGACCTGGGAGTGCTTTTAAGAAAACCTTACAGAGAACTTTCTCACCACACAGGGAGTATGAGTCCAGGAACCAATGAAGTTATTGCTGTCTGTCAGAGCCTCCAGCAGGTAGCAGAAAAATGCCAGCGAGACCCTGAGAGCTGCTGGTATTTCCATCAGACAGCTGTACCCTGCCTGCTTGCCTTGGCTGTGCAGGCTTCCATGCCAGGTAACTTCCCCCTCCTCACCCCTCCGTCCTGTCACCCCAGCCTTCCACTAGTGTTGAACAGCACTGCCACCCTCAGGGTTTCACTGGTATTGCATTTTGCACCAGCGGAGGTGTCTTGAATTCTGTGTCCACATAATGAGATTTCACTTTAATCAAAAGGTGCCAAGCTGACCTCTGGAAAGAACCAAAATCTACTAGTGTCAGCAACACTCAAAAGGATGCACACTTCCCCCCCTCCCTTCAATTGCTGTGTAATTAGAATAGTTAGAATTAGGTTCTGGAGTCTAGCAGACCTGGTTGGGTCTCATGGTCAACTCTACCACTTGCTAACTTATGTGATTTGTCACTCAGTCACGTCCGACTCTTTGCGATCCCATGGACTGTAGCCTGTCAGGCTCCTCTCCTCTGTCCATGGGAATTCTCTAGGCAAGAATACTGGAGTGGGTTGCTATGCCCTTACCCAGGGGATCTTCCCAACCCAGGGGTTGAACCCAGGTCTCCCACATTGCAGGCAGATTCTTTACCATCTGAGCCACCAGGGAAGCCACCACCTGCTAACTTAGGTGAAGATATCTAGCCTTTCTAAATTCTGTTTCCTCACTTGTGTAAAGGAGACGGAGAGTAATATCTATATATCACAGGGTAGTTGGTAAGCATTAAATAATTCATAATGTTTAGCAACAGTAATGTATGTGTGCATGGTAGCTGCTGTGTAAAAGGAGCTGCGGAGATAAATCCACGTTACCTTCAAGTTTTTGAAAAGACTAACATTTCTGATGTTAAGAATATTCCTATTAGCTAGCCTTATTTCGCACTGTTGTCTAGTCAGAGGCAATTCTTGGGAACTCCCTGTGGCCGACGTTAGACATTCCTGCTTCTGGTGCCTTGCTGGTTCCCAGGACTACAGCACTACTAGAGGACAGGTTACAGACTGCTCCTGCTGTAACGAGAGTCAAGGCCCAGAGTCACAAGGGGGACGGGACCTAATCGTGTGAGCCACAGTCACGGCCTGTGCCTGTGTGTGTTTTGATTTGGCAGAGAAGGAGCACTCAGTTCTGAAAAAAGTCATGTTGGAGGATGAGGTCTTGGCCACCATGGTGTCGGTCATTGCCACTGCCACCACCCACTTGAGCCCTGAGTGAGTATCATCATGCATGCCACTTGATCCCGGGGAGGCTAGCATTCTTGGGAAGTAGCAGCAGATGATTTCCTTCTGAGCTGTCCTCTCACGAGATGTAAATGCGAAGGCAGTTATTTGTTTTGTAAGTCTTATTGGCAAAGAAAGAAGGGGTCTTTTAGCACCATGAATTGTGGGTGGGGGTTTGGGGAGCCATGGACTGATGGGCTACAGATAGGTGTGCATAAGAGTCACCTGTGAAGCATTTTTGACATATACACTGAGTCCTCTTGCTAGATCATAAGCTCCAAGGGAACAGGGATTTGATCTGGCTGGGTCACTGCTGGAGCACCGAGGCCTAGCACAGGAATGGTTCCTGGCATCTAGTATGTGCTGAGTTAGTATTTGTTGAAGGTGTGAACGAGCATGCTCTGGTCCCTGGACTCAGTGCGTCCCGGGAACCCCAGGGCTGCTATAGAACCCTGGCTCCTTGGTGACACTAGGTGTACCCCCTAGCTTAGCTGCCCAGAGTGTCGCCCACATCGTGCCCCTCTTCTTGGACGGCAACATCTCCTTCCTGCCTGAAAACAGCTTCCCTGGCAGATTCCAGCCATTCCAGGTGAGGGCCCAATGGATCAGACCCAGATGGGAAACAGTCTTGGGACATCTGCCCTTTAGATTTTTCTGGCAAATCTGGGATGGGTGTCATCAGGGCCACAGGCCTCTTTCTGGTGGGACAGGCTTGATAGGGCTCTTCTTGCTTACAGGATGGCTCCTCAGGGCAGAGGCGACTGGTCGCACTGCTTATGGCCTTTGTCTGCTCCCTGCCTCGAAATGTAAGTTACCACAACCTTTGGGAAGTACCCCAGTTTAACCCTGGCCAGGGGGGCTGGAGCCCAGGTGACTTCTGGGCTGAAATTTGTCAGAGCTAAGCTGATTTTCTGCTTTTCCCACTGGAGAATTCACTTCTCCTTCACCCTGGCCCTGCTGCCACTCTCTCCTGGGTGTCTCTCCTGGGAGTTCAGATGTTCTCTGGGTCCATGACATGACCATGTTTTCTACAGGTGGAAATCCCACAGCTGAATCGACTCATGCGGGAGCTTTTAGAGCTGAGCTGCTGCCAAAGCTGCCCCTTCTCCTCTACTGCTGCCGCGAAGTGCTTTGCAGGACTTCTGAACAAGCACCCTGCAGGTATTGAAGGGAGGCTATGGGCTGGGAGCCTCCCAGAATCAACTTCTGATGCAGTCTTGAAGTTTAATAACTCATTTTCTTTTTAAAAGGAGCTTGCTAATATAATATAATCAGGCTTTCCATGGGACAGCCCTTGGGACAAGAGTCAAGACCAGAGCTGGGCAAAGCTTTATAGGAAGTAAAAAGATAAGGGCTTCAAGCAGAGTACTCTGTCTAGTTCTTTCCTCCTGCTCCTTACAGGGAGCTATCAGGGGTAATTCTTTATTAGAAGTGGACAGCCCTTTCCGTAAACAAGACTTTTTATTAGAAGTAGGCTTTTCTAATGTCAGCACCCCAACATTATGAGAATACCAGGCTCATGCGGGTGTCCAGAGCTGAGTAGGCCAAGTCCACAGCCAAAATGACATTGTTCTTTTCTAATGGCTTCTGCATTTAAAGGATTTACAGCCTTTGTTGTCAAAACAGACACATGCGTCAGCATTTCCTCCCTCCTTTTTAGGGCAACAGCTGGATGAATTCCTGCAGCTGGCTGTGGACAAAGTGGAGGCTGGGCTGAGCTCTGGGCCCTGTCGTAGTCAGGCCTTCACACTGCTTCTCTGGGTAAGGTGTTGGAATGGAGTTTGGTTAGAGAGAGCAGTTAATCTGGTTAAATAAAATCTCTCCATTGAACCCTGAACCGTCTGCATTCTCAGGATTTGGGCATCTTGCCCTGACTGTTCTTTCTCTCTGGTGACAGGTTACAAAGGCCTTAGTGCTTAGATACCATCCTCTCAGTTCCTGCCTTACAGACCGGGTAAGTCTTTGCTGAACAAGCAGAACCTGGGATCTAAACAGGAACTTCACTCTTGATCCTCTTCCTCCCCAAAATGACTGCTGTCCTCCTCTTGGTATTTAAGATCCTTCCCCACTGACCTACCTCAAAAGCTTCCTTTCCTCTAGCTCATGGGCCTCCTGAGTGATCCAGAACTAGGCCCAGCAGCAGCTGATGGCTTCTCTCTGCTCATGTCCGACTGCACTGACGTGCTGACTCGTGCTGGCCATGCTGAAGTGCGAATCATGTTCCGCCAGCGGTTCTTCACAGATAACGTGCCTGCTTTGGTCCGGGGCTTCCATGCTGCTCCCCAAGGTGAGCAGAGGTTAGAAGAAGGCCCTCAAATACATATAGACCTCTCCTTTGTTCTGGCCACAGTCTCTAAAAGAATTTAGGACCTGAGTGCTTCTTTAGAGCATAGTATGGCCTGTACCGGAGGGCTAAACATCTAGATTCTTGACCCACCCTTTTCCTTTGATGGGTATACCTTGCCTGTTCTGAGCCTGAGGGACTTTTTTTCTAAAAAAGAAAAAAAAAAAAAAATCTCTGGAGGCTGATGTCCCAGCTTCACTAGAAATTGGAATTGAATTCCCAAGCTCTGTCTGAGCCGTTTTCCCCTAAGCTTTTCCATTTTTTGCAGATGTGAAGCCAAACTACCTGAAGGGTCTGTCTCATGTACTTAACAGGCTGCCAAAGCCTGTGCTCTTGCCAGAGCTGCCCACGGTAAGCCTTGCCATCACAGCCTCTAAGCAGGGACGAAGCCATTGTTCCCCCCCACCATGCTGGGGCTGGAAAGGGGAGGAAAAGCAGGCTCATCAAAGATGTGGTCACCCCACCTTTCCTGTGACCCCTTAGCTGCTCTCCCTGCTGCTGGAGGCCCTCTCCTGCCCTGACTCTGTGGTGCAGCTCTCAACCCTCAGCTGCCTTCAGCCTCTTCTGCTGGAAGCGCCCCAGGTCATGAGTCTTCACGTTGACACCCTTGTCACCAAGTTCCTGAACCTCAGTGCCAGTCCTTCCATGGTGCGTAGAGCCTTGACAACTCTTTAGTCTATACATCTCCCCTTCATGGGTTTCCTCTCACCTCCTTTTGGTTGTGTTCTAGGCGGTCCGGATCGCTGCGCTGCAGTGTATGCACGCTCTCACTCGCCTGCCCACCCCCGTGGTGAGTACCACAGGTGTCCCTCTCTGGCCTGGAAACTTCCTAGAAGAGCCAGGGGCACCTTTCTGCCTTAAGCAGGCAGGACTGGCCACCTGGCTGTGCTTCTGAGGTATGCACTATAGAGCACAGATAGGGAAGGATTTCCTGAGTCCCTGAAAATAGAATGGCTAGCCTGCCACACAGCACTGTCTGGAGTCAGTAAAGAATAGGAAGCGTATTAGATGTAGAGTCAGAGCAGCTTTTTTGATTACTTTGGTTGAACAAGACTAAGATTAAGTTCTCTAATTCCACAGCTGCTGCCATATAAACCACAGGTGATCCGGGCCTTAGCCAAACCCCTGGATGACAAGAAGAGGCTGGTGCGTAAGGAAGCAGTGTCAGCCAGGGGAGAATGGTAAGTTTAGATCACGGGGAGAGACGGGACTGAAGTGAGCCTCACCGCCAATGCTGTCAACATTGTTTTTGCCTACAGGTTTCTGCTGGGGAGTCCTGGCAGCTGAGTCCCCCATCCCTGGCCTACACTGACTGACAGTCTAACCTGAAGTTACTAACCATCCAGCCGTCTTGCCCAGGCAGGGAGACCACTGGCCCCTGACTGCCTTTCCCAGACACAACACGAATGCCGGGCCTCTGCTGTGTGGCTGTACAAGAAATACAGGAATCCTGATTTCTAACAGATTTGGGAAGTAACTGAGCGTGAGACTACTTGTGTTTGAAGAACAATCCCTGGTCTTGGGGCTCTTCCATTTATATGTCAGAAAAAGGGAGCTGTGCTGCTGAGGGCGAATGCAGATGCGTGTGGCCCTGAGGACCAGGGAGGGTGGTGTGTGTGTGTGTGTACCTGCTGGAGAATAAAGATTTTTTTTTGGTAACGGGGCTGTCAGTTATTCCCCCCCCCCACCACTTATGCCTCAGAAGCATCACTGCCTAACCTAAACAGAAATGATAGAAATTGTTCAGAACATCCAACCCCTCCAAGTGGGGCTCGGCTGGCAGGACCAGAACACCTACTCAACCAGGCCCTTACCCTGATTCCCCCCTTCCCTGTCCCACAGGAAAGGCAAAGAGTGAAAAGCTACAGGTCTTTATAAAATCAAATACCTTTATTTTTGCTCCCTTCAGCAGCACGAGAAGTGGCAGTGACCTCAGCAGTAGGCCTGGTATCTTTGCCCTGTTGAGAAGCCAGAATCTCATCTCTACCATTCAGCTGTTTCCTCAGACGGCAAGTGGAAGAGGTGGTGGCCAACCCCACTGCTGTAACCTGGGGGAGGTCGGGGTCAACCCGGCAAGGTTGCTAGCTGCCTGATCTCCAGTCTGGGGCTGGAACTTCTGTTTGCCTGAGTAAAGGGACATCAGTCCTAGGATTTCTCCACATCATGCCTTGCTTCTGCAACGGCCAGGAGACTGGGTCCTTGAGCTGTCCCTGCATGGTACCCCGGGGCAGGCCCACTGGCTCTTTTGGCTCAGGGATCCCAAGAAGCTATCCTTGGAGGCCCATGAGGCAATGCAGGAAGCAGGGTGGTACTCAAGTTGTGGCTGACACACTCCAGCTCACAAGCTCACACCGCCATCACAGAGGCTGAGTGAGCAGTCACCCAGGGCGGGGGATCCCAGCTCATTCCGTTCCCGTGGGGCAAGTGACTGGAAGGTAACAACACCCGAGTAAGCCAGTGCCTGTAAGAGAAGACAAACAGTCCTGAGATCCAGGCCTTCCTAGTCTTCCTCCCTGATCTCATGCCTCAGCAAAGACAGCTCAAGACAAGTCTGAGGTTACCTTGGCGTTCATCACAAAAGTAACAGAAGCTCTAATTTAGTCCAAGAAATATACCCTCTGGTGCCTTGAAGGCCTTTAGAGGTTCTGAGCTAACTTCTAAGGGGCCCTGCGAGCACAGGGACAGGCATCATTTATAATGAGAACAGGAAAAGGGAGGAGGGCGGGTACTTAGTGGTCACCTCCTTACTGCTGCCTCTGTAGTTGCAATCTGAAAAATGATATGCCTTTGTCTCTTGGGCTGAGGGAGCTAGCTTCATTTATTGTCTTAGGACCTCTGTCACAAATAACTTCTGTCTCACAAGTTATCTGCTTGTAATCCAACAGTGCCATATAACAGACCCTAGCTAGAGGTCCCTTCCTGAGAAGAGCTTTCAGGACTCTACTGTAGTCATCTGCTACTGCACCAATACAGTAGCCATTGGCCACATGTGCCTAATTAAACTGGTGAAAATGAGATTAAATTTAAAATTCAACCCACTAATACATGAGCCATGTCTTGAGCACTCAGAAGCCATATGTGACTAGTGGCTAATGTCTTAGGCAGCACAGGATGTTCCTCTCAACAGAGAAGTGCAACGGACAGCACTGGTCTAGATGGTTTACTTTACCTTCCTGTGTCCACACCCAGGAATACCTTCCAGTTGTCCAAGCAGCCATAGTTGTAATGATTCCTAAAAACCTAGAGCAAAGAAAAACATTTCTAGGAACCCTTTTCCTTAAACCAATTTTGAGCCTACACTGGCTAGGCAGGTTCTGGGCTTCAGGCCTGCCCCCGTTGGCCCTGACCATGGCCTCTCTTTACAGAACAGCAGGTGTGGTTACCCACTCGCCCCAGCACCCCAATCCCAGCCCTACTCACTCTGCCCTTGGCCTGCAGCCGCTGACGCTCCTTCTTGTTGATGTGCCTTTCGATGCTAGTCTCACCTCGACTGATGAGCACAGCGTGCCATACAGTTAGGGCACCCAGGGCAAGTGCCACAGAACTAAGAAAAGAGGGGCGGAGATTGGGGGGTAGCATGGAGGGGGTTAGAGGCCATGAGTAGGTCTGAAATTGCGCTGAGCAACAGTAACTGGTGAGGGACTTTTGCCTTCTCTCCCAGCCTATGGGTCCTAAGTGAACTTTTACTTCACTGCATCTACTGATAAAAACAGCATCCATGAAAAAGCATCTATATGGGCTAAGAATAAATTATGTGGGAAATAAGTCTATTACTAATGAAAATGTTATATATTTCCTAAAATACCCATGCTTGGGGGACAGGAAAGGGGAGCAAAAGCACCAAGGATCAGAATAAAATGGCACATCAGAGTCTAGCTCTACCATCTCTACTCGTGTATCACAGAACAAATCACCTCACCCCCTCACATCTGCAATTTTCCTCCTCTACAAAACGCATCTGCTCTTAAAAGGAAGCTTTGAACTTCCTTTGGCACTTACCAAACCCTCAGTGCCAAGTCCTTCGTGTTCCCTCCCCCAAAATGCTGAAGAAAATTAAGTTCTACTCTTGGCCAACCTAAGGGAGACTAAGAACAGCGACAGTTCACACAGGGAGAGGTTCCTGCCTGTGTGGGCACCGTCAAAGGCTTCCTGAAGCTGCCCCTCGCTTAAACTGTCAAAAATGAGAGTTAAGATACCTGCACAGGAACCAGAGGTAGACAAGACTCTTGTGAGTCACTCTTTCTCGGAAGGAGAAGGTGGGCGGTGGGGTCTGGTGGTAAGTCTAGAAAGAGAAAACAGCACAGTCTGGCTCAGTGACTCTGCTGGTCTCTACCGGAGGCCGGCACCTGCAGGCAGGGAAGTGATCCAGGCCCAGGGGAGAAGATAGGGGGTTAAGCCACAGAGGAGTTAGGGCAGCAGCCAGATGGGTGGGCCAAGCCAGTGGCGTCGTCAGGTGGACAAACACTGGGCAGAGCGGGTCTGGACAGGATGGTAAAGCACAGGAGGGACCAACCCTGGGCCTTCAGCTCTGACAACACAAACGGGGCTCCAGGGGAAGCCACTCCACTTCCCAGTTAGAACTGCGTGGCTGTAATCGCCTAGAGAGGGGACCAGATCGCTCCCAGAATAGCATGACTGGAGGGGGAGAACAGGGAGCCCCACTAAGCACCAAAAGGGCAGCAGAGGCACAATCTCAAGCTGACAATCTGCTCAGAACAAGGAGTCCTAAAAGGCCCAGGGATCCTGATGCAGATGCAGACAGACCAGGAGCAAAGGATCGTCAGACTGGCCCAGCCCGACCTCTGTCCCCTGGAACCCCATTACACAGACTAACATGGACTCCTTGCTGCTCAGGCCATCACCGAGGCAGAGCCCTTGCTCAGCCCAAAGAAGGTGAAATGGGATAGAGAGCCAAAAAGTCACATACCAGGGACTCCCAGCTTGTCCCCAGGCCACTTGGTCTGCTTGTGGCAGGCAGTCCCCAGAACACCCCTGATCCAGTCTCAACTGGCCTGAGCCCAGTCTCTACAACTCGACTAACAGGTGGGCCCCAGTTGCCTCAGCAACTCTATACCCCTGGCCTGAGCAGCAGGAGGCAGTGGGGTGGGGACAGCCCACCTGGTTGGCAACCGCCTGTAGTTTGTTCTTGTCGAGCTGTTTCATTTTCTAAGGGGATGGAAAACAGTGCTGGTTATACTCTCAAGCCTCTAGGAGAGGGGGGTGCTATCAGCCCCTTCTTAGGAACAAATTCCACACCCCAAAGTGCTCTCTACTGAGCTGCTCTTTTCCTAACTATGGGCTCACCTCGATGGCAGCATAAGCCTCCCGGAAAAGGTCCCAGCTTCCATAGCTGCAGTAGACACAGCCCAGAGTCATGAAAAAGCAGAAAGAGAAGAAGTACCGATGGTTATAGTGGCCCACACAGTTGTTTAGCCAGGCTGGTGGGGGAAGGATTAAGGACAAGACCAGACATGCAACTTCAGGGACTGTCCTGGCTCCTCTGGTTTATCTGTGGTTCCTAACAATATCATTCAAGCCCAAGGATTCTGTCACCAAAGGCAGGAAAATATGGGACTTCCCTGAAGTTGAGGTGAAAGTGTTAAAGCTTTTCAAAGCCCTCACGAGTCCCACCAGGAGATCATGAAAGCTGAAATCCTTCAGTAAAATGACTCTGCCAATATTCAGACTCTGTGTGGGACAGCAGAAGGGACCGAAGGTTATATCTGGACCCCCACTGGACAACCCACTAAACAAGACCTCTCTTTCCATCTGACAGATTTTAGCACAAAAGTCTACGAAAGAAAGAGCTGTTAGAGAGGCCTTGCTCCCAGAAGATCCGTCCCAGACAGCACATAAGCCTCCCGCTATTCCCAGGAGATGGTTGGTCCCCACAAATGCTCTTCTACTAACTTCTCCTGAGCCCAGTGCTCTCTGCAGGGTGAAGCTAGAAGCCTTGGGTCTGCGGCCCTTAAACCTGTGCAGTGCTCTGGAGCTAAGGAGGAGGTTTCAGGCAGAGGAGCTAGCAAAAGGATACGGCAGTGATGATCCATCTTCAGCACACACCTGTGAGGGAGGGACACAGGCTCTGTTACGGTGGCCAAGGTTCTTGAGATGCCAGTGCCAATCCTTTCCTACAAGGACCAGCATCCTGCTGAGGTGGAAAGGGCACAGACTTTGAGGACAGCCAGGCCTTGCTTCAAACCCTGCTTCACTGGCTACATGACACTGGACAAGGTAACTCAGGTCTCTTGTCTACCCTGACCCCTCTCTCTGAACCTCACTTTCCCCGAGCGGTGATAACGCATAACTCACAGGACCATCCTGGGGCCCATGTCCTCAGGACACATGGCCTGGCACATGACAAGGTGCCCCATGAATGTCCAAGCAAAGACCAGGTCTAGGTTTTGCCCTGGGGCTACAGCAAAAGGGCCATGGCTGGGGTTCCCAGAGACCCACCTATTGCAGATGCTGCAGTGGTGTGTTCGGGCTGGCTTGGGGTTAATACACTTCTTACAGATGGAGACTGTTGTCGTATCATTTCTGCCCTGTGCAGAGGGAGAAAAGCAACATGAGGACTGCGGCAGCACTGGCTTCATACCTCAAAAACACCAAGGCACTCTCCCACCCCACTCCTGGGACTGGCTCCCATGGCCTGCAGTTCTCTTTTACCCTCATGCCCCTGGAGGGGGTTACCCACCTGGGGTGGGTATCCAGGTGGGGTGGTGATAGCCTGGTAGTAATGGAAGACGATGAGAATCAGATTCCAGTGACTATAGAAGAAATGCCAGCAGAGCCGGGGCACGGAGTAGGTTTGGAGGATGAGTGGCAGGACACACAGGTAGGCGATGGCCACGATGGAGCTGGTTAGCACAATCACCAGCACCACGAACACCTGCCGACACCGGGGAGGGGAGGAGGATGCCGTGAGAGAGATCGGCAACGCCCGGAGCAGACTCAGGAGCTTCCCAAGGGTAGGAGGCCAGGGTGGGTCCTGACCCAGGGTAGTTTCCTCAGACATGTGCGCTCCCCAAACAATCCTTTTCCTGCCCCTCTGGGCATCACTCACCACCCCACACCAGCGGATCACGTTGTCCACCAGCCAGTAGATAGGCTCAAAGGCAGCATCCACGGCGGTGTCACTGCCTCCGAAGGAGTTGTAGAGCAGGGAACGCAGGCAGACCTTGCCGTAGCGCCAGCGCTGCACCAAGCCGCGGAGCAGAGGTGGGCAGCGGCGCCTGTAGCCCAGGAGCAGAAGCAGGCGCAGGCAGAGGCGGGCAGGGCCCAGCAGCAGGCTCCGCTGGCCCCGCATGGCTCCTAGGAAAGCAGAGCACGGTGAGGGCAGCTCACCAGTGGGCAGCGTAGAGGCAGAGACCTAAGGCTGAGGCCCGCTGGGTCAGTCACCAGCTGTGGGAAATAGGGGGGCAGCTCCAAGCTCAAGCAGGAGGGTCCCTGGAATTGTCTATGTGGACAGACCACTGGGTGGAGCCCAACCAATATGCACAAAGCGATCCACGTGGCCCCGTGGGCCTGGCCACCACAGCAGAGGTGTCCAGGGTCTGCTGCCTGCCCTGCGCTGTGCTTAGTTGCTCAGTTGCGTCCGACTCTTTGCGAGCCCATGGACTGTAGCCCACCAAGCTCCTCCGTCCATGGGGATTCTCCAGGCAGGAATACTGGGGTAGGTTGCCATGCTCTCCTCCAGGGGATCTTCCCAATCCAGGGATCGAACCCAGGTCTCCTGCATTGCAAGCAGATTCTTTACCGTCTGAGCCACGAGGGAAGCCTCTACGGACTAACAACTGTCTTCACCAGGAACAGCAGTGAGGGAGTGAGTTCACACCATGCGAATCCTGCAACTAGATCTTCCCTGGTGCTATCTAGGCAAAAGACACTTATCCATCCTATTGCCATTACCGGCCTGGGGGCATGAGAGTCCCTATCTCCTGTGGGGACAGCTCACCTCCCCCTTGCATGACATAAGATGCTCTGTCTCCAATTCTAGTCTCAGGCCCACCCCAAGCACGAACAAAACCACCACCACCAAGCAGGAGACACGGCGGTATGGAGGACGGCAGTAGAAGACCACAGGGCCTGCCCTCTGAGTCACGAGCTTCCCCTGCTCCGTTCTAGCTGGACATTTGACAGCTTTCTCTGCAGCTGCTGCCCTGGCCCCAGGTGTCCCAACCAGCCTGTCCAGCTCTTTAGTGCTATGCACGGCTCCTCTGGAAGTGCATTAATCTCCTCCATGTGATTTTTACCTCAACTAACAGCCATGGGAAGTCAGCTACCCAGGCAATGCCCAGAACAGAACATACAGATTACTTCGATGATATTCTCGTCAATTCTGCAGATTAAAGGTCTTATCAGGGTGGAAATTATCTGATTTTCCCCTATGGCTACTTTGTCCTCTGCAACTCCACTGACTTATTTAACAGGCAGCTCAAAGCCCAGCAGAAACTGGAGGAGGCCGCTCCACTGCAGGGATGGTGTCACTTCAGTAACTGGAGCAAGGTACTCTCCTTGCACCCTGACATCCCCACAAGAGGCCTTTCAAAGAAAACTTAATTACCTCCTTCCACAAGCCCTCTAAAGACTTAAGGCAAAAACAAAGCCAGCAGATAAAACCAGCAAGGAGAAGATAGACAATTCAATAGGGACCTACTTCTGTAGCAGGATAAAGTAAGTTGGCCATTTCCATCATCTCAGAGCAGCTAAGAGAACAAAGGGACAGTGCAGAAAAGAGAAAAAGGAAAAGCTCAAACTTCTACCTCCTTTGACTTGGACTCCCATTGTGTGGAATCATGATTTGGCTTGAAGCATGAATTTCCAAATAGTGTACAGCTACAATCTAATGTAACAGTGGAACAAAACATTTTACCCCAAAACAAACCCAAGTGACTTATGTTATCCACACCATCGTTCATTCCCTTATTATAGCTAATGGAGAGTTTTCTGTTTACTAAAATAGTTTTAACAGCAACAGTGTGCAAATAAGATGTGTGCCTCACCTGTAATAAAAATTATATGCCATCTCTCCTGTTTAGAAGAAAAAAAAACCCTTCATTTTCTGATTCTCCACTTTTTACACTGTCTCAGCTACTTCCAGAATTACTGAACTCTACAGGAAATGCCTCAAAGACCAGATTTACGAACTCTCACCTGCCCCATAACTTGATTACTTAGGATTCAATTCTGCCCTGAAATAGATCTGTGACCTTGGGCAAACCACTAAATTCTGTGTGGACTCAGTATTCTTGTGTTCCCATTGATGAGAAACTAGGATTAAATGCTAAGGCACCTTTCTGCTCTACTCACTTTATGACTATATATACACTTGGTAAGGTACAAATGAAATGTTTATAAAGTGGTTAGCACAATACCTGGATCATGGAAGTACTCAATTAATACTTGTTGAATGAACGAACTGGAGGGATGCTGAAGCAGAAAGGCTGGTCAGATGTCCATCTGTCCTACAAATAACAGCAAGGACACTCCTGCCAACATGATAACACTAAATAAGTGTACGCTGCTACATTCTTCATGATCAATAGAGAAGCGAAAACCACCGGTGGAATCATTACACTTCTAGAGTTAGAAGTCATTCTAGAAAACTATCCAACCAGTAATCAACACAAACATGTAAGCTGAAAGCTTGTAGGTGCTGAGCTTAAGACCACATTATGTAAAAGAAGTCTGAGACCAAGGCCCCCTTTCCTTATTTTACTTAATGAGGTTTAGGGGGTATGGGAATGACAGGAAAGAAATATGTAGTCCATGGAACCACAACTGAACATAAGTTTTCATCTCAGGAAACTGAGATAAAGCAAAGCTCAAAGAACTGTGTGTTGGGGGTAAGGGGTGGTGATGGCCGTGAACAGGGAAGGAAATAGAGTTTCCCTATCACCCCCAACAGAGAAGGCAGTGGCAGCCCACTCCAGTAATCTTGCCTGGAAAATCTCATGGAAGGAGGAGCCTGGTAGGCTGCAGTCCATTCGGTCACTAAGAGTTGGACACGACTGAGCGAATTCACTTTCACTTTACACTTTCCCCGCATCGGAGAAGGAAGCGGCAACCCACTCCAGTGTTCTTGCCTGGAGAATCCCAGGGACAGCGGAGCCTGCTAGGCTGCCGTCTATGGGGTCGCAGAGAGTTGGACAAGACTGAAGCGACTTAGCAGCAGCAGCAGCTGCATCACCCCCAACACAAGCCTTGAACACTCTGATCCCTCAGTACTAGCAACATAGTGACACATGCCACCAGATCAGAGGGGAGTGTAGGTCATAGCACTCTCCTCTCCCCAAAGCTCTGTCACCAACTCTTTCCCAAGGAGAAACTGGACATGGGGGCTACTGGGGGTGTGAGTACACACACAAATTCCAAAGACACCAAAGGGCAGAGGAAACAAAGTCGACGAAACTCATTTGGACAAACATACTGCTTTCAGGGTGTTTACAGTCTCAAGCAGCAAGTGTCAATCATCAGTAAAAGCAACACTAATTCATGCGCAGACTTTCCTTCCAGACTAGCACGCTTCCGCAAGATCCGAGGCTGCAGTTATAGAAACTGAGGAAACATCTTATTTCTCAATAAGGCTGGCGTGGTAAAAGAACGACCGACTGAAAGTAAAAAATAACGTAAGTACCCGTTTCGTTCGGTCTCTATCTTGAACTATCTTAGACAAACGGTACAATTCGAATCCTATCCCTGGGGATGAATTTCCAGATCTGTGAAATGGGCCATTTGGCTGGGCTGACCTTCCAGCTCCACGCCTCAGGGCTGCCCGGAGGGTGCGCTCCTTGCGGTTCGAGGGCACGGCCGTGCAGAGCAGGAACTCGGGCTCACAAGGCCCGGGAACAGGGCCCGACCCTATAAAAAGCGACAGGACTGGGCAGAAAAGGCCGCAGCTTCGCTCTTACCTGCCGCCGGCCGATTCCTCGATCAGCCAAGTCGAACCCCGCAGCCTCTGCCGCCGCTCACTGCCACCCTCTCCAGCTCGGCGTCCACCGGCCCGGCTCAATCCAACCAACCATGGCCCGCCGCCCACAGGTCCAGCCTGCAGACCCGGACCCACCGCCCGCCCATCCTTGTCCACAGGCGCAAGCGCAAGCGTTCCGAAGCCCCGCCCCCGAACTCGTCCCGAGGCAACCTGGGAAATGGAGTTTACGTCTCCTGGAAGCGCTTCCGGTGATTACGTGATAGAGCGCACCAATGAGTGCGTTTCTTACTGCGGAACTGCACCTGGATATTGGCCAATGAGAGGTCGGCCTCAGTTTCCTCCCGACTCGGGACAGTGGCAGTCATGGCGCCACCCGTGAGGTACTGTATCCCCGGTAAGTCAGCGGGATCCAGAGCAAATCCTGGGCAGGGACGGGGGCAAGAAGGCCGGACGGCCAACAGCTTCAGCAGACCCGTGGCTGACGCAGCGTTTATTCCGCAGGCGAACGTCTGTGTAACTTGGAGGAGGGCAGCCCGGGCAGCGGCACCTACACCCGGCACGGCTACATCTTTTCGTCGCTTGCTGGCTGCTTGACAAAGAGCAGCGAGAACGGCGCGGTAAATGGGGCAGCTTCCCTTCTCCTCTGTCTCCGTCTTTGTCTTACGCTGCCTTTGATTTCGCTGTCTTTATGCAGGGGTCCTACGAGCGCGTCTTTAGTGCCTGGTTCGGGAGAGGGAGTTAGTCTCTAAGTTTCTGACAGCTGGGATCCCCGCTGCTGGACACTTAGCCATCACAAATTAGTTGTGTTTGTCTGGCTTTGCTGTGTTGCTGACACTCGGGGTAGCAAGCTGGGGAAAGAACGGAGGCGAGCTCAGCCGTGCTGTGAGCTGAATCCTGGCCGAATGTCGCCTACTTCTCCGGCTTCATCTCGCTCCGCTCCCCGCGCCTCACTCTTGGCAGAAGTCCCACTATCTTCTCAGTATACAATACAGTGGACCACAGAGTCTTTGTACCCACGCCGTCTGTCTGGAACACGCTCCTCTCTTCCTTACTCCGATTAAATCCTACCTACTCAGCTGAAGAGAGTCCGCCACCATTGCAGGAGACGCGGGCTCGATCCCTGGGTTGGGAAGAATCCCCTAGAGAGGGAAATGGCGGCACATTCCAGTATTCTTGCCTGGGAGATCCCGTGGACAGAGGAACCTGGCAGGCTACAGTTCATGGGGTCGCAAGAGTCAGAGACAACTGAGCGACTAAACCACCACCACCCTTTAGATAACCTCGCTAGTATCACTTTCTCAGAGAAGCCCTATAGACACCACTAGTCAAAAAAGGGACTTTTATTTTTTGTTTGTTTTAATACTCACAAAGAGCTGTTGGGGTCGGTTTGCTTGTTTTGCCACACCGCGTGCAGGATCTTGGATGGAACCCATGCCGCCTGCAGTGGAAGCTCAGAGTCTTAACCACTGGACCACCAGGGAGGTCCTAAGAGCTATTACTCCCTTTCTAAGCACTTAGTTCAGCATGCAACTAAACACTTGGTTATAAGTTCCGCATTAGATCCTTCCACTACTATGCACGTAGTTCAAGGTAAATGCTCAGTAGATGTTTATTGAATGTGTGAATAACCTCCCTGGTTACAGAGGCTTATCCATGATTAGCTTGAAGTCAGATAAGCAGTTCCTGAAGGAGCAGCTTAAAGACTGGAGGTGGTGTGTTGGGTTTGGGGGGGAGGTTTAGTCGCTAAGTCGTATCCTACTCTTGTGACCCCATGGACTGTAGCCCGCCATGCTCCTCTGTCCACGGGATTTTCCAGGCAAGAATACTGGAGTGGATTGCCATTTCCTTCTCCAGGGGATCTTCCCAACCCAGGAGTTGAACCCAGGTCTCCTGCATTGCAGGCAGATTCTTTATTGACTGAGCTATGAGGGAAGCCCAAATCGCTGTACAATCCGTGGAATTCTCCAGGCCAGAATACTGGAGTGGGTAGCCATTCCCTTCTCCAGGGGATCTTTCCAACCTAGGGATCGAACCCAGGTCTTCCACATTGCAGGCAGATTCTTTATCAGCTGAGCCACCAGGAAAGCCCTAAAGACCAGGAGCATAGTAGAAAGAGGATTCAGTATTGACTAAACCTTGATTCTGCTTTAGGTAAGAAACTTAAACTCCCTAGTTTTAGGTTCTTAGCTATAAAATGAGAGACTTTGTATCTGATCAATTTTGGGAATTTCCCTAGGATTTGAAAGTTTGTTCATTTTATAGCTGTAGGATGTGGTAATGAGCCAAATATACGTGGTCTCTGTTATGAAGGGGTACAGATACAAACTGTAAGCAAATAAATGCTCAAATGAATGTATGCTTACACATATGATGGCTGCTCTGAAAGAAGCAGAGTACCATGAGAACGTGTAATAGGCAAATCCAGCCTAGTCAGAAGTAATATTTAGTCTGAATCTAAAGGATAAATAAGAAGAGTTGAGTGAGTGAGCAGAAATAGCAGGTTGAAAAGATATCCTGAGATGGGAAAAAATTTAGTGAATTGGTGAAACTGAAAAAGACCAGGAGAGCTGAAGCATATTGAACAAGGGAAAGGTTAAAAAGAGATCACGCTCAAAAATATCTTTCCTACACCAATAGCCAGTACCATGCTCAAAGAGGAAACTCTACAAGTATTAAATAGAAGTAAACAAGTATGGCCACTGTTATATAACATTTATTTGAAAGTTCTAGCCTGTCCAATAAAATGATAAACCAAAAGAAAGATATAACTTTACAGGAAAGAGTCAAATTATCCATGATTATAGGCAATGTAGTTGTATGCCAGAAAATTCTTAAGAAAATCACAAAAAAACTCAAAACTCATCTGAACTGGTAAGATTATATCTTCTTGCAGCTTTCTTTCTGTGGCCCCTCAGCCCTCCTGTATCCTAAAATTCCTAAGGCTTTCTGCTCTGGGCTACAAATGAGTCTGTAGTCCACCTACCCATGTGACGTCAACAGTGGCCCAAGGTATCCGATTTTACTGTCAAGCCACAAATACCTTTATCCAAGGCTTAACCAGGATATTCATGTTTTATTTTTCTCTCTGTAGCTTCCTGTCATATCTGTGATGAGAGAAACAGAGTCCCAATTACTGCCAGATGTAGGCGCTATTGTAACCTGTAAGGTAAGTTGGTCCCAACCTCCCTGCTTAGGATACCATCCAGTGTTGAAATCATAATCATTATAGAACTGCACTGTCCAATGTGGTAACCAGTACTCACATAAGGTCATTTAAATTTAAATAAAATTAAGCAAAATTTAAAATGTATAAGTCTTTGAGGGCAAGTGCAAATTAATGCTGTACCAGTTAGTAACTATAAGACATCATTATTCCCTGCCCATCCCCACCCTCTGCCAGTTAACTTGTAGCTCTTAGTTTTTCTCTATAAATAATATCTCCAACAGAAAATCTATGTGGGGAATTCCTTGGCAGTCCAGTGGTTAGGACTCTGCACTTTCAGTGCCAAGGGTGCATGTTCAATCCCTGGTCAGGGAACTAAGACCCTGCAAGCCACACGGCATGGCAAAATTTAAAAAAGGAAAAAGGAGAAAAAGAGAAAATCTGAGTATTATTTTGAAAATAACTGGACAGGCACAGTGATCCAAATATTACCCAGCAGCTGAAATGGAGACTTAAGTTCCATTCACACTACAGCCTCTTAGTGAGATCTGCTAAAGGTCTAGTTAGATTTGCTATGCTTCCCAGTGTATTTATGTTAGACTCGAACATTTTTGAAAATCTATGCCAGGTTATTTCATTTGACTCCCCCATTTTAGGTGGCCAGAGTGGCTCTTATTCCACTTAATGAATATCACTTATGCAGAGATAAATAGGAGTTCAGTTCAGTTCAGTTCAGTTGCTCAGTCGTGTCTAACTCTTTGCAACCCCATGAATTGCAGCATGCCAGGCCTCCCTGTCCATCACCAACTCCCAGAGTCCACCCAAACCCATGTCCATCGAGTCGGTGATGCCATCCAACCATCTCACCCTCTGCCTTCACCTTCTCCTCCTGCCCCCAATCCTTCCCAGCATCAGGGTCTTTTCCAGTGAGTCAACTCTTCGCATGAGGTGGCCAAAGTATTGGAGTTTCAGTTTCAACATCAGTCCTTCCAATGAACACCCAGGACTGAGTTAACTCATCTGAAATTCTATGCTTAGCAGGGATGCTTGGACTAAAATCCTAGTCTTTCCTAACTGATTCCTGCCTCCTTCAGCTGACAACTGCTAATACTCTAATGCTGCCCTTTCCTCTGTTCCACAGGTCTCCAGCATCAATTCACGCTTTGCCAAAGTACACATCCTATATGTGGGGTCCACGCCACTTAAGAACTCTTTTCGAGGAACCATCCGGTAAGGAGTATTTTTGTCTTCATATTCGCCTCAGTGCCTGGAATGAGATTAGGATAGGATGGGAGACTGGAATTTTTAAGAACAGTTATAGTCTATTCCGGCCCATGTCTCACCTCTTTGTGCTTTGATTCTCCCCAGGTAGTATCTAAAGAAAATATTACAGTATGTGAGTTAAGACAGAAGGAAGATATTAATGAGATAGGACTTTAAATAAAACGAAAAAGAATTGAATAAGCTGGAGGTACATTGTGGGTATGAGTCATACCAAAGTGGAAGGCATTTTAGGAAGTACCTTTTTTTCTTGTGTTTAATATCGATTAACCCAAGCATTATAAGATGATAAAAAGGATAGTGGATGAAGTGGTATTTTTTCCCGCTATGGGTTCTTTGAGAAGGGACAAACAGTTCTTGTGAGCTAGATAATTTAACATCTGAGGCCCTTTCCACCCTCAGGATTCTGTGTGGTTCTGCAATGCTGCCATTCAAGCTCTCCTAAGGCAGCAGAGTTCCTTATCCTTCTCTGTCAAATAGGATCCACTTTCCTCTAGTGGGAGGTATTGATACTCCTGTTCTGTGTGATCCAAGAATGGGAACTGTGATTCTCTCCTCCGGGTTAGGATGGGGAATACTTCTCCACCTGTTCCTCTGGGTGGCAGCAGGGTCCCGATCAGGACTTGTTCTCTTTGCTCTTATAGTTCTTTGTCTGCTAGGAGTCTGCAGGATAATTCTTTCTCACAGATAATTAATCTCTCTGTTACTTCTTTTCTTTATAGCAAAGAAGACGTCCGAGCTACTGAAAAAGACAAGGTTGTTGGTTGGTTCTTTTTTTTTTTTTTCATGGCTTTAGGAATCTCAGTCCTTTTAGATTATTCCAGTGAATTTCAAAAGTCTGTGGGAATGTGGAATCCAAGGACTTTAAAGGTGTTCTGTACGAGAAGGTGTGGAATTCACCTCACTATTCCATTCCTCTTCGTATGATTTTTCTTCTTTTTGTTGACCAGAGAGGAGCTAGTTTACTGTTTGTCTTTGAAGCCAGTTATTTATTCATGGCTGTTCTCTCAGACTTATTCTGGACCCTTTCAGAGCAACCACAGTACCTTTTGTCTAAGTCAGATTACTGATCAGGTTACTGAGTTCAGATCTTTCATTTATGTGATGATGCCGCAGAAGAAATAAAAGTTGTTGATCTACTTGAGTAATGGTGACTTCTTCCCCTGGGGTTAGAGGTAGACTGGCTCTACCCAGTGGGGTTAATAGTTTCATATAGACCTGATCGGAGCTTTTACTTAACATCCTTTCTTTACAGGTTGAAATTTATAAGAGTTTCCGCCCAGGGGACATCGTCTTGGCCAAAGTGGTATCCTTTATTCCCTGCAGACTTGTGGTCCTTTGTCAAAGGAAGAAATAGAAGTAGAGAAACCACTCAAGTAGTTATGAGAGGGAAGACTTACAAGTCTTTGTTTTCCTTTACCAACATGATGTGACTAGATCTCCCTAGGTGATGCACAATCCAACTACCTGCTAACCACTGCCGAAAATGAGCTGGGTGTGGTGGTGGCCCATAGCGAATCAGGTGAGTTTGTCCATGCTTCCACATGCTTACCTTTCCCTGGGAGCTAGGGTTTGGGATTAGTCCATTGTTTTCCCTCGTTTTTTAATTATCTTAGAAGCAATGTGAGTGTAGATACTGACTACTGAGATTAGAATGATTCTCCTTATATAATCTAAGGAAAAGAGCCACTTTACTCCATAAGTCAGTGGAATAAATAAGGTTTTTTTCTGTATGAGATGAGAGGTTCACTAGGCAGCTTGGTGACATCAGTTCACACCCAACTGAAAAGAGAAATGTCTTGAGCAAGTATCTGGGGTCCCAGCTCCTATACCACCTTTTCCCTTGCAGGTGTCCAGATGGTCCCCATCAGCTGGTGTGAGATGCAGTGCCCGAAGACCCACACCAAAGAATTCCGGAAGGTGGCCCGAGTACAGCCTGAATTCCTGCAGACCTAAGAAGCTACTTTTCCCATGCAGCGGGGAAGCTGTTTTCCAAGAGTACATGTGTGAGTGACATCAGGAGGCTGCTGTCTTTAGACACCAGGGGTTGGTCAGCAGACACGTTTGGAAAAATCTTTTCTGTAGGTGGAACATTTTTCTTGTGAACTTTTCAGTGGATTTTATTCTCTGGAGTAATTTCTTTTGGAGGCACCAGCAAACAAACTGTATGATGGTAGATTATAGTCTGTTCTTTCTGAGTGTTACAAATATGTATTTTTGCTATGACAAAGAAAACATTTTTATGAAAAGAATTTTACAGTTTCTGTTGTCTCAAGTAGGGTAAAGAATCTAAACTGACATGACATCTAGAGCAGTCTTTGTAGACAATGCCTAATCACCTATCTTTTTTTGTATTTTTTATGTTCTACATACTTTTGAGTATTTGCTGTATTGGGCATGGGTTGAGCACAAAATTACCAACTTTTGTTCTAAGAGTCAGTACAAGCTAAAGAAACTAACATCCCATCACGCTACTTTAAAGTACTGAAAGTCTTCCTAGGATTACTCTGCACGTCAGATAAAAAGCTAGCTTGGAAAGCAAGATGCTTAAATTTTAGAATAAGGATCTTGGCAACATTCATATTGGGTCCCAGTACTTAGTAGTGTACCTTCTGGCAAGTTTCTGTTTTCAGCATGTTTCTTCTCCCATAAACTGAAGATACTAGCCCTTTCAGAGGTTATCAGGATTGAAGATTATGTATATAACACGCCTCACCCAATGGCTAGCATAGAGCACTTAAGAATTTTCTAGATGGTATTACTTGTTCCTACTAGAAGAGAAAGGCATTATGGGCTTTCTCATATTCCAATGATCTTCTCAAAAGCCTCAGAGAAAAGGTAAATGTGAGCAATGCCCCTTCCCAATTATGTAGATAGTCAATCCTCCCTATTCATGGATGCGAAACCCATGAAGAGAGAGCCATCTGTACTATGCTATCTTATATTAGGCACTTTAACATCTATTAATTTTGAAATATTTTGGCTGTGCTGGGTCTTAGTTGCTCTTCACTGCAGCATGCAGACTCAGCTGTGTGCGTGTGGGATTTAGTTCCCTGACCAGGGATCCAACCTGAGCCCCCTGCATTAGGAGCAGAGTCTTAGCCACTGGACCAGGGAAGTCCCTAGCATCTGTTAATTCAGAGGAGTCCTGGAATCAGTCTCCCCTCTGCAGATAAGGGATGACTGTATATTCATTTTCTCCTGCAAGGCAAGTGTAATTTCTGAGGTGGTTAGTTAAACTTTAGGGGCCAAAAGGAAAGGTGTGAATCAAGTTTACAGTTTACTAATAGAAAGAGACTGGCTTTTTTAAGTCTAGTAAACAAACTTTTACCTTTCTAAAGAAGGTAGAATAGTTTCACAATTTGATTTTAGTAACCAGTACCATTGAGCAAGAGCTGTAGGGAGGCAACAGGATAAAGAGTTCAGCTCTCCAACCTGCAGTGGAGAACCCAGTGAGATGCACAGTATTTGGACCAGGCTGTGTAAAGTTGTGACTGGCTGTCCTAGAGCTCTGTCATACAGGAACTTGGGCAGTGAGAGACATTTCAAGTTGAATGTTCGAGTCGATTTCTTCAGATAAGACATATCACACAGAAAATATTGCACATCACTCCTTTATTTTATACTGTTCTGGAAAAAAAGATTTTTTTTAGTACAGTTATGCTCAAATGAGTACTGGGCCCAAGTGCTGGGCCAAGCAACTGGAACATGATTCAGAAGTCAGGCACAGTGAGAGACACACTTGGACGTGATCAAGAGGTATTCCACTGCCATAAAACAGTAAGGCAGGGGAGGAATTCTAAAACACACAGCAGGATGAACTCCTACACCTTAGAAGTCAAGGAGCTTATCCAATGATGGTGTAAGGAATGACTTTATTTGCTGATGACCACATGTGGGAATATTTCAACCGCCACTAAAAACCCCAGAAGGGTTTTTTTTATTTATATATAATTTTTTTTTTTTTTTTAAGTAAATGCAACACAAAAACATTCAGGATTGATCCAGCCTTTTAGAGTCAGGGAGGAATGTCTGATTGAATCACCATGCAGGTTACATTCATCTTCCACTGGAATGACTAGAGCCCAGAGTCAGTCACCTAACAGAACAGTGCCCAGCTGGCCTCTGGGGACACGAATAGGCTCTTACTTCTCCTCATTGGTCACACCTCAGCATGGTTTTCTCCCTGTCCCCTACTCAAGCAGCTCCTTAGTAATAAATCACCATCAAACCCCCCAGTGATGACCTCTCAACACTTCTGGGTAAGTCTTCCCTCGGCTTGGACTGAGGACCATGCCCCAGATGTGCCATTCTGACTAGACTGTATGAAGGGAGTGGGTGCAAGAGATAAAATGGCTAATGTGGAATTGGGAGCCGCGGGTCCCCACCTGCAGCTACAATTTATGATGCCTACAGATGTCATCAGTGCGACATGTGCCGGGGAGAGGTGCAGAGGAATAAGGTGGGCCGGGGCAGGGGAGGAGGGTAATCTTTGGGAAAGGAATCTGCTGCTTGCCCTCACTTCTTGGCCTTGCCCTGGGCAGCCACAGCTTCCATGGCCTTACGCACGGTCTCTTCATCCCCCAGGAACTGCATGGGCTTGATGGGCTTCAAATTCTTGTCCAATTCATAGACCATGGGAATGCCAGTCGGCAGGTTCAGCTCCATGATAGCCTCTTCAGAGAGACCTGAAAATACACCCCCTCCTCATAATCAGTCAAGCAAGATAAGAATCCACAGACCTCTCCAGCTTTACTGTTCATCCTCCAGGTGGGGAAATGGGTCATCCAAGGACTGTGGCAGGAATTAAAACAAGATACCCTTTCTGATACTTGTCATAAGAGTAAGGATCTGTATTAGGGCAGAGTGATCACCCAAGGAATGCCCCCAATATTCTTTCTCAGCCACTGAACAGCAAGCAATAAAGGATGAAAAGTATCTCTCCCCAAGGGGGATTTGGAAGCCCACAGTGAAGCAGGACTATACATCTTAGTATCTCAAATGTCCTATGTTGTCCATACAGCTGCCAAAATGTGGCACATCTGGGCCTCTAGGCCCTTGAGTGAAACAACTTAGGATGCAAATTGACATTCATGTGGGGAGTTGTAATTAGGCTGTGGTTAAGAAGGATTTTTATCAGCAATTTCAACTAGCAGTCCTAGTCTAGAGGTAGGCATCTCAAACTTTCACGTATATCTCCTTTGGGGAGAGATACTTTTCATCCCTTGTTTTCTTGCTGTTCAGTGGCTAAGGAAGAATACTGGGGGAATTCCTTGGGTGATCACTTTACTCCAACAGAACAATGATAGATGCACCTGGGTGATAGATGCAGCTTCCAAACCAGGTCTGAAGTGGGACTTGAGGTTCTAACGTGTAAGCACCCAGTGGGGGTGGCAGCCTCTGATTCTGCAGATGATGCTTTGAGAAGCAAGGATCATGTTTCTACTAGGAGATAACCTGGACTGTCTCTAAGGCTCAGTACATCCAGCCCTTTCCTGAAGGTCTCCTTCATACTTAATCAGTCCAGAGTAGTGGCAGTTCTGCTTTATCCTTCCCAGGGCCCCTCTGAAAAGCATACATACCCTCCAGATGCTTAACGATGCCCCGAAGGCTGTTGCCATGGGCTGCAATTAGTACCCGTTTCCCCTCCTTGATCTGGGGGACAATTTCTTCATTCCAAAAGGGCAGAGCTCTGGCAATTGTGTCCTTCAGACTCTCACAGGAGGGCAGCTGGTCTTCAGTAAGGTCTGCATACCTGCGATCCTAAACAAAAAATCCCAGCTTACCAGTTATTACCAGCTGCATCTGTTCTGCCTATTCCTCATCCCCTAAGGGATCACAGTGATAGGTGAAAGTCTCTCACCAGGGCACTGAGATCTTGGGAAGGCGGATTATTACTATTCTGCCCTCCCTCATTACCCATGACTGGGAAGACTGAATAGTCCAAAAGAAACACTACTTAGGAAAGGTAGGCCTCAAGGCTCTTCCCAACTCACTTTACCTCGCATTTGGTTTAGGAAGTCCCTATCAGCTATGGTGCAGCTTTTAAAAATATGGCAATACATGTAACAACAATAGAAATTCTTTGTAGATAAACCACATAAACTCTTAACTAAATCTTTTAATGAGTGATGGTCATTCCTTGGAGAAGGGGCATTTATTTTATCATTTATTTTATCACTAGAAACTCAGTGATCTAGGCAGATACTAATAAAAGCTAAAAGAGAGAAGCCCAGATTCTGATCCCTGGTCCTGCATGCAGTGAGCCAAACCTCAGTTTGTCCATACCTTACTGATGTTGCTGTAGAAGGGATGGTCGGGCTCCATGGGAGGTGGCGGGACATCATAGGAGCGCCTCCAAATCTTTACCTGGGCCTCACCATGCTTGGCAGCAGTCTCTGCCTTATTGAGGCCAGTCAGACCCCCATAGTGTCGCTCATTAAGGCGCCAAGTCCTCACCACTGGCAGCCACATTTGGTCAATGGCATCCAGCACAGTCCAGAGGGTCCGGATTGCTCTCTTCTGCACTGAGGTGAAGCAGATGTCAAACTCATAGCCAGCATCTGGAAATTGTAAGTTCAAAGTGATAAACTAATGAGGTCCACTCTAGAGCCAGAATTTCTTCTTTTTTCTTTTCTTTAGCCATGCCACACGGCTTGTGGGATCTCAGTTCCCCAACCAGGCATTAAACCTGGGCCCTCAGCAGTGAGGGCGAGGAGTTCTAACTACTGGACCGCCAGGAAATTCCCTAGAGCCAGAACTTTCTTACATATAAATCTCAGGTACAGACAACCCAAATGAAAATTACTTAGCTAAATATTTTGTATACCCTAAATATTTTATTTTGCATACAGGAAAAACAATATTCTGCCTTTGGGGAAGGTAACATTTGTTGATTTATGTTGCAGTTAACAGTATACTTCCCAATAGCTTCCCAATAATTCATCTAACCAAGGGCCCAAATGTACTGTCAACGAGCTAACCTGAGATGTGGGCTACTAATCCCCAGAATACTGTGCTTAAGCACATTTTAATTTTTTATTTGCTTTAATTCCTTCAACATAAGGACACTAAAAACTTGGAATCACTTAATAAACATAATAGTTAATATTTATAGAGTACCATCTGTCAGGCACTGGACTAATAAGTACTTTGTATTATTTTATTTAGTCTTAATAACAATCCAATGAGGTTACATCATTACAATCCATTTTACCAGGTGAGGGAAATAGAAAACTGCAGGAGTTAAGCAAATTATCTGAGGTCACAGATACTACATGAAAGGTTAAAAACCCAGGTTGTATGACTCTACAATCCAACTCATAACCACTATCTCTACCTATCTCCAGTTTCCCAACTTTGTAAGGATTCTGATGTTTGTCTTAGTTAGAATTGTCACTTCTGATTGACAATTACTAATATATTTCAGTCCTCTAATTGCTGGTCTAGGAGAAATGGGATTTAGAATTCAACAATTAGGATACAGCAAGAACTTTTAGAGGATGCCGATAAAACCAGTTTGTTGCATGAAATTGTATCTTCCCTAGCGTACGGAAATCACATCACAATCTCTTCATTCACAGTTCCTTTCTGCTAGTCAAATTACTTGACTACCTATATCTACCTACCTACATCAACTGTTAAACCAAGTTTAAGAGAAGCCACGCACTGGAGAAAGAGCAAACCTCTCCTCTACACACAACAGTTATGAAGGGTAGTATCACGAGTTATGTTGGTCCAACCAGTAAGTTACAGCCATATATATCTTCATTTATGTTTCACAAACCATTATTCTCCCTCCCACTTTAATGAGGAGATGTCCCTTTCCTTATGTGGTGAGCCAGGAAAACGTTCCTGTTTTCTTCCATGAGGCTACACGGCCCTCACTGAAATTCAGCACAAACTTTCCTGTGTGTTGCTTCATATTGAGACCACCAACAGTAATTAATGAAACATGAGAGTGAATTTTCTGCCAGTCATTCAACTGAGAATAAGGCCAGTAAGAACTACACTGATGGGGGAAGGGAGGATTAGTCACCAGGAGACTCACCAGCACACACAAGGGAAAAGACACATCTCATCGCTGAGCCTCAGGGCAAGTCCTAGTAGACTCACTCACCATCTCCTCCCTGACTTCATGGGGAAGAATGATTCCCCAGTAAAAGGCTGAGTCACTGGCAAGCAACCTCCTCAGTGCAAGGCTCAGCTGCCATGCTGAAAAGCTGTGGCTGTTTCACTGAACTTTCTCATTGCAGTGAAGTGCTGCACATTAGATACACAGATAGATCCCAGAGGAAAAGAGCAGTTCCCCTTGTAACGCTCAACAAACTCTAAAGCCTCTTCCTTTAACCTGGGCATCAAACAAAAGCAGAGTTTAGGACACTCCCAGGGATGGGGTTAGCGGGTGTGCCATGTGGTCTCCATCCTCCCCTAATAAGATGGTGTGGTGAAACTCCGTTCTTGCTAACTTGCTCCTGAAATCATTCAAGATTTTATAAACCCTATAGTACTTAAAGCCCTAGTGAAATTAATATTTTATTTTAGACCTTTTATAAGATTATTCATATGGTCTTCATCATTCAGAATTTTTGCTTTTAGTCATCGACTTTTTATTTAACCATCTGTGATGCCCCTCAACAGTTATTTTAAAAATTTAATGGGCTTTCTTTTTAAACTAATGCTACTAACATTTACTTAAAAACTGAACTAGGGTCTGTTATTTTAAGAAATTACAAGTTAAAGCATTTGACCAGTCTCAGAGGACAGTTGCAATTTGCTTTGTCCTGGGCCAGGCATCAGCAAACCACCACAGACCCATTCAGTTCTTCCTGCTGGACAGGAGAGAAAATGGCCTCCTTTACCAGCACTTTCCCCATCCTGGCCTCTCTTAACCGGTATGAGGTCACACCAGGCCATCCCAAATTATTCACACACATCCTCAGCAGGATTACATTTCCCAGACTTGTTTCCAAGCCTTTGCTTCATTTGGAAAAGATCTACAGTGGAGGCAAGAAGCTAGAGAGCAAATTTGGGCCAAATACCTGATTCACATCAACCAGGCATCAATGACCCATTTCAATGGCTGCTGCTTTGTAGAGGTTAAAAGGGAGCAGACCAGGATCAATGAAGGCACCTCCTCAGCCCAGAGATTCTTTGAATTGCTGGCAGCAGGGAATGCTTAATTATTAGCATTTCAAAATCACAGAGAGCCGTCTGCCAAGTGGGCCCAGCGGGAGTGGGCAAGCTTATCTCACCGCCACTTCCACCTTTGCCTGCAACAGCCTACCAGTTCCCTCGCACCTACCTGTTACTCATCTCCAGCGTGGTGGACTGGGAATAAGATGTGACCTTGGTCAAGTCCTCTTTCCAACTCTCACTTTCCCAACTATGAAAGAGGGCCAGGAGAGTTGGGAAGGAAGGGAATGAAACCTGTATATTTTATGGGGTTGTGAAGAGGATTGACTCAAGTCCTTCATTCATTCAACCATTCATTTACATTTGTGGGTGTACTCTGGACACAGGGTTTGTGGAATGCTGCTAAACAGCATCCTACAGGAGCACGTGGATGTCTTTGGTCTCCGCGGCGCCGTGTCACTCCCCCACGGCGGGGAGAAGCATGTGGCCTGCCACTTCATCAGCCCCCCTAGCTCAGAGTAGGTTTGGTTGTAGCCACCGGAAGACATTGGGCATCCAATTTAGTAACCCGTCCCCAAGTTACTAAATGCTCAGACTAAGATGAGAGCGATTTCGCAAGGCGGTGTGGAAAGCGCAATAAAACTGCGCGGTGACCGCCTGGGTCCTCTTCTTGGCTGGGTGACCTTGAGCAAGTCGATCCCCCACCAACGGCCCATTTTCTCAACTGCAAAATACACTGTTGGAAACAAGAAGCCTAAAGTCTAGACGTTCTCCGGGAGGGCGCGGGTGAGGCCAGGCGGCCGTAACCCAGAGGCGCCAGCCCCGGCCTTCGCAGCCCCCCTCCACCGCCCCGGCCCGCTACGCACCTCTCAGCGCCTGCCCGCCTCGCTTCGCCTCCTCGTGCCCAGCTGGGCTCAGGTCCGCGTCGTACCAGCCGCTGAAACGGTTCTCCAGGTTCCATGCGCTCTCACCGTGTCGGATCAGCACCAGCTTGTAGGCGGCCATGGCTGCTGTTCGGGATGCGGAGCTGACCAGGATCACCGAGATTCCGGAGTCGCTGCCCGGCCCCCGGCTGCGCCTGCGCGCTCGCGCCCCACCCGCCAGCTCCCTCTCACTCGCCCGGCCAAATCTTTCCACTAGCTCGGGGCCGCCCTCCTGCCGCCGGGTGTACGCATGCGCTCCATGCGGGCGCTGCAGCCGCCGGGCGGAGGGGGCGCTCTCCCGGGAAGACAGGGCGCATGCGGCCTCCGCCGCCTACCCCGCGTGCGCCTCGGCTGTCACGGAGCGCACGTAAGCGCCCAAAGGCGGTAGGATCTCTGGGCGGTGTCCAGCGTGCATACCGGCCGGGGTGTCATCGAATTGAATTGCAGTCATTCATAAGTCCTTCGTTGTAATAAAATGTTCTTTATTACTCTAATCGCCCTGGCTTTCCCGAACGAACACAGATTGTGATTCACACGCCTGCGTTCCAATCTTCACTCTTCCGTTTTATTCGCTATGTGGACAGACCGCTTAACCTCGCTCACCCCCGTCTGTAAACGAACGCAGTGAATATTCAGCTGGTGGCTATCTACCAGGAGGGTTTCCCAGGTGGCTCAATGGGTAAAGAATCCTGCAATGCAGGAGACAGGAAACGCGGGTTCTATCCCTGGGTTGGGAAGATCCCCTGGAGAAGGGCATGGCAACCTACTCCAGTATTCCTGCCTGGAGAAGCCCATGGACAGAGGAACCTGGCGGGCTACAGTGCATGGGGTCGCAAAGAGTTGGACAGACTGAAGTGGCTGAGCGTGAGTTTATCTACCTGGAAGGTGCTTAGTAAATGGTGGTTGTTTCTATATCATTTC
Source organism: Antilocapra americana (assembly GCA_007570785.1). Lineage (NCBI taxonomy): Eukaryota > Metazoa > Chordata > Mammalia > Artiodactyla > Antilocapridae > Antilocapra > Antilocapra americana. Next base: position 8,739,598 of record ML664183.1, read on the forward strand.
CATGGACAATGATCTCCATAAGGACACCGGTTCTGACTGCTGCTTTGAAAGACTTGCTCTTCATCTAACACAGAGCTGTTTGTCCCAGCTTTTCTAGTCTCTCACAGCCTCTGGTCAATGCCTCCTGGACCAACAACGGTGAAGCAAACTCTAGGCCGATCTAACACTCCAGAAAGAGGAGGATTACTGCTTGTCCCTCCCTTACACCCAATCAGCAGTGTAAGTAGACAGCTTATCTGCTGTTTTATCTAGACAGCTTTCCAGTGCCCATGCCACTGTGTCCTGGTTTATTTCAATCTTGCCACTTTATTGAGCACCAAACATGAGTCAGGCAGTGGGCTAGGGTCAAAGATGGGAACAATGTGTTTTCTGCCCTTCATAGCAGGCAGAATGCAAATAAGGCCCATGTGTAAAACACCTAACAAAGAAATTGTGCCGTGTGTAATACTTTGACAGATTATACAAAAGTTTTTAACACGCACTCATAAAGCACCTACTATGTATCAGGCAGTGTTTTAAGTACTTTACAAACATTAACTCATTCACTCCTCATATCTTCATGATGGTCTTAGGAGCCTAGTACTATCGATTCCGTATTTATTGAAGAGGAAACTGAGAGATGAAGCAATTTGCCAAAGGTTGCAGGAACCACTTTGACTACAGAATATAAGCGGAGAAGGCAATGGCACCCAACTCCAGTATTCTTGCCTGGAAAATCCCATGGACAGAGGAGCCTGGTAGGCTGCAGTCCATGGGGTCGCTAAGAGTCAGACACAACTGAGCGACTTCACTTTCATTTTTCACTTTCATGCACTGGAGAAGGAAATGGCAACCCACCCCAGTGTTCTTGCCTGGAGAATCCCAGGGATGGGGGAGCCTGGTGGGCTGCCGTCTGTGGGGTCACACAGAGTCGGACACGACTGAAGCAACTTAGCAGCAGCAGCAGGAACCAAAATTCAAGACTAGGCTTGCTGCCTCCCAAGTCCGTGTATATCTAACCTAATACTCTCTGTGGGCTCCACATACATGCTGCATTTAGGTCATTTATTGATTTTAAAGAGTGGGAAGGATTTGATAGGCAGAGAAAAGGCACTTTGTTAAAAACGTGAATCAAAACACGTAAGACTGGTTTTTAGACATGTCATCTACTGTCCGTGAAAGTGTTACAGGGAAAAGTCAATTCTGACTCCATGTTGGAACTGTTTCTTTGACTTGCTTTCCAATGCTTTTGTTATTATAATCATACGTAATGGCCTGCCTCAGAGAATCCTGCCACCCTGCCAGACTGTTAAACTAAAGTGCCTTTGTTCAGAACCCTGTCTACCTGCAGATGGCAGGAAGAAAGAAATGAACACATCCCCCTGCCTAAGGCTTGCTATTTTAGGAGATATTTGAAAATTAATGGCCTTTTTATTTTGCTTCCTCCCCTGCCTCTCAACCTCTGATTCATAAAAGAACTGGGCATCCAGACCCAGGGAAGATGATTATTTTGAGACATTAGTCTACCATCTTCTCCATCAGTCGGTTCGCTGAACAAAGTCATATTGCTTGCCTCAACACCTCGTCTCTTAGATTCATTGGCCTGTCGTGAGACAAGAAGACCTTACTAGGACTTGGTAACAAAAGTTTAGCATGTCCAGTGTTTTAATGTATTATCTCAACCTTCTCGCAATTCATATAATGTAGGTTCTCCGTTCTACAGATGAAGAAACTGAGGCCTGGGATATAGTTGGTCCACAGTCACAACTGCGGGCAGAAGTGAAAAAGAACCCAGGACTCAAACCAGACAGTCAGCGGCTGAGTGTGCACTCTAACCACAGTGTTCCACTGCCTCCTTCCTCTGCAGCTGGGAGAAGATGGGACTCAGTGACCAGAGAGGTCACTGGAATGAGGTCCAGCACTAAAAGATGCACTTGGAGTTTATAGACTCCCAGGGCTGCAAAGCGAGACCTGCTCTGGAAGGCTTCCTTGTTCAAGCTCCTGGCATGGCCCATGTGGGGACCTTGGAAGACTCCCTCTTTGGAAATTCTCCCTCTGGCCATTCCTTCTGCTTGGTCACTGAAGTACTGATGCACATACACTCCCAGCCTTAACCTTGGCTTTTCAAACTAGCAAATAGTCATAAATAATAATAATGTATTTTAACATATTGATAACAAATGCTATTAGCCATGTGATCAAGACTGGGATTGGAAGGGAGCATGTACCTAGGATACTTTGGGCAGGAAGCCAAGGGTGTCTGTACCACCAGCCTTGGGAAAGAGCCTGGGAATTCTAATTTATTGCTTTCATCAATTTGCTCTGCTTCCAGAAGAAATCTCTTACCTCCTTGGAATTCTGAGGAACGCTAACTCACTCACTGGATATCTACCTTAGATTATCAAAGATTTTTTAATGTATCTGTTTATATCAGATCTACTCAACCAGAAACTCCTTGAGGATGGACATTGAATCTCTATTTCATATACCCATGGAGACTTTGCCCTTGGCCAACTCCCTGAGTGTCCCTGAATGTCAGAGCTGGAAAAGATCTTGATAATCGTCCACCTTAAGTCCCCACCTCTAGTCCACATGCAACAGATGAGGAAAGTGAGGTGACCCTTTCAAAAGAGCAAGAGGTGAGCAGGGGACCAGGTACATTAGTGAGAAGTCAGAGATGATCCAAGGAAAAAGGCTGCAGAGTTGAGGCTTGCTGTGCCAGAAGAAGGCAGGGACCCAGAGAAATTGGGAGAAGAGAGGAGGTAGGGTAGGGGCCAAGGTGTGGACCATGAGGACAGTGAAGGCTTTGCAGCAAGAAGCCAGAATTCCTGGGCAGAGATGGGGATTCATCAAGCGTCTGTCAGAGCATCACAAATCTGGGAAGAATCTTAGAGCCGTTCAAACCAAGATTTCTCAAATGACAGTCAAGGGTAAGGATAAACCAGTGTATGTTACCTTCTAGTACTTTTTTTTTTTTAATCTTAATTGTTATCTCTACCGAACACAAGATACACAGACATTTGTCAGGGGTGATTCCTCGGCCCTTCTAAAGAAGTGGGCGGATAAGGGAGAGCTTTCACATATCCTGAGAACAAAGAAGTGAGGGTTCTGATCATAGCCAGGGGCCAGCTTGGGGAGCACCCTGAGGGACTCACTGCTCAGCTCCCAACCTGGTCACCACCCTCCCTCTCTGCCCTGCAGGGAGCAACTATGGCCAAATAAGTCCTCCTTCCTACATGGAGTGTGGCAGTGGGCCCTGTGCTCCAGAGCCTTCTGGCACCTACTCTCATCTCCTGGTTCAGGTATTCATCAGTGACAATTCTCATCTCTTCCTGGGCCCCTCCATGCCCCAAATCCCTGAACTCTTAGGGCAGACAGCCTCTCTTCTAGCTCAGTGCTCTAATCCTTCAGTTCATCAGTTCAGTCACTCAGTCATGTCTGACTCTTTGAGACCCCATGGACCACAGCACGCCAGGCTTCCCTGTCCATCACCAACTCCTGGAGCTTACTCAAACTCATGTCCATTGAGTCCGTGATGCCATCCAACCATCTCATCCTCTGTCGTCCCCTTCTCCTCCAGCCTTCAATCTTTCCCAGGCCTCAGGGAAATCCTTCAGGCCTCAGGTAAATTCACAGGACTCTAACAGCTTCTAACCACCAACTTGTTGGTTAAACTGCTACAAAAACTCAGATAAGGGTATCAGTGATCACATTCCTATTGCCCTTGTCCCTTAAAATAATAAAGGCCTCTCTCAGCCTTCCCTTCCCAAGTATTTTTTTTCTGCAGAAAGATAACTCCCTTATCAAGTGCCAAACATTCAGGAAGCCTGATTTAGCATCACAGTGAGGAGAAGCACGTTTTCTGCTGGGAGGAAGGCAGGCAGGGGTGGCTGCTGTCCAGTCCACAGGACTCCCTGTCACGACATTTCAAGTCTTTCTGTGTGGAACATCAAGCAACCTCATCGCAGGATGCTCAGATCTCCCCAGCTCAGCTGATGCCTGAGCGGGAAGGGATTCCTGCCTCCAGCATGAGCCCAAATGATTGTGGCTAAAGTCTCAAGACTCTGAGCTTCCGGAGAGTAAACAGTGCTTCATTGATCGGTAAAGGGCACACTCTTCAGCCTTCTACAGTCACCATCTGAAGATACAGAGCTGAAACTGCCTTCCTACTGCTCCCCTGACAAAACCCTTTCTTCTCCAACCTCAAAACCCAGCTTCGGACTTGAGTGTCCAGTCTGGACAGAGTATAAACTCTTTTTCTTGGGTTATGGAACTCCTTCAGTCTCCAAAAAGAAATCACAAGGGGTGCACCAGGTCCTTTGTTTCTAGGCCTTGCATGTGAAAACTATAATGATAAAAATGTTCAAACAGGGCCCTCTGTTCTCCTTCACATCAGATTGTTCTCCTAGTCTATATTTTTTTTGATTCAATTCTAAGTATTATATATGTTTTGTTGTTGTTTATTTGTTTTCTGCTTTTTTTGTTGTTTTCGTCTTTGCAGCAAACATGACTGCGTATCCTGGCTCCTCCCTTACCTTTCCAGGGCAGCTCCTCAGAGCTATCTGTGAGGCTGTCCTCCTGGCTGTAGTTCTCAGTAAGATCCCCAGATAAAACTTTCATTCACTCCTAGGTCCTAGTTTTGACTTGATACATGACTCCCATCCCCCGGGCCAGGACCTTCCCGTACTGTGCAACTAATTTATGTGATCCCTGTTTTAGGACCACCCCAGGTCCAGCATTTGGAAGGAAAGGACAAAAACTGGATCTTATTGCCACTGCCTGGACCAGGCAAATGTCTAAGCCCCCAACGGGTCTTAAATCCCTCTGGAGATTTAACCCTTTGAGAAACAGACTCCACTGTTAAAGCAAAATGCTCCTGAGGGGAGGGAGGGGAATGGTTTAAGCAAGCTGTCTCTTGAAGAAAAAAGTTCTCACACCCCAAAGACTGTCCTGTTGCCAAGGCAACAAGTAACAATGCCAAAGGGTTTTAAACCATATCAGCAATGACAACTCATCTCCCTTTAATGGAACAATGACAGTTTGCCTTGGTGACCACACTTCTGTAGGTCAATCAGAAAGTCACCAGCCAGTCCCTAAACTCTCCCTCCTCTAAGTGTGCCCATCCCTGACCTTCACACCTCGCAGCACCTCATGGACGATCACTTCCCTGCTCCACTCAGAGACTGTCCCACAGGCAGTGCTATGTCCTCCCAAAGTAAATCAGAGATTCAGCTTTTTGTTTCAGCTATTGAGAGGTGGTGTCTTCCATAGACACCCTCCACATCTAGTCTGGAACTACTTGCCTCTCTGGGAGTAATTTTTCGTCCCCCTAGGGCTATTGCTAGTCTCTATGGTGTCTTGGTTACTTAGAAAAAGACCAGCTCCAATGAGGATGGGAGTTCAGATCCCTCAGCTGGGAAACTGAGCAGTTCACAGTCTACATAACTGCACATTGCGATCTAGCTCATTCCTCATAACTGGTCAGTCAGTGAGTGCTGCCCATTCCACCTCCTAAATACATTTTCCAACTGTCTTCTCCTTTTGCTCCCACTGCCACAGCCTTGGTGTCCGACCTCATTGTTTCTTGCCTGTACTGGTGCAGCAGTCTTTAACTAGCATTTCGCCTCTAGAGCAAACATGTTATGTTACCTCTAGCCTGTGTCTTGGCAGCTGCCCTTCCCTAGGCCTGGCGCACAACTCCACGTTTCCTTTCTGGTCAACTTCGGTTCACCACGTAGCTCCAGTGTCACTGCAGGGGACCGAATGTTTATGTCCCCAAACTCATATGTTGAAATCTTAACCTTCCAAATAAAAAATACAAAAGAAATCGTAACAGGATAAACCTAGAGCCTATTATACAGAATGAAGTAACTCAGAAATATAAATGTTTTAAAATGCAAAAATAAGATCATAACCTTGATGTGATGATATTAGGAGGTGCAGACTATGGGAGGTGCTTAGGCCATGAGGGCTCATGGGATTAGTATCTTATAAAAGAAAGCCCAAGGACTTCCCTGATGGTCCAGTGGCTAGACTCCATGCTCCCAATGCAGGTGGCTGGGGCTCAATTCCTGGACGGGGAGCTGGATCCCACATGCCATAGCCAAAGATCCCGCATACGTCAACAAAGACCGAAGATACTGTGTGTCTAACTAAGACCAAGTGCAGCCAAACTGAAGAAAAAAGAAAAGAAATAAGCACATTTATTTAAAAAAAAAAAGAGAGAGAGAGCTCACAGAGTTCTCTTGCCCTTTTTGCCATGTGGGGACACAGCAAGTAGACAGCAGTCTATGGATCAGAAAGCAACCCTCACCTGACACTGAATCTGTCTCCTACACCTGACCACATCCTGCCAGGCTCGAGGTTCCCTAACTCCTAGGCATACCTAGATGATGGCACAGATCATATCGTCACCACCAGGTTCCCGACCAGCCTCTAAGCACTGTATATGAGAACTAGGCCACTTTCATCTCTTTGTAATCAGCTGGTCATGAAGAAAAGGACTGGAGAGAAAAGTAAGTTAAAAATGCCAACTCTGTCATTTAATGCTGTTGGGAACCTAAGCAAGTTACCTGACTTTCTCCAGCTTTGGTTTCTCCATATGTATAATATGCATAATGATGTGAAAGGAAAATAAAAATGGAGTCAGTATTGCTAAGAGAATGCTCTAAAATGAAGCTGGGAAGGATTTCCCTGGAGGTTCAGTGGCTAAGACTCCATGCTTCCAGTGCAGGGGCCCAGGTTCGATGCCTGGTCAAAAAACAAGATCCCACATGCTGCAGCTAAGACCCAGTGCAGTCAAATAGACAAATAAAAATTTTTAAAAATTATTAAAAATTTTATTTTTTATTAAAAAAATAAAAAATTAAATGGAGCTGGGAGGACTTTAAGGAAGTATGACTTATGTGGATTTCGGGACTGGATGGAAATCTGACCTTTTGAGCACTTATTGCCTTAATGAAGGCATCCAGAGTATCTGCCCAATGTTCTAGAAACTCAAGATATTTATCAGACTCTTACCCTAAAACACTTGTCACAGCCTGTCCCTTAAGGGCAAACATTTCCTTTCTTGCTCTAGAATGTATTCTGGAGTCTTGTATTCTGTATATATTCTGTATTGCCTTTATAATCCTCTGACTCTTCCCCCGGAACACTCTTAGTTTTCATCCAAATTTGTTTCTCCAGAATTACAATCCTTAAGAACAAAATAAACTCTTTTCTTATTTGCAGCCTTTTGTGTGTGTGAGTGCTTATTGTTGTTTGGCTGATGATAATAACACAGCAGGGCTGTGAGGACTCAGCAGGAGGGTGAGTGCAATGTGCTTTTAAAACTTCCTATTAAAATCCAGACCCCTTAGCCTGGCCCTCAAAGCCCATCAGCATCTGCTCCCAATCTACTTTGCCAGTTTCACTTTCAAAAAGCCACCTCCTGGAACTTCTCTGGCCATTCAGAGGTTAAGATACTGTGCTTCCACTGCAGGGGGCATGAGATCAATCCCTGCTCAGGGAACTAAGATCCTGTATGCTTCATGGCAAAAAAAAAAAAGGGTGGGGGGTAGTGGAGTTGGGTGGGATTCAAAGTAGCAAGTGGCAAAAGATTTCATTTTGGAGTAAGCCTGATTTGGGGGGAATCAGGACGCCAGGTTATAGTGGCGATCACACTCTCTCCTTACCCAGACTCCCTTCTGCTAGCCATGGACACCTACCGTCAGGTGGGAAGAAAGGGTGGACCTCACCTTGGAAGACAGTTCTCCTTCTGAGCAAGATCATACCTGCCATGCCCACATACTGGTCCTCTCTGTCATTTTTAGTACACCGGGCCATTCACTCACTTCCAGACTTAACCTAGGAAGTAAGCTCTTCTCCCTAAAAGCTCTTCTTTGCCAAATGAATGTCACTACCCCAGAAGCCAGGTGCACTCGGCCTGCTGCAACAGTGACGTGACAGGCACGGTGCTAAGCATTTGGCATGTGTCATCTCATTTCTGCCTCCAAAGAGCAGCCCCATTTTTAGATGAGCAAACCATTCCTTATCAAGTCCAGTCACTTGTCCCTGGTCATACCTAGGATGTGGCTCCAAATGCAAGCTTGCCTAAGCCCAAAGTCTGGTTGGTAACACAACTCCAGCAGTTAGGAAAAAACTCTGGAGTTGTAACTCCACTACTTGGTCATGATGGGCTTCCCAGGGTGACAAAGCCCTTCTCCTACGCTCAGGCCTTGAGCCCTATTTCAAACATCCAAACCATCGCTTCCTCTTTGTTTAGGGCAAGAGGCTAAACCTCAACTTCCCTTTCCTCCTGCCTAGCATCATAAGAGACAACATCACAGATCTAAAGAAAGGCTTCCTGTGACCCTGGGCTCAGTGCTTTGGACACGGCAGCCCTGTTCCTTCCACATGAGACTTAAAGAGAGTTTTAAGAGCAGTGACTACAGAGGGGGCTCCTTGGCTAAGTTGGATCTCCTTGCTTTTGCCCATTGACTGACTGTATGACCTTAGCAGCGTAACTAAACTCCTTCAAACCACATTTACCCGACTGTGAAATGAGGACATGTGCTCTCTCGGTCCTCCTCACTTAGATAGTAGGTGAGAAGGTGCTTTGTAACTCAAGATTTTTTTGGATAATAATAATGTTGTTAAGTTGCTAAGTTGTGTTCAATTCTTTGCAACCCCATAGATAGCAGCACACCAGGATTCTCTGTCCTTCACTGTCTCCGGGAGCTAGTGATGGAGATATCCATCAAACTCATATCCATGGAGTTGGTGATGCCATCCAACCATCTCACCCACTGTCACCCCTTCTCCTGCCCTCAATTTTCCCCAGCATCAGGGCCTTTTCCATGTGTCAGCTCATAGTTATTGCCTTCTCATTATGTGCCAGACAGTGTTAAGCACTTTTACATGTGTTGTCTTAGTTCTCAAAAATGCCATGGGTGACTAGCCACCTGCCACTGCACCTGACCAGTTTTCTGTTGGCTGGTGCAATCCAGTGGTGGCTAAAAGTGACCCCAGCTTAGGAAACAGGGTTGTTCTTCACGTGGATGACTCTGTGCCGAAAGCATGGGAACAGGCTAGAAATGGATCGGGGAAGATGGACTGTGGTCTGCCCTGGCCTCAGGTGGCCACAAAGCTTTTGCTCTTCTTTCTTTTCTGCAGTTAAGCACAGTGGAAACATCACTTTTGATGAGATCGTCAACATTGCCCAGCAGATGCGGCATCGGTCTCTAGCTAGAGAACTTTCTGGAACCATTAAAGAGATCCTGGGGACCGCACAATCTGTGGGCTGCAATGTTGATGGCCACCACCCTCATGACATCACAGATGATATCAACAGTGGTGCAGTGGAGTGCCCGGCTAGTTAAGAACTGCAAAAGGAAAAAGAAAAATAAAGGATTATTTGACAACCAAAAAAAAAAAAAAAATGCCATGGGTGGGCATTCTTATCTCCATTTTACAGAGGAAAGAAACTGAGGCTCAGAAAGTAAGGAGACTTGCTCAAGGTCAGACAGCAAGTGGTGGTACCTGAATTCTAACCCTGAGGGTCTGACTACCAGATCCATCCTACAAATGTGAGTGGTCCTTTCTTGTTGTTCAGTCACTCAGTCAGGTCTCACTCTTCATGACCCCATGGACTGCAGCATGCCAAGCTTCCCTGTCCTTCCCTATCTCCTGGCATTTGCTCAAACTCAAGTCCATTGAGTTGGTGATGCCATCCAACCATCTCATCCTTTGTTGCCCCTTTCTCCTCCTGCTCTCAATCCTTCCCAGCATCAAGGTCTTTTCCAATGAGTTGGCTCTTCTGATGCTGAAGCTGAAGCTCCAGTACTTTGGCCACCTGATGCAAAGAGTCATATTTATGAGCCATATATATGTGGCTAATCATGGAGACAGTTAATGCCCAGGTGGAAGGTGGTGGAATTCAGGGTGGAGGAGGTTAGTCCTTCAGCAAAAGGATTAGCCCTGGGGTACAGGGTGGGGAAGAGTGTGTTAGAGTGTGCTCAGGCCATCTGGATGCCTCTTTCCCCTCTCCTGGCGCCACATGCCTTCTGGAGGAGTCTCTGAGCAGATGCCTCAGGATGGAGGGCCAGCAGGGAGCCTGTGGCCCCTCCAATGCTTGCTCCAGACTGAACACCCAGGGGCTGTATCCAGTCATGGTGCAGACTCAGTTTTTCGGCCCACAGTGCCTGCTCTCTAGGAAAAGGATCTGAAGGCTACCACTACCCTGGGCCTCTTCATCTCCCCATCTGATTTGCAAAACCCCAGGTTGCTTAGTCGTTGTTGCTGCCTCTGTAGGGTTTTGGCTTTAACAGTTTGTTTGCAGTGCTCCCTCTGGTGGCAAACGGGCACCACAGCACCCTTCACCTGGTACCACTAACAACACTTAAACCGTGTTGTAATCATTTTGACACAATCCTCAGAGTAGGCCAGTTGGGTTCAGTATTGGTGGGTTCAGTATTATTTTTACCACCTTATGAAATGCAGACTCAAAGAGGTTAAATCTTTGCTCTGTGTGATACAGAAAATAAGTCCAGACTTGAACCCAACACTTTGTCTTCTCTCAAGTGACTGTCCCTACATCGTGACTTCTGGTCATGAGCACCGGCTTGCTTATAGTAATTTCCAAGTTTGGCTCCCTTTGCCTCCTCACAGATCTAAAGAAAGGCTTCCTGTGACCCTGGGCTCAGTGCTTTTTTTTTTTAGGTCCTTTTTCTCAGACCTAAAATTCAGCCTCTGTGCCAGAAGTGGGCCCGACCAGAGGATTTAGTGGTGATTCCTGTGGCTGGAGGCTCGGGGCCTGGAGTCAGCGCTCAGCGGCCTTCACCACCTTCACTGCAGTGGTGCTTTCTCCTGTCAAGAGTCTTTATGCTCTCTCTGCCCTGTGTGCAAAGATGACTTCTGATTTTTAGTCAAACAATGAAGTATAATACATACACAGAAAAGTGCACAAATTATAAGTGTACAGTTCAGTGAGTTAGCATACCTTGATAACATCCATGTAAGCTCCTTACTCAGAAATAATTAGAAGGTTACTATTCCCTTTGTGCTCTCTCTCAGCTACTGCCACCATGAACAGTGCTATCCTGACTTCTAATACTGTAGATTAGTTATGTCTGGTTTTAAACTTCTGGGGGGGGGCGGGGGCCAGTGTGTTTGGTGAGGGCCCTTCTCGCTTTGTGGAAACATGGTGGGAAAAGGTTGGGAAGCTCTGCTAGTTCCTTTCATGAGGGTCCATCCTTAGGAGTTAAACACCACCCAAAAGCCCCATCTCCTAATACCATCAGCTATGGCAATTAGGATTTTTAACATTTGAATATGGGCAGAGGACCCAGTTAGTTTGTAACACATGGGGGAAATTCACATTGTATTAAGTGAAGGAAGCAAGATTGCAAAATGGTTGTCAAGTTCTGGTACATTAAGATTGACTCATTGAAGGGTCTTACTTTATTTGAAGCCAAAAAAGTTTTAAAAATGAATATTTAAAGCCTAATAAGCCTAAAACTCCAGATCAAGCCTTAGTCTGACAAAATCAGATTTCTTGATTTGAACTGAGGAAGAGAATTCTGGAGGGATATTTGAATACTGCTCTCCAAGAGAGGGGAGGGAAGCTCTTTCGTAAAATTTGGATTCTGGCTAAAGGATTTTGGGTAGGGGTTCAGGGGAGTGGGAATCAGTTCTGGATTGCGTTCTGGTTCTGAAATGAAATTAGGAGAAGACGAGATTAAGTAGGCGGAAATTGAGTGCTATTATCAGGCAAGAGGATGAGATGGTTGGATGGCATCACTGATTCAACGACCACGAATCTGAGCAAACTCCAAGAGATAGTGAAGGAGAGGGAAGCCTGGCGTGTTACAGTTCATGAGGTCGAAAAGAGTCAGACAAGACTTAGCAACTGAATAGCAATAACAATGAGGCAAGAGTGGTTTAGCAAGTGCATATCCCCAGTAATAAATGAAAATAGCTGAGCGGGTTTAGAGCATTACTGGCTGCTTTTCTCTTTTTACAGTCTGAACTGGTTTTCACTCAGATCTGGCAAGGTTTTAACTCTCTCTTTTTTTCCCTCAATTGAAGTACAGTTAATTTACAATGTTGTGCAAATCTCCACTGTACAGCAGTGACTCAGTTATACACACATACACATTCTGTTTTATATGTATTCTTTTCTGTGTTTCCATTGTGGCTTATCTCAGGAGATTGGATATAGTTCCCTGTGCTATACAGGACTCTGTGTGTGTGCCCAGTCGTGACAGACTCTTTGCATGTAACCTCATGGACTGTAGTCCGCCAGGCTTCTCTGTCCATGGAAGTCCCCCAGGAAGAATACAGAGTGGGTTGCCATTTCCTTCTCCAGGGGATCTTCCCAACCCAGGGATTGAACCCTGGTCTGCTGTGTCTTCTGCATTGGCAGGCAGATTCTTTACCACTAGCGCCACCTGGTTTCTATGCTTACCTTTTGAAAGTAGATATTTAAAAAAAATTATTTTTACTTATTTGGCTGCATAGGGTCTTAGTTGTGGAACGTGGGCTCTAGTTCCCTGACCAGGGATCGAACTCAGGTTCCCTGTAGAGAGAGTGCAGAGTCTTAGCCACTGGACCACCAGGGAATTCCCTGAAATTAGATTTTAAAAAATAATATAAATATATGTTTGTGTTTAACTTGCAAAGGAATTCCAGTTTAATAAGGCTCACTCCTGTGGCCAAGAAGCAGTAGCCTTGGGGTAAAAATCCCAGTTACACTCTACCACCAGAGCTTCCTTCCAAGGAATGGATCTCCAGCCAGCCTCTCCTTCAACCGAGCCTAGAACCTGGAGACTACTTGAAACCGGATGTTGATTCTTTTGCCATGGAAACGGACAAGAATACGGAAGTTACGCCAGAGGAAGAGGAAGTGAAACGGCTGCGAACCCACGTGGGTCCTGCGTGTGTTTTAGTTCCCCGAACCCAGTCCTTTAAACTTACTCCCTGCTTACTAGGCATGGGTCGCTCAGGGAAGTTGCCCTCTGGGGTCTCGGCCAAGTTGAAACGCTGGAAGAAAGGCCACAGCAGCGACAGCAACCCGGTCATCTGCCGCCACCGCCAGGCCGCCCGCAGCCGCTTCTTCAGCCGGCCTTCAGGTAGCAGGGTCGCGATCACGGCACAGCCGGGCGGCGGGGTTCTGGGCCAGGCTGAGTCTGGATGGATCTGAGCCGCTCTGGGGCCCAGGCATCAGACGCTTCGTCTCTTAAAACGTCCAGTCTCGAACCTGCTGCAAGGGCCCACCCTCCCCATTTAACAGATGCAGAAACTTAGCTCACAGGAGGGAGATGACTTGGCTCGGGTACCACGAGTATCTGCGTCTGTAATCACGCCTGTGACTCATCGTGGCTCTTCACAGAACGCTTTCACTCTTCTCTTTCCCAGGCCCCCCACTGCAGCCCCCAGCCGACTCACACAAGCGAAACCGTTAGCTGGAGGGTTCTCTTTCTGGGTCTGATAAGTTCTAGGCGTACCGTGGGCTGCTGAGGCGAACTGCGTTCAGAATTTAGCCTCTCAGATTAGGAGCCCAAACTCTGTCGGTTTGTTTCCTAGGGATGGTTCTTGTTCTCTTGGCCAAGGAGTTTCGGGTAGAAGTGGGGGCCTTACTGGTTTTCGCTGGTTCTCAGGAAAGAGCGACTTGACAGTTGATGCGGTGAAGTTGCATAATGAGCTGCAGTCAGGATCTCTGCGCCTGGGCAAAAGCGAAGCCCCTGAGACGGCCATGGAAGAAGAAGAAGAGGTGACGCCGGCTTTCACCGAGAAGTCTTCTGGCACCTTCCTGAGCGGCCTATCCGACTGCACAAACGTCACCTTCAGCAAAGTGCAGCGCTTCTGGGAGTCCAACTCGGCTGCCCACAAGGAGGTAGGGGGGAAGCTCAGGATGGGTTGGGGGTGTCGGACAACTGACTGCTGTCTGGTGACAACAGCTGGAATGTCTGGGTGATGTGTCACCCTTCCTACCCTCTGTGTCCCTGACCTATTGCATCTCTTAGGGCAGGTTCCACTCTGCTTTTTCTAAGAGTATCTTCTAATCTCAAGTGTAAAGTCCCTCAGTGTATTTTCCAGACAGTTTCCAAATGTCCAAAAAATATTTTGCAAACATTTATCTCTTCAACTATACCTAACACAGGCCTATTTATATAGAATGTTTTCAGAAAACATTTGTTAAATAAATTAACACTGAATAACAGTGGTTAGAAAATGTTTTATCTAATAGGACCTAAATGTTACTTTTTTTGTTTATAATTTTAAATTATATATATTTTTCACTGTTTAAATGAGAAGTGTGAAAACTATAAATGATGACAAAGTGAGGTGAGTAGAATAAAATATGAAAGTTGGCCTCCCAGCTTAACTGCTTTGTGGTGGTTACTGTTAACAAGTCGCTTGTACTTTTCTAGACCAGTGCTGTCCAACAGAAATGTAATGTGAGCTACACACAGGATTTTGAGTTTTCTAGTAGCTATGTTAAATAAAAGTAAAAAAAAAAGATGCAAGTGAAAGTAACCTTACTTATGTATCTCTCATGTAACCTGTTATACTCCAAATATTGTCATTTCAACTTATAATCAGTGTTGTAAAAAGTGAGGTATTTTTGCATTGTATTTATTGTACTGAGTTTTCAGAATCTAGTCTGACATCTCCATTTGGATGTTAAATTTTCATTGGCAGGACTTGATTAGTGTTTAAAGTTCATGAAACTTACAGTTGCAAAAGTAGATTCTTATACCCAAGTAGTTCTAAATCTGTTTCCCAATAAGTATTTGCAAAAGTATTTGTTTTTAAATATAAATAATTAAAATGTTTAAAGATGCAGTTCCTCAGTCATACTAGCCAGATCTTAAGTTCTCAACAGCCTTGTATCAAGTTATTAATACTATTCTAGACTTTTTAAACCCAGACTTTGTCTAGGTTTACTGAAGCACCATTATATTTTATATACACTATTCTGTAACTCTTGCCCCACTGATCAGCATTTCTAAGTTCATCTGTATAGTTGGTCATCACTCTTCTCAGTGGTTACATAGTATTCGAATATGTCATTATTAAATGATACTAGTATTAATCCCCTCTTGATGGCTGCTTTATTGTTTCAGTTGGTTGCTGCAGTGAACACACGTGTGCACAAATGTTTGCACATTCGTGCGGGTATTTCTGTAAGGGGTAGAGCACTAGAGGTGGGTTTGGGGACAAATGTGTACGTCTTCTGGTTTGCTGGGCCCTATAATGTGTTCCCCTGGCTCAGGGTGTGGTTCATCTTATCTGCTCTGGGCTTTGTCAGGAGCTTAATTTGTGATGAAGGAAGGAGAAGAGGCTACCCTGGGGTGGGATTTGATTGGAAATAGATGTCACCAGTGGCTTCTCCCTTCTGTGCAGATCTGTGCTGTCCTGGCCGCTGTCACAGAGGTGATTCGCTCTCAGGGTGGGAAGGAGACCGAGACCGAGTACTTTGCTGCACTGGTGAGTGAATGCGACTTTCTGGTGGGCCTTTGGAGCAGCATTCTTCAGGCTGCAGAGAGAACACAGGGACCCCTGCATGCAGGGATGGAGAAAGACAGCCTGGGACAGGTGAAAGGGCTTCAGTTATTCTCAGGTGGCTTGGATTTCCTGTATGATTCTTGTAAAACAAAATCCAGTCCTCTCTTTCATTTATTTCTTTCCCTAGTTAATAAAACTGGGTTATACCCAGGGGATTCTCTAGTAAAATTGTTTTTAGAGTGTTAGTCTGAGGGTTCCCAACACCCTTTCAGAGGATTTGCTGTTGTTTAGTCTTTAGGTCATGTCTAATTCTTTTGCGACCCCATGGACTGTAGCCTGCCAGGCTCCTCTGTCTATGGGATTCTTCAGGCAGGAATACTGGAGTGGGTTGCCATTTCCTTCTCCAGGAGATCTTCCCAACCCAGGGATTGAACCTGCATCTCCTGCATTTCAAGCAGATTCTTTACCTCTGAGCCACTGGGGAAGCCCTCTGGGGTCTTGGCTAGGTCAAAATTATTTCCATAGTAGTATTAGACCATCGTTTATCTTTTTCTGTGTCTTGAGTGTACCTTAGAGTTTTCCAGAAGTTATGTAATGTCTGATGACATTTTAACAGCTCATGGAATTGTGCCTGCATATTCTTATGTTTATAAAAAATTCTCCATTTTAATTTTTAATATGATAAACATCAATAGATATAATTTTCATAAACAAAATCTCTTTAGGGAAATCCTCAGTGATTTTTAAGGGTTTAAAAGTATGAGAACCACTGCTGTGGAGAAGGGGCAAACTACAACCCATGGGCATCATCTGACTCATTGCCTGTTTTTGTATAGCCTGAGGGCTAAGGATGGATTTTACATTTTTATAAGATGGTTAAAACACACAAAGAATATGCAGCAGAAGCCACATGTGGCCTGCAAAGCCTGAAATATTTGTTATCTGGCTGCTCTTTGCAGAAAATGCTTTTTAACCTCTGCTTTAGAATAATGAAGTAAATTAAATAGCAATATAATGGTTTTCATCATGTCAGGCAGTATTCTAAGTGTGATGTGTATTAATTCAGTTAAACCTCACGACAACTTAATTATCCCTGTTTTACAAGTAAGTCACAGAAAAGTCAAGTTGCAAGTCCAGAGTCACAGTGACAGAGCTGGGATTCCAGCTTCTGACACCAGGGTTCTCGGTCCTATCCATCCCCATGGGTACACGGGGCCCCAGCATCCCATTTGCCCAGCATGACATGCTTCCCACATTCCCACCCCATGGCCTGGTCAGATGACAACCATGGAAGCGGTGGAGTCCACGGAGTCTCTGGCTGCTGTCGCTTACCTGCTGAACCTTGTCCTCAAGCGGTGAGTCCTGGCTCCTTGTGAGGGAAGAAGGGAGAGGGACTGGAGGGGAGGGAGTAACACGGGAATTATTAAAAAGAACAAAGAGATGCTAAGTATCCAGCGGCAGGCTCCCGGCTCAGGCTCCAGGTGGCCTGGAATGTTAACAGAGTGTGACTGGGGTGGCTGGGCAGGGACATCCTTGCACAGCCGGCGGGGCAGGAGGGATGAGGTGGAATGTTGGGCCCGCTTGTCTGGGGACCTGCAGCCAGGGGACACGTGGGGAGAGGACTGGGGGGAGCTTATAAGGGCCCATTGGGTGAGTAGTGGTGGAGAATATGAGGGAGGCAGGGAGCTCGGGTGCCATTGAAATGCACTGAACTGGGTGTCATGACAGGGGAGCCAGCTGAGTGACGGGGCCCGCACTTCCCTGCTCTGGCCAGCTTCTCCTCCAGACCAGCAGCTCTCGGAGACCCCTCTGGGCTTCTGACCATCTCTGTTCTCTCCCCAACAGAGTGCCAAGTCCTGTGCTCATTAAGAAGTTCTCCGACACCTCCAAAGCCTTCATGGATATCATGTCGGCCCAGGCCATCAGTGGCTCCACCTCTGCCCTCCGATGGGTCAGTTTCTGGGTCTGGGTGTCCCCCTGCCATCTTCCAGAGCCCACCTGTTTGGCTAAAGCTTGCACGCTTCCTGGGAGGGGTATAGGCACTCTGTGGACCCTCAGAAAGCCCTCTGGCGTTATCCGGAGTCCCTGAGAACCCGGGCTGTCTCCCACCTGCTGAAGCGGGCGGAGCTCAGGGTCTCTGCCTCTCCTCACAGGTCCTTTCCTGTCTGGCCACCCTTCTGCGGAAGCAGGACCTGGAGGCCTGGAGCTTCCCTGTGACCCTGCAGGTGTACCATGGGCTGTTGAGCTTCACTGTGCACACCAAGCCCAAGGTGAGGCTGTGGGACCCCCAGGCATGGGAGGGGGCGGCCACTCCCGTTCCAGTAAGCCAGCTGGTGCTGGCCTGCTGAGTGGCCCAGGGAGGTCACCTTGAGTGCTGGACTCCTATGCGGAGTTTCTGCTCCTGCCTGAAGCCCTGTCTGCTCACTCCTTCTGCAGGAGGGATGGTCACAGTTAGGCCTGTTTGAGTCTCTGCTTCCTCACTGGTCAGGGATGTATTTAGTTACAGTGGAAGGAGAGGGGGCTGGAGGGGGCTGTGGAGTCACACAGAACTGAGTTGAATACTTGACTCCCTGTGCTGGGACCATGGACAAGTTACCTAATCTCTCTGAGTCTTGGTTTTTTAAGGGATAATAGGGATAATAAAATCAACTTTGTTACAATGTTCGTTGTGGCGACACTTGGGAATTTTCCTCAGACCTGGTACAGGTCCTGGCTTGTAGCCAATGCCCAGTAAGTGGTGCTTTGCCACATGCTTCCTTTAGAACTGGGGGCACGTATCAGTCATAACTGTCCTAAGAGTCACTTCCTGTGCTGAGCACTCTGATCCCAGGCAGGCCCGTACCTCCTTCCCTGCGAATCCCCATGGCTGTCCCCTCACTTGCCTCACTTGTTTCACTGCTGAAACGTCACATCACTGGAGTGACACTTCCCTCATCACTGCATAAAAGAGTAAAAGCCCCTGTTTTATTGTCTGCAAAGTACTTTTATTTTCCCACATACATTTCTTTTCTTCCTGTCTCTTGATGAGTTACTGGTTCACTGCTGAACTGGTGAACACTCTGTATTGTTGGATGATGGCATGAACAGAGGAATCCATGTTGTAAAGATGAGACACTAAAACTCAGAGATTAAGTAGTTCTGTTTGCTCAAGGTTGGTTGGTGAGTTAGTAGAAGAGCAGAAGTTGAAACTCAGGTTTGTCTTACTCATCAGCCTGGGAGTCCACACAAAGGATGCCCCCAGCACGGGCGTGTGATCATAGCTCATTGCTGGTGGTCGTGACAGCCACCCACGCTGATGGTTGAGGGCTGACCTTGCCCTGTCTCCCTTTCTTGCCGCTCAGATCCGGAAGGCTGCCCAGCATGGGGTGTGCTCCATCCTCAAGGGCAGTGAGTTCATGTTTGGTGAAAAGGCCCCTGCCCATCACCCTGCTGCTGTTTCCACCGCCAAGTTCTGCATCCAGGAGATCGAGAAGTCTGGAGGTAGGGCAGTGCAGCGGGAGTGGGTGGGGCGGTGCCGGACCCAGCTGCAGAGAGTGGGCTGGAGTCTCAGCTGCCCTCTGTCTGCCAGGCTCCAAGGAGGCCACCACCATGCTGCACATGCTGACCCTGCTGAAGGACCTACTGCCGTGCTTCCCAGAAGGCCTGGTGAAGAGCTGCAGTGAGACTCTCCTGCGCATCATGACCTTGAACCATGTGGTAAGCTTGTGCCCCAGTGCATGGGGAGGGAGGGCAGAGCCTCAGACCCCAGGCCTGTGTGCTGGCATTCGGGAAGCCCACTGTTCAGGCCAGAAGTGGGAGTTGGGGTCTCCCGGCCCCGACCCTGCTCTTGGCTACACCTGAGGACCCTCCTCATCCCTGGTGTGGGGCAGATGAGGCAGCCTCAGTTGGGAGATGAGCTCAGGGAGGGGGTGGAATCGGGACTGGTGAGGCAGCAGCCCTCCCCTGCCTGAGCTCTGCCCTGCCCATGCTTATGGTTATATTTTTCTCTCTCTCTTGCCTTCTTTTTTTGCTTACTTAGTAAGATCAGTATGACACTCTAAAGACACATACAAGTGATGCCTTGCGTTTCTGCTATCCTAGCACAATTTTGTTAATCTTTATATGTTCTCTTACAGTGTTTGTTTACATACATATTTTAAAATATTCATTATATGAATAACATGATCATTGCTTAGAAAGAAAAAGGAAAAACTCCGAAGTATATAAAGTAAAAAATAGAGGTCTCTTTTTCCTGCCAAGTCTCATTTCCTAAGATAAATAGTACAGGCAGCTTGCTGTGTATCCTTTTAGACATTTTCTTTTTAGATAAGCAAACACATAAAAATAGTTTTAATTATAGTATGCCAACCATTTGTAGCCTGTTTTTTTAGCCCATAATGTTAAAAACATTTTGTTCACGTTTCTCTGATGTCGTTTAAATCATTAAAAAATTTTCCCAGTGGCTGCCAAGACTTCCTAAAGCAACAGCTGTGCCTGAGTATCCAGGCGTCAGGGGCATGTTTGAGGTTCAGAGGGCCCAGGTCTCCCCACAAACCCACCAGATGGAGTGGGATGTGGAGGAGCCCAGGGCTGCAGTAGCCTCCTCAGTGGGTCCCCCCACTAACCTCCACGTCCTTTCCAGCTGGTGACAGCCTGTGCCATGCAGGCCTTTCACAGCCTCTTCCATGCCAAGCCCAGTGCAAGTACTCTGCCGGCAGAGCTCAACGCCCAGATCATCACAGTGAGACCTAACAGAGGGATGGGGAAACGGGGGACATGGCTGTGCCGGGGGCAGCCCTGTTACTTTTCTGCAGGGCGAGGTTGGCTGTCCCAGCATAGGAGGTGGGTAGACAGCCAGGAGACCATCCACCAAAGCCACATTAGTGTCCAAGGTCGGGCCCTGACTCTTGACTTTGTGGTAGTTAACATGGTAAACCATTCAGCGTGGTCTCATGGTAGCAAGTACCTTGAACAGGGATCTCTAGGTGGATTTGGAGAAGGGGGCACAACCCTCCCCCCAAAGAAAAGATTGTAAAAATGTGTGTGTGCTCACGTGCATTTTTCCAGAGAAGCGTTCTGGCCTTTGTCAGGTTCACAAAGTGTCGTGTGACCCAAGTTACTCTCGATTGCCCCTAGAGACTTTTCTCCCCTAGAAGCAGAAGCGGAAGGGCTTCATGGAGCAGGGACATGAAGGCCAAGGGGGCTGTGAGTTCTGGGGCCCCATGTGCAGGCTGTCATGTAGTGATAGGAAGGGGTTGTCATGGGGGTGCTGCTGAAACACTTTACTCAGTCACCTGCTTGTTCCTGGTCCCTCGCCTAGGCCTTGTACGACTACGTTCCTAGCGAGAATGATTTACAGCCCCTGCTGGCCTGGCTGAAGGTCATGGAGAAAGCCCACATCAACCTGGTCAGGTAAGGTCACGGTGGAGGGCGGTCCTGCAGCCACCAGCCAGGTTCCCCATCCTGCGTTGCAGACAGGAGAGCCGTGAGCCAGAAGTTGGAGGGGGTTCAGCTTTTTCTGGGGGTGGCGGCGGTTCTGTGTTGAGTGTGTGCAGACCAGCTCCTGAGTTCGTGCGGGCAGGGCTTGGGAGCACAGCCTGGGTTAGCCAGGGCAGCTGCCTCTCTTGCCGGAGTGATTACCAATCAGCTGTGAGGAGCAACAAGGCCGTCTGAGAGCATCTTCCCTACTGAAGCGTGGGGGCCAAGGGCCCTTCTTGTCATCCCTGGCTGTCGCCCTGTACAGGTGTTTACTTCTCATAGGGTATGGTATCATCTGCTTTCTGCAACTCCACCCTACCTCCCACCTGGGTTAATGGTCCCCTTCTCTGGGATTCTCAGTCCTTCAAACCCAGTTTCTGTTTTGTGTCTCTGTCATAACACGAGGCTTCCCAGGTGGTGCTAGTGGTCAAGAACCGGCCTGCCAATGCAGGAGACGTGAGTTTGATCCCTGAGTTGGAAAGATCCCCTGGAGGAGGGCATGGCAATCCACTCCAGTATGCTTGCCTGGAGAATTCCATGAGCCTGGCCCATAAGGTTGCAAAGAGTTGAACATGACTAAGGCGACTTAGCAAGCACACCAAACACTCACTCTTATAGTAGCCACTGGATAGCTCTACTTATCCCAAATAAAATTGAGAATAAAGCAGAGTATCAGTTGGTGATTGCATTTTGCCTGGAGCCAGGATCGAGTCTTTGACGGCTCGACTTCTATGTCATCCTCTGTCCTCTGAAGGCTTCTGGTTGGCCCCCAGAAGACTGCTGAGTGCTCTGCATTCATGTTCCATCTCGCGGATCATACCACCCCACGAGGAACGTCTCAGCCCGTTTCATAAATCAGAAACTGAAGCACTGTGTGTGAGCTAGTCACACAGCTGTGAGGGAGCGGTGCCGGGTCTGCCAGGCTCATGTTCTTTCCTGCTTTTTACCTGGAGGTGCCAGAAAATGGCCGGATCATTTTGTTCTCCACTTGTCAGGGTTTATCCTGTAGGAGGACTCCCGTAGTTGTGGGATGTTTTTTGTCACGTGTGCTAAGTCGCTTCGGTCATGTCCAACTCTTTTGTTACTCTATGGCAGAAACACCTAGGAGCAACCTGGATGTGTCCCAGGGTGGGTACTGGTTAGGTGCAAACAGTGAAGTACAAGGCAGCTGTTAGAAATAACTGAGGTGGATGGGTGCATGCTGATATGGGGAGATCTCCAAGATACACTGAGAAAAAGCAAGGTGTGTAATTGCATTCTTGAGCCAAACTACCAGGGTGTGAATCCAGACCTCCCTCACCTCCCCCACTAGCTGGGTGGCCTTGGACAAGTTATTTGACCTCTCTGTGCCTCCGTTTCCTCATCTCTGAAATGGGAATTGTGATAAGGTTTAGTCTCAGTTATTGTTTTTATTTTTTAACAAAGTTTAAGTGAATTAATGCTTGTTGTTACACCAGAACTTGGCATGTAATAATTGTTCCATAAGTGTTGGCAGTTATTATTTTGTGTGTTTCTATATGCATAAAATCTTCTGGAAGAGTATTGGATAAAGTTAGCCTTGATTTTCCCCAGGGAAGGGCATCTGAGAGTCAGTCTGAGAGACAGGAGGAGGTAGGCATGCTCTTGGCTTTGGATGCTGGAGACCTGTTGGAACCTTTCACAACATGTGGCTGTGACCTCACTGCCAGCACTCTGTACACTTGCCCACCAGAAGGGCCCTGTTGTGCCCCTTAGATCTGTGGCTGCTGGTAGACTTCGGCCATCTGCGTCCCCTGGGCCTCAGACTGGGCCCCACAGAAGCCTTTTGTCTTGACAGGCTGCATCGGGATCTGGGGCTGGGTCACCTCCCTCGCTTTTTTGGAACTGCGACGACCTGCCTCCTCTCTCCCCACTTGCCGGTGGTGACAGCTGCCACCCAGTGCCTCCAGGTACCGCTACCCCCAGCCTCAGCTTTAGCGAGGGGAACGGAGAGCCTGAGGGGGTCTCCTGCTGCCCTGTCTCCCCCAGAGCTCGCCCACGGTCTCTGCTACATCCTGGGGAAGAGGTGCTCAGAGTAGAGGCAGACTTCTGGAAGCTTCAGGGAGCAGTCACCTGGGAAGGTGGAGTGGCACTGGGGGGCTAGCTTGGGCCCAAATGGCCATGGCCTCTTTTTTGCAGGAGATCCTGAAAGAGTGTGTCGCTCCCCACATGGCCGACATTGGCTCCGTGACCTCCTCGGCCTCAGGCCCTTCCCAGTACATCGCCAAGATGTTCAGGTGAGAATGCAGCCTCTGCGTCAGGAGGGAGTAAGGTGTGCCTGTCGAGAGCTCCTCGTGATGACAAGGGTTCCTCTCGTCACCGTGGCGGGCCTTGCACACACCGCCAGAGCAGCGGCCGTCACGTGAGCGCCGGTCACATTCCAGGTGCTGTCGTGTCATTGTGCTCGTGAGTGTGGGCTTGGGGACCCGTCATCCGGGGCAGGTTCCCCCACCTCTCAGTACCTCAGGGTCCTCGTCAGGCCAACAGAGGTGAGGATTGATGAGGTCTTAAATGTAAAGTCCGCAGAATAGTGCCCGCTGTGTAGTTAAGCACCAATAAATAGAAACTACTGGTAGTTGTGTGGCTCCAGGAGATAGGTGCTGGCCCCGTTTTCCAGTTCGGGAAGGCTGAGCTGCTAGGTGGCAGCCTGGCGGCAGAGCCTGCTCTCATGTGCTGGGCTGCTCTCTGCACCACTGTGGGAGGGGCCATCGCCCTCCCCGCCACCAGCGAGGAGCCTCGGAGCACCAGGGGGCCAGGATGCTTGGTTTCTCCTCTGGGTCTGTCTGCTCAGCTCTGGGGTGTGCTCTGGGCTGTGTTCCTTGCGAAGACCTGGAGTGCAGAGAACTGAGTAGAGCTGTTCTACCCCCCCCCCACTCCCTAACTCACCTTTTTCCCCACACTGACCCCTGTTAGCCATTCTTGCCTAAAGCCTCTGAAGCTCAGCCTTGACAGATGAACTGACCCCAGTGTGCAAAGGCCAGAAAGGTCTAGCGCCCTGCTCACCTCCACTGCTGTGGCTTTCCTCCTTCTTCTTGTCCAGTTTCCTACCTCTGGTCAGACCAAGAAAGCATGGGACAGTGAAAGCATGGGCTTTGGGGGCTCAGTGAAGGGTATTTAGTCTCTCTGAGCCTCAGTTTCCCCATCTATTGTTGTTGTTCAGTTGCTAAGTCGTGTCTGACTCTTTGTGACCCCATGGACTGCAGCATGCCAGGCTTCCCTGTCCTTCACAGTCTCCCAGAGTTTGCTCAAACTCGTGTCCGTTGAGTCAATGAGGCCATCCAACCATCTCATCCCCTTCAACCCCTTCTCCTGCCCTCATTCTTTCCCAGCATCTGAGGATGGAACTAATAACCTCACAGCCTTTTCTGGAAGTGGGAGGGTTGTATAAATAAGATTCTTAGCACAGAGGGCACTTGATAAATAGTAGTTCTCCCCCTTGGCCTTCCCGGGAGCCCCACCCTCACTGTGGTCAGTAGTTCCTGGTGCCAGCCATGGACTTTTGTGACCCTGACTACCCACTCCCTTGGCAGGGCGGTGGAGGAGGGCCTGACCTACAGATTCCATGCAGCATGGAGCTCTGTGCTGCAGCTGCTCTGTGTCTTCTTCGAAGCCTGTGGGAGGCAGGCCCATCCTGTGATGAAGAAGGTGAGTGGGGGAGCAGCTGGGCCAGGGCATGAGGTGGCGCTGGGACCGTTAGGCCATGGCCTCTTGGAGGGGCCTGTGTCTCTGTTACCTCCGCACTTCATCCACACTCCCACCCCACCTTCGCCCCCGCCAAGGGCCCACAGCAGGTGCTCAGTGTGGTGTCCTCAGGAAGGTGACTGGGCCAACATGGAAGGAACGAGAAGAGGGACAGAACCACCCCCACCCCCTAATGCCTGCTTGCTAGTCTTGGCTGGAGGTGATGATTTTAAAACTCACAGGGAACTAGTATGATTCTCCCTCACTTGACCTGTTATATTTTAGTTCTTCAAATTTCCTATAATAAGTGAGCATAGCATTTTAAGCAGTCTTAAGTCCCGGGAGGTTACTAGGGCCCAGAGGAAACCATGTAAGGCTCAGGGGTCACACAGAGGTCCTCCTCAGCTCCAGGAGCAGGTGGGGGCCTGAGGACAGGCTGCAGATCCCTCTCCAGCAGTGGCACAGCTCCAGGCCTCCTGGGGCCCTCCTCACTACCTCCCCCTTGATGCTGGTGGGATGAAAGGAGCCACCTTGGGAGCGCGGGGCCTGCCTTGAGAGGCCTGGTCTGGGCACTACCAGATTAGGTTGGCAAATCAGACCCCTAGGAGAGGTCCCCAAGGAGTGAGGCTCGCAGCGGGGCTCTGGGGGGCTATGGAGAGCCGGGGGATGCAGCTCTGTCTTGGGGGGAAGCCACTCCACAGCACCTATTAATTTACTAGTAGTACATGTGGGTCTGTGCTTCCCAGACTTTCCCATTTTTCTAGATAAACTGGAACTCTACATTTGTATATAGAATCTCCTGGTTTTTACATGTTACTAACAAATACAGTATTTTTTTTTTTTTTTTTACAAAATCCTGAGGCATTGAGGAGGGGTCAAGGACAGGTTAACTTTGGTCGTTGGTCCTTGACTTCCGAGGGAGCATAACCTGGGCCTGCTCTCCTGACCTCATCCTCTTGGAGCCTCTAGCCCAGATTCAGCCATGATGCCTGCCTTGCATGCCCATCTCATGTCTGGTCCCTTGTCTCCGTGCTCCAGTGCCTCCAGTCGCTGTGTGACCTGCGCCTCTCTCCCCACTTCCCCCACACAGCAGCTCTGGACCGCGCGGTGGGGGCTGCGGTGGCCAGCATGGGCCCTGAGGTGGTTTTAGAGGCCGTGCCTTTGGAAATTGATGGCTCTGAGTAAGTGCAGCCCTGCCTGGCTTCCATACCAGCCCCGGGAGAGCCACACAGCTTATTGTCCCCTGGGAGGGTGTCCACGCCCTGGGGTGACAGCTCTGCGTGCAGCGCTGGTCAGTAGGAGAGGGCAGAACGGGGCCTGTGCTGCTCCTCGGTTCCATGGAGGACGGCTCCAGGCTGTCACCTCTCTCTCACCGTGCGTTCCCTCTCTCCTCCCAGAGAGACTCTGGATTTCCCCAGGAGCTGGCTGCTGCCCGTCATCCGAGACCACGTTCAGGAAACGCGACTTGGTTTCTTCACCGCATACTTCCTGCCTCTGGCTACCACCCTGAAGAGGAAAGGTATATGGGGCCAACCGCAGTCCTGGGGGGTCGGGAAGGGCTCCTACTCCAGCACCTCAGCCTTAGGATGTGCGGCAGCCTCCCTGGGCCAAGTGGGTGGTTGCCCAGTGCTAGAGCGCCGTCATCAGTGGGGTCCGAGACATGGCCAGGCTCCCCGGTTACAAGACCCTGCCCTGAGACAGGCAGACAGGGGCCTCTTCTTCCACCAAGGAAGACAAATACACGGCGATGTACACATGCAGAGCTATTCCCAGTACAAGTCCTGACAGCCCCCACATCCCTTAATGGGGCTCCAGTGAAGCCAGTCATGGGAAAGCCCCCCATGGGACACAGAGTGCTCACTGGAAAGAAAGAAAGACCTGATGTGGGAATGGACCTGTGAGGTCCAGGGTGAGCTGAACAGACTATATTCAGATCTCAACTCAGCCACTCCACAGTTTGGTGACGTCAGCCAGGTTTATCGTCCCCCTTGGGTCTGCGCCTCACCTGTGAAATGAGGACAGTAATCAACGATGGTGTGAGGACTAAATGAATAATCACGAAAGCGCATGGTACTCAGCCTGCCTTGTAGAAGTTATTCAACAAATGTTGCCAACTTTATTGTCCAGTAAAACAAGGCTTCAGAACAATATATGTATAGCACAGTCCTTTTATGTTTTTAAAAGTGTGCATGGTTTGGAGAAATGTGACAAAAACAGAAGAGAGGAGGAAGATTGGTGGGGAAGGTTGTGGTCAGACATCGCTTTCTATTTTACACGGGTCTTTTTAGTTTTTTCAAGCAAACAGGTGTTTGTTTAATAAGTGTTTCATCTGCAGAGCAGAGGAATCACCCAAATTCCTTCCTCATCAGTGGGCTTTTGGTTTGGGTAAAGATGAGGCCTGTTGGCCAGGAGTGTGCCCAGGGTCAGACTGTGTCCTGTGTCACTCTAGCAATGGACCTGGCCCAGGCAGGCAGCACAGTGGAGTCCAAGATCTATGACACGCTACAGTGGCAGGTAAGGGCTCCGCCGGGGGATGTTGGGAGGACAGGTGGGCACAGGGTTGCTGGGTATCACCTTCCTCGGTCATCCCCTCCCTCTCCAGATCTGGACCCTCCTGCCTGGGTTCTGCACGAGGCCCACAGACGTGGCCGCCGCCTTCAAAGGGCTGGCACGGACTCTGGGCACGGCCATCAGCGAGCGCCCAGACCTGAGGGTCACTGTGTGCCAGGCCCTGCGCACCCTCATCACCAAGGGCTGTGAGGCAGGTACGTGTGGGGTCAGGCCTGGTGAAGGATGGCTGCTGTGGCCTGAGTTCCCTGACCCTGTCTGGCCTGCTCGTTGCCTGAGCTATCACTCATCCTTTGCAAGGACCTGAGTGTCTGCTGGGGACCCGAGGAGTTGATGGGACGCTGAAAACTGTCCCCTTTCTCTCTTTACTCTCAACATGCTGGCAGTTGTCCAGCCTTTATGTGGGGCTGGTCCTTCGCTGGTCCCATAGACTGGGGTGGCCCCATTCTCTGTGCTCTGGCCTCAGCCTCTCCTGTCCCAGAGGACCCCAGACCTCTGGTCCCATCACAGGTCCCCAGAAAGAATGCCTGTGGGCTGCAGCCCCAGTGGCCACTGAGGTGGAGTCACATTCTGCCCCTTTTGTGCAAACTTTGGTCTTCCTGCCAGAGGCTGATCGTGCCGAAGTGAGCCGCTTTGCCAAGAACTTTCTGCCCATCCTATTCAACCTGTACGGGCAGCCTGTTGCAGCCGGAGATACCCCAGCTCCTCGGCGGGCCGTGCTGGAAACCATTAAAACTTACCTCACCATTACTGAACCTCAGGTGAGCTGGTCGAGGAGGGGGAGGAACAGTCTCCGGTAGGTGAGGTTTGGTTGGGGGTATTGGAAAGGTCGAGACTCCACCCACCATGGCTCACTTGGACGTCTGCCCCCAGAAGAACAGGGGACCATATGCCAGCAGTGCACTGGGCTTGGGGCCCTAAATAGGGAGGAGAGGAGGGGAAAGAGATGAGGGAGTAGTTCTGTGACCTGCTGCCACTTTATATTTTCTCTTTTGTGTGTGTGTATTTTGTATTTTCTCTTGAACAACCATCTCCTTATCCCTTTGGGCTGCCAGCTGGTGAATGGTTTCCTGGAAAAAGCCAGTGAGAAGGTGCTGGACCCCTCTAGCTCTGACTTTACCAGGTGAGTACCCCACTTGAGCTGGGGCCATCCAGGGAGCTAGAGGGTGTGCTAGCAGAAGCCCTGTGTTTCTCTCTGGAATGATTTAGGAATGTCTTGAGGTATTGAATGACCCAGCTCCTCCATGAGGCCTGACCAGCTCCTCCTTCCCAGAGTGGCTTTATAGTCTGCTAGGAATGGGCCAGGAGCTTGGAGACGTGCTGCGCAAGTTCAAATCCCAGCTCTGCCACTTATGAGCTGTGACCTTGGGCAAGTTATTTATCTACCCTGAGCCCTCATCTGTAAATCGAGCATAATGATAGTACCTGCAGTAGAGTTGCTGTGAGGATCGAAGGTGTTAACACATGTCAGGTGTCAGGAACAGTGGCTGGTATCTTATGAGTGCTGCATTAGGTAGAGGCAGTGATTGTTCAGGGGCTCCTTCGAGGCCTCTCTCCTCCTCCCCCCACCTTTCCCACCTCCTCCGTCCCCAACAGACACAAGGACACAGATAGTCCCTGCCCACGCCCTCCCCCAGCCTCCGCTAAGCCCTCCTTGGTCCCTTGTCGCTGAGCAGGTTGTCCGTCCTGGACCTGGTCGTGGCCCTGGCACCCCATGCTGATGAAGCCGCTATCAGCAAGCTCTACTCCACCATCCGGCCCTACCTAGAGGTGAGCCACAGAGGCCTGGAGCCCCGCTCCTGGGGCAAGTGGGGGCTCCTTGCGGTGTGTGTGTGTAGGGGGATGCCTCTTTGTCTCTATGCCTTGCTACCGCCCAAGACTGGGTCTTCGTCTGCTTTCTTGTGGCATGGCTGCCCTCTGTACCTGTCTAGTCCTGGACTCTTGTCACGTGGATGCCATGGTCAGGCCTCAGCTGCTCAAAGATGCCCCTTGCAGAGCTGAGACCTAACTCACTCACTGGGCCCATCCCCGCCTGGCCTCACCTTCACCCTACCCAGCCTCATCCCCCAGCTGCCACTTGGACCTCATTAGGTGGCTTTAAGAATTCCATACACAGCAGCCCTCATGGGCCTTAGCACGTCCTCTGCCTGCTGTGGCTAACCACCAGGCAAGAGTCAGGCCAGCGTGACCTCCTGAAAACTGTCACCACTGCAATGTGTCATAAGCAGTTACCCAGCAGCGTGGGCAGTGCCATGCTGGGTGGGACCCACAAGTCCAAGGCAGGGTCACCCAACCTCCGGAGAGGGAACCCTGGAAGAGCAGAAGGGGGGCGGGGGGTTGTTTCACTCCCCTCGGCGTTCCCTGCCTGGCCCAGAGTCAACCTCTCACTGTCTCTGGTCTCCCTACCCTCTAGTTGGGTGTCACAAGCTCCAGAGGGCAGGCCGGCTTCTCTGGGTCCCCTCCAGGGCCGATCACAGCTCATATGGCTGCTCTGTGGATGCTACTGATCTGAATGATGGTTGAGGTGGGTGGGTGGATGGCTAGGCCTCCCCACCCTCCTTTCTCACCCTGTCCATCATACACCTTCCCAGAGCAAGGCCCATGGGGTACAGAAGAAGGCCTACCGTGTGCTGGAGGAGGTGTGTGCCAGCCCCCAGGGCCCCGGGGCCCGCTTCGTGCAGAGCCATCTGGACGACCTGAAGAAGACCCTGCTGGACTCACTGCGGAGCACCTCCTCGCCCGCCAAGAGGGTGTGGACTCCAGGGGCCCCACTCTGCCCGAGGGTGGACGGGCAACACCGGGAGAGGACCTGCCTGGAGACGCTTTAGGGGGCTTCCGGGGCGCAGGTGGCAGTGAGGGTCCTGACTGTCGTCGCCCTATCCCACAGCCCCGTTTGAAGTGCCTCATACATATTGTGAAGAAGCTCTCGGCCGAGCACGAAGAGTTCATCAGTGCCCTTGTCCCGGAGGTGAGGGGTGCGGGGGGTGGGGGAGATGGGACGCGTGTGTGAACGTGGCTCCTGAGGGTCTGCAGGATCCGGGGAGGGCAGGTTTGGGAGTGGGGGTGGCCGGGGAGCGTGAGCGCCCTTACCTGGCCCCTCTGCCTCAGGCTGCCAGCCCTGGGGTGGCCAGCTTGGGGAGCCCATGCTAACAGGGCTGTCCCGGCAGGTGATCCTCTGTACCAAGGAGGTCTCGGTGGGAGCTCGGAAGAATGCTTTTGCGCTGCTGGTGGAGATGGGCCATGCTTTCCTTCGGTTTGGCCCAAACCAGGAAGGTGAGGCCTGGGTGACCTGGGGCTGGGATGGATGCTCTGCTCCCAGCCCCGGGGAGGAGGCACTCCTCAGCCACTAGTCAGAGAGTTGAGGTAGTGTGAGCTGTCTGGCCCTGGCCCCGGGCAGGCTGCTCCTCTCTGGCCAGAATTCCCCCTTCCTGGTGGGCCCACGATGCAGCGCACACAGGGGGCTCTGCCCCGGGCAACTCCTCCTGCTCTCTGCCCCGCAGAGGCCCTGCAGCGCTACCTCATCCTCATTTACCCCGGCCTCGTGGGCGCAGTGACCATGGTCAGCTGCAGCATCCTGGCCCTGACCCACCTCCTCTTCGAGTTTAAAGGTACATGCTATTTCCTTGAGTGCCTGGCAAGCCCTTGGGGTAGGACAGTGCCCAGGAGGTCAGGACAGGGTGGCTCCCAGAATGAAGAGTGGTCCTGGGAGGGAGGATGAAGAGCTGGACCTGAGCTCAGCTGCCTGCCACCTTCTCTGCTGCCTAGCTTGGCCTTCCTCCTTGCGCAGCTGCCAGTAATCCACTGTCAGAGTCTCGGAGGGTGGGGGTGGGGGGAGGTTAGATCCCTTGCCCAGGTCTTAGTTAAGGTTCTGCTTCTTATCAGCCCTGTGAAACCCTGAACAAACTCAGGATCCTCCTGGAACCTTACTCTCTTATCTCTAAAACAGAGGGAAAGCATAGCACCTGCTCACAGGATGGCTGAGGGACTAGAGGAGATATTCACGGAAAGGGACTGGTCCTTCGCCAGGCACACGAAGGCCCTCGGGTCAACCCCCACTCTCCTGGCCCGGCTGGGGCCCCGGGTCTGGGTGGGGTTCCCGGTGGCCCTGACAGCGGCCCTGTGGCTACCACAGGTCTGATGGGGACCAGCACGGCGGAGCAGCTGCTGGAGAACGTGTGTCTGCTCCTGGCCTCGCGCACCCGCGATGTGGTGAAGTCGGCGCTGGGCTTCATCAAGGTGGCAGTGGTCGTCATGGATGTGGTGCACCTGGCCAAGCATGTGCAGCTGGTGGTGAGTGTCCCCCTCCCCTCGGCCAGTGGCAACATGGCCCGAGAGCTGCCAGCAGGGACCCAGTGGGGCCTTGAGGCCAGGCGGCTTCAGACACGTTTTTAGCCGCATGCTGTCTTGGGCAGCAGAAGGTTGTGCAGGAGCCCTGGAGGGGCTGGTGGTGGAGGTAAAGGGGCGCAGCACCCAGGCCGCCTCTTGTCACCCCCATGGCCCTTCCACAGCAGCAGGGGCTCTGCAGGGCAGGGCCAGTGGGTAGGGCCACCCCTTGTCTTATAGATGGCCAACCAAGGCCAGATTTCCCCTGTCCACAGCGCGGGTGGGAGTAGTCCTGGGATCAGAGCTGCAGCCTGGGCTTTCCCTGGGCAGCCCCCAAAGCTCCCTTTGCATTTTCCCTTTTCATTGTGATCTTCTGGGTTTGAGAAGACTCCTTTGACTGTCCTTTCTGGTATTGGGTCCCTGAAGAACCCTCTGGTACTGGGTCCCTGGCCCCCTCCTGCTGGGCACAAGGGGTGCAGCAGGCTGAGACTGTCTTCTGAGCCTGCCACCTCACTTTCCCACTTGAAGCTGGGTTGAGTCGCATCAGGGCTCTCGATTGCCTTTACTTCTGGCCTTCGGTTGGGTCAAGGCAAGAAGGGGTAGATGAGAGGCAGGACAACCTACCCCTGCCCGCTAAAGCCTGCCACCTAACTGGGGCCATGGATTGGCAGAACGGCCTAGGCGGTGACTTGTCCTCTAGTGGTGGGGGGTCAGTACATGCCTTCATGGAGCCCCACGGAGAGACACCGCAGATGACACCTGCTGGCCACACGGTTCTCAGTCCAGGCCTCATGAAGGCTGGAGAGAGGTCCAGCCAGAGATTAATACAGCGAGGCAAACAGGACGCATGGAACCAGGGGAGCCCTGTGGGGTGGGGGCAGACAGGGCAGGGTGCCTCCTCCCCTCAAGCCTGCGCTCTGCCCCGCAGATGGGAGCCATCGGAAAGCTCTCAGACGACATGCGGCGGCACTTCCGCATGAAGCTTCGGAACCTGTTCACCAAGTTCATCCGCAAGTTTGGGTTTGTACCCTAACCGGGAGGGAGCAGGGGAGGAGTGGAGGGGCTTCCAGTCCCACCGGGACCACAGCAGAGAAGGCCCTGGGCCGGGGCGCTGGACCCCTCACCCTGGATCGCACTCTCTGTCCCAGGCACCTCACTGCTCACCTGTGTGCACCCCTCTCGTACCCCCTAGGTTCGAGCTGGTGAAGAAGCTGCTGCCAGAGGAGTACCACAAAGTCCTGGTAAACATCCGGAAAGCAGAGTCTCGAGCCAAGAAACACCGGTCCCTCAACCAGGCTGCCATGGAAGAGGAAGAAGAGGAGGAGGAGGAACCCGTCCAGGGCAAAGGCGACAGGTGAGCCCCGTGGCCAGGTCCTGGGGACCTGATCTTCCCCCACCTGAAGCCTGCACAGGCCGTGCCCAGCCACCCTGCCTCTCCCGGAGTTCCCTGACTTGGGGCTTCTCTATCCTTAGCATCGAGGAGATTTTGGCCGACTCAGAGGATGAGGAGGACGAGGAGGAGGAGCGGAGTCGGGGCAAGGAGCAGCGGAGACTGGCCCGCCAGAGGAGCCGGGCGTGGCTGAAGGAGGGGGGCGGGGACGAGCCCCTCAACTTCCTGGACCCCAAGGTGGCCCAGCGAGTCCTGGGTGAGGAAGAAGCGGCTGGCCCGTGGGCACAGAGGACAGTCTTGCCTCAGGCCAAGTTTGGAAGCAGGATGGCCTCTAGGGAGGCCAGCGGGCACCCTCAGCTCTTACATATGCCATGGTTGTGTGCTGTGGGTTCCCGTCCAAGGCACAGACCTGGGCCTTGAGTGTTGTGATGAGGGTGTGAGCAGGTTAGGCCTGGCCTTTCACCTCCTCACCGCCTGACTCTGCTCCCCCAGCCACGCAGCCTGGGCCGGGCCGGGGCAAGAAGAGGGACCATGGCTTCAAGGTGAGCGCCGATGGCCGGCTGATCATCCGAGATGAGGAGGATGGCAACACCAGGATGGAGGACGATGAAGGCGCCAAAGGTGGGTCCCCTGCCCCCTCGGAGGGGCTGGGGCTTACGCATCCATTCACTCATCTGGTCATTGACTCAGGGACCATCTTTGGGGACGCGTAGGTGAAAACAGATGTAAGGAGCTTGTATCTCAGGCAACTTTCTTTTGAGTTTCTCAAACTTTGCTGACCACATTAAGAAATCTTTTTATGTTGTAACTCAACTACTTATACAGTACTTCCATAATTCAAACAAAACTTTCAAAAGGCAGTACTCCCTCTTACCCTGTGTCGTACACTCTGTTGATCTCTCTTCTGTTCTGTTCTATTGCTTATCCTCCTCCTTTAACAACATTTTTTTTAAAAATTCCAAGTGTACACTTGGCTGAGGTCTGGAAGCTCATTTAGAGCTTGAAAAGTGCCAGCCCCTCCCAGCTTCCCGAGTCACCGTCTCCTGTTGTCCAGGGGCTGCTCAGGTGTCAACACCTCTGAGTCCTGTTTCGTTTTTCCTGTTCCCTCTCTGCCCATTTCTCTCTCCGTATCATGTAAGATCGCAGAAGCCTAGGTCTTCTAAAATTTACGTCTTCCTCTTTGTTTTGGTTCTCACCGCCAGCACTCAGCAGCCTCCCAGCTGGCACTGTCACTGCTGCCCGTGCTGCTAGACTGACTAGCTGTGTGATGGGGACAGTGCCTGAACCTCTCTGTGCCTCAGTTTCCTCACCCCCCAGTGGTGTGACACCAGCACTGACCTCAGAGGGTGGTTGTAAAGAGGAAATGGCAGACTTGCTGGGGGTGGTTGTGACGACGCTAATTCCTTCCTGATCTGGCCTCTCACTGCCCGCTTCTCATCTCAGTGTATCCCATCTCCTTGCTCCCTTCTTGCATGGATTCCTGACCCTGAATGTGCCCCCCGCAGACCCCCTCCACTCCAAGATCCAGCGCAAGTCCTTAATGCGGCCTTTCCACAGTCCCTTGGCCTTAGCTGTGTTCCCTCAGAACTCCCCACAAGCCCAGGGACCACCCAGGTTCTGTACTTGGTCACACGCGTCCTGTGACATTGGGGTCACTTCAGTTTGTCTTTGGTCAGTTTCATGAAAGTTTTCTCTCCTGTGTTTTTCTTTTTTTTCCTTCCTGGCTGCACCACGTGGCATGCAGGATCTGAGTTCCCCAACCAGAGGTGGAACCCGTGCCCCTTGTGGTGGAAGCGTGGAGTCCTAACCCCTGGACCACCGGGGAGTTCCCTGTCTAACCATTTTTCAAGTGTACCGTTCACGCACATTGTTGTACAGCCCATCTCCAGAACTCTTCATCTTGCAAAACTGAAACTCTTGTTCCTATGAAACAGCAACTCCCCGCCCCCCTCTCCCCCAGCCCCTGACAGCCACCATTCTGGTTTTTGTCTGTATTAATGTGAATTTTGAATATGAGTTGAGGTACCTCATATAAGTGGAGTCATTCAATGTTTGTGCTTTTGTGACTGGCTTATTTCACTTAGCATAATGTCCTCAAGGTCTGTCCATGTCATAGCTTGTGTCAGAATTTCCTTCCTTTTTAAGGCTGACCTTGTTCTGTTGTACATCTAGACTGTATTTTGTTAGTTCATCATCCAGTAGTGAACATGAGCATTGCTTCCACCTTCTGACTATTGTAAATAGCGCTGCCATGATCATGAATGTACAAATATCCCTTCAGGATCCCGCTTTCAGTTCTCTTGGGTATATGCCCAGAAGTGGATCATGTGGTAGTTCTGTCTTTAATTTTTTGAGGAACTGCCATACTGTTTTCTTCAACAACTGTACGGTTTTACATTCCTGCTCACAGTGCACAAGGGTTTCAATTTCTTCACATCCTCACCAGCAGTTGCTATTTTGTATTTTGTTGGTAGTACACATCCTGGTGTGTTTGAAGTGGTATCTCATGGTAGTTTTGATTTGTATTTCCTTAATGATTAGTGATGTTTAGCATCTTTCGTGTTGGTTGTCCATTATCTTTTTGGAGAAATGTCTACTCAGATCCTTTGCCCATTTATGAATTGGGTTGTTTGTCTCTTACTGAGTTATAAGAAGTTCTTTCTCTGTCGCAGAGAGTAACCGTTTATCAGATGTATGATTTGTAAATACTTTTGTATCCTCCAGGCTGCCACATCTTTGGACCTTCATCTTTGACACACACTAGTTTAACATTTTACTGGAGTTTAATTTATTTTTACTTTTGTTGCCTGCACTTTTTGTTGGTTCACGCTTCTTTATGTCCCCACACGTGGGGAGGGGAAAGATTCTCAAGTAGGGAAACTGGCAGTCTTCCTAGCAAAGTGGAGTGCATGCAGGAATGCCCGGCTCCCCAGGAAACCTGGCACTTTCTTAGAGTATCCAAAACAAAAGCTGTGTTTACTTTAGAAGTCAGGTCACCACTTCCTGGAAGGGCTCTTGTCCAGGGGGCCTAGGATGGGGAGGAGTCAGGGTCTCGTCCTCCACAGGACCAGTCTTCTGGGGCTGCACTTGGCAGCCCGCACAGCCTGACAAGCTGGGAGGAGGCAGGTTGAAATTTGTGGGCTTTGGGAATACGGAGTTGGGAGGTCCCTGTGTGATCACAGACCTCTCTCTTTTTGGCTCCAGGGGAGGATGAGGAGATGGCTGACCTGATGGAAGACGTAGGCGTCAAGAGTGTGAGTAGTAATTCGTGCTGCTAGAGGGCCGGGCCCTCAGACCTAAGCCTTGGGCCTCATAGCTTCTCGCCATCTCCTTGCTCCAGAGTCACCCGCTGTGCTTCCTGACTTCTCGGTGGAGCCTTGGGGGCGCGCACAGCAGGCAGTCTGGAGCATGCAGTGTCACGACAAACCCCTTTGCAGGGCATGGTTGGGGCTTGGGTCCCCCGAAGCACCTGGTGCTTCCGTTGATGTTGGCTGTGCTGTCCAGCCGAAGGAGGAGAGACGGTCCCTTGTCTCTCCCCCGAGGGCATATGCTGTGCAGGCAACAGGGGCAGTAGCTGGCCTCCGTGCTGCCACGGGCCGGCCCCATGTGGGGTTGGGTACCTACCACTGGAGAGTGCCGAGAGCCCCATGTGTCACCTCACTGATCCTGCCAGGAGGTGGGGACTCTTTATCATTTCTGTTTCCAGAGGGGCCTATGATAGGTAAGCAGCCTGCCCAAGGTCACAGGGGCTATTAAAAGTGTAACCCCACATCTGCAGGCTGCCTAGCTGTGTGACCTTGCCTGGTTACTTGCCCTCTCTGAGCTTCAGTGTCCTCATCTGTAAGTGGGGGATCGAGTGCTTGGCAGGGAACCTTTTCTGCTAATGCAGGTTACGACTGCTTTTACTGCTGCCATTAGCGACTGTGATCACGTCCCCTTGTTCCTCACCTTTGCTTGTTGCTTCTTTATAGAAAAAGCACCAGAAGCTCAAGCAGAAAGAGGCTGACGACGAGGAACTAGAGATGCCCCCTCAGTACCAAGGTGAGGCTTCCTCTCTTCTCTGTTGGAGCAGGCATCTGCCACCTGTACTAGGCTGAGTGTGTTGCAGGCAGAGCCAAGAGATTGCAAGGCCTGGTTGCACTCAGGTGACACCAGCAAAGTTTGCCTGATAACATCACCTACGTCTGGGCTGAGGACCAGGGAGCCTGGGGGTTAGGACATCTGTGTACAGAACCCCCTGCCCCTCTGGTAAGCCCCTAAGCCCCATTTCTTCCCCACCCACCCAAGATTTTCTGAGACGTGCAGCCTACCCTTCTCCTGGGGTGTGTCTCTTGTATGGCCTTGGGTCAGGCCAGGTTAGTCCTGTGCTGAGGGTGGCAGTTGAGAGGCCTGCCCAGGGAGTCCCCCTGTACAGTTGTTCCTGAGCTCCTGGAGTAGCTGCTAGAGGTACCAAGGTGGCCACTGCCCAAAGCCAGGGGAGGTCTCACCTCTGCCTCCTTCCCCCCAGGCAGCCCCTGCACGGTCCCTGTTCCCAGGCCCTTGCTCTGCATCTGGAGGTCTAGGGGCTCCTGTAGGAAGTCCCCAATCCCAGTAGCAAGTGTTTGCTCACAGCCCATGGCATCACCTACTAGAGTGCCATGGCTCCTTCCACTTCTTGGCCCCACAGGCCACATCCCAGCTCACCTCCTCTGCGCTAAGAAGGTGTGGTGCAAAAGTAGTAATAACATACAGTGCAGCAGGAGCCTGGGTTCAGGACTGCTTGCCCAGCTGCTCTCAGCTGCGTGACCTTGGCCTGGTCATGATGAGCTTCTGGCTTCTTACCTGTAAAGGTAAAGCCAACATCCGCTGGATCATCGAAAAAGCAAGAAAGTTCCAGAAAAACATGTATTTCTGCTTTATTGACTATGCCAAAGCTTTTGACTGTGTGGATCACAATAAACTGTGGAAAATTCTGAAAGAGATGGGAATACCAGACCATCTGACTTGTCTCTTGAGAAACCTGTATGCAGGTCAGGAAGCAACAGTTAGAACTGGACATGGAACAACAGACTGGTTTCAAATAGGAAAAGGAGTACGTCAAGGCTGTATATTGTCACCCTGCTTACTTAACTTATATGCAGAGTACATCATGAGAAATGCTGGGCTGGAAGAAGCACAAACTGGAATCAAGATTGTCGGGAGAAATATCAATAACCTCAGATATGCAGATGACACCACCCTTATGGCAGAGAGTGAAGAGGAACTAAAAAGCCTCTTGATGAAAGGGAAAGAGGAGCGTGAAAAAATTGGCTTAAAGCTCAACGTTCAGAAAACTAAGATCATGGCATCTGGTCCCATCACGTCATGGGAAATAGATGGGAACAGTGTCAGACTTTATTTTTTTGGGCTCCAAAATCACTGCAGATGGTGATTGCAGCCATGAAATTAAAAGATGCTTACTCCTTGGAAGGAAAGTTATGACCAAACTAGATAGCATATTGAAAAGCAGAGACATTACTTTGCCAACAAAGGTCCGTCTAGTCAAGGCCATGGCTTTTCCAGTTGTCACATATGGATGTGAGAGTTGGACGGTGAAGAAAGCTGAGCACCGAAGAATTGATGGTTTTGAATTGTGGTATTGGAGAAGACTCTTGAGAGTCCCCTGGACTGCAAGGAGATCCAGTCAGTCCATCCTAAAGGAGATCAGTCCTGGGTATTCATTGGAAGGACTGATGTTGAAGCTGAAACTCCCAATACTTTGGCCACCTCATGCGAAGAGTTGACTCATTGGAAAAGACCCTGTTCTGGGAAGGATTAGAGGCAGGAGGAGAAGGGGATGACAGAGGATGAGATGGCTGGATGGCATCACTGACTCGATGGATATGGGTTTGGGTAGACTCTGGGAGTTGGTGATGGACAGGGAGGCCTGGCGTGCTGCGATTCATGGGGTCGCAAAGAGTCGGGCATGACTGAGTGACTGAACTGAACTGAACTGACCTGTAAAGGAGGATCATCTCAGTCATCTCAGAGAACTGTCCTCAGTCAGCACTGTGGGATTCCATCCATGACTGTGTGGAAGCCCAGACTGGAAATGACACCGACCTTGGAAGCACTTCAGTCTTGAAGCCTCAGTTTTCATGTCTGTACGATGGGACGAGAGCTGCCTTTCCATCTCATGGTGTTGATGTGAAGCCTGAATTGAGATCCAGCTGTAGTGCCTCATTTTACAGATAAGCCTAAGAGGCTCCAGGAAGTTAAGAGTCTTTCCTAGAGTTGAAGCCCAGTCTGCCTGATTTCAAAGCCTGTGATCTTTCTTCTAGAACAAATGGAGAAAGTCCAGTTTGGAGAGCGTGCACTATTTTATGTTAGTCGAGAATATATATATTTCCCAGAGGTTACTGGTAGGTTTATGTGGATTCGAATCAGCCTGACGAGCCCAGTGGTCTGATTGTCAAGTCACTGGACAGTCCTTTCTCGAGAAGGGTCTTCATCCTTTGTCGCTAGGGGACAGCCATCCAGTCCTGGCTGTGACTCATCTCCCCAGCAGTGTTCTGAGGAGGTGCCTGCCACCTTCTCCCAGGAGGAGGTGCCCTGGCCTTGCCTGACTCATGGCCTCTGTATTTCCCCTTTAGCGGGAGGCTCTGGCATCCATCGTCCTGTGGCCAAGAAGGCTATTCCTGGGGCTGAGTACAAGGCAAAGGTAAGAGCTGGGAGCAGTGGAAGGGCTCTTCTGGTAGGGCTTTGGGGGACAAATGCCCGTCACCACCCCGTGGAGCCAGTGTGAGGCCACATCAAGGGGCACACAGATGTCTTGTGGTCCAGGCCTTTGTTGGGTGGCCATCTCGGGGTGCAAGCGCTCTTGGGTGCCACCTGAGGCAGGGAATGATGGGAAGGGAGGACACGGCCTGTCACATCAGGGGCAAGGGTGGAAAGGGAAACCCACACTCCCGACTGACTCTGTTTCTCTGGGTGAGCAGAAAGCAAAGGGTGACGTGAAGAAGAAGGGTCGGCTCGACCCCTACGCCTACATCCCCCTCAACAGAACCAAGCTCAACCGCAGGTATGGTGTGTGCGGGCTGGGGTGGCTCGTGCTCATTACCCTGTCCGCTCACTTGCCCAAGTCTCTTCCAGTTTTCTATTTTGACTTGTTCACCTGCACCTTCAAGTATTATTGACTTGAACTGCTCTGTTAAACACAAAAGGCATGGTCTGTGTTGATCACATGCTGCCCACCTCCTGGCAGCTCCCCTTCTCCCTGTTCAAGCTGGTATCAGGGTCGGGGGCTATCTTTTGACTTAATTAAGGGAAGGGGGACTACCTGGCTTCAGGGAGACGTGATCTTCCCATTCCTCGTTCTTGCAGGAAGAAGATGAAGCTACAGGGACAGTACAAGGGCCTGGTGAGAGCTGCTCAGCGGGGCTCCCAGGTGGGACACAAGCTTCGCAGGAAGGATCGTCGGCCCTGAGCCCCAGAGTCCCTCTCTTCCCCGGGCTGCTCTGTGGTCCAGCCTAAGGCCCTTTTCAGCCCCCAGGCTACCTTGACACCAGCTCCAGATGCTCCCGCCAGCAGTAGAGCCTGGACTCAGTGACTTTTTGGAACCCAGGCTTGGGTCCCAGAGGTGCCCTGGATTTTGGAAGCTCCAAATGAGAATCTGTCTCCCTTCAGGGATGCCCCTGGGATCTGGAGATGGGAATGTGGCTTTGTCACCTCTGAGTGGCTAGTGGGGCATCTGTGCTTTCCTTCCAGAGTGTTTGCAGACAACAGAGTAGACAGATGGTCTTCCTTTCCTCTACCTGCTTATAGCCCTGTGGCACTCAGCCTGGCTGCAGTTCTGAGCATGTGAGATTTGCTGTGAGCAGACACAGAATAAAGATGCAACACCACGTGTTGTCGCTAGAAATGCCATGTTTTATCTTCTGCCTCCCTCAGGTATAAGAACAGTGCCTAGTCATTGGCACCAGTGGCTTGACTGCTTCCCTATCAGTTCCAGTATCCAGTCTGGGGCATAGCATGATAGCCCTGGGTCAGGCTTTGGATCTTGACCCACCTGTTTGAGAGGTCTTCCCAACTTCCAACTAACATCCCAGTTAGAAGGTGACATTTGGAGCATCCAGAGTGGCCATGAATACTTTGAACTTGGTCTAGAGCCGCAGTCGAGCACCAAGGACTCAAACTAAAGGGGAGTTGCAGCACCGGCTGCCCCAGCCTGCCCCAGGGTACAGGTTTCTCCCAGCAGCTTTGTTCGTTGACTCAGTAGGATGTTTACTGAGCCCTTCTGTGTGCCAAGCACAGCCTGATCACCTGCCTTCCTCATCCTCACATTCTTTTTCCCCAGATGAATGGATCAGGCTGTGGTATGAAGAGCAGTATGTTTCCCACTGTCCAGCTTTTGTTGGTGTGGAGCAGAGAAGGGAGCGGTGCAGAGCTCCCATTGCTCCTAAGCTCGTTTATCCAGTCAGCCCAGAAAAATACTCCTTGTGCTTTCCCAGTAGGAATTAAGATGCAAAGAACCACACACTCTTCCCACCCCCGGTATAAGGAACTGTGCTTGTCCCCTGGCATTGGATTGATACTTTTTCTTATCTCAAAATCTCCACATTTGAAATGGCTCCAAGGAGACCCTGTGCATCATTCCTCTCATCCTCTCAGGGAACTCATGTCAACTTGATCCATTGCCCCCAAATTAGGGCATTTCTGCTCATTTAGGGCTAGGAAGCTGAGAGGAATCACACGCCGCCCAGAGGTGGCGCTGTTGACATGTCTTGTTCACAGAAAGTCTGGAATTGGAGAGCAAGGAAGAAAGGTCGAAAGAGGTGGCTATTAGGTTTGCAAAGGTGGTCTAACCATGACACCCTTTGTTATGCTTCTGGACACAAGATGGGTCAGATTAAGCTGGCCCAGCCCTTTCCTGTTTCCATTCTCAGGAATGCAAGCACATGCAGTAGAAAGCTTCACGTGAAATAAGTGTGGTTAGGATTGCCCAACTGTCCGGGATTGATGTCTTAAAAGTTTGAAGCAACTTGCCTATCATGGTGTATTTTCCTAGGTTTGTTGCTTTCAAAAGTGAAAAGAACAGGTGACCTAGAAGGGTAGGTGTTAGTGATATGTTAAACTCCATATCCTTTGGGAAGTAGGCTTCAAATGCAAATTATCTTGATGCAGAGGCAAGAATTAATCTTGTTCCAGAAACTTCAGGTGCTTGAAACATCTGCTAGGAAAGTCAGTGCTGCTTTTTTGTGTTTACAGTGGGGAGAAGGAGAATTGGGCATATTCATCAGTGCAAGGTTCATTTGATTTCAGGGCAACTAGAGCAGTGGAGGCCCTCCAAGAAAATTCAAATTTATTACGTTAATTTTGTTCTGCTTTTGGCAGTGTCAGAATCTGAGACTTTGGGCTTTATTTTCTGGGGTCCATCCTCAGAAAATGAAGACAACTCTGACTTCAGACTATACTACAAAGCTACAGTAATTAAGACAATATGGTACTGGCACAAAAACAGAAATATAAATCAGTGGAACAGGATAGAAAGCCCAGAGATAAACCCAACACCTATGGTCACTATGTCTTTGGCAAGGGAGGCAAGAATGCCCAATGGAGAAAAGACAGCCTCTTCAATAAGTGGTGCTGGAAAAACTGGACAGCTACATATTAGAGAATGAAATTAGAACATTCCCTGACACCATATACAATATAAAATCGATTAAAGAACTAAATATAAGGCCAGTTGCTCTAAAACTCTTAGAGGAAAATAGGCAGAATACTCTGACATAAATCACAGCAAGACCCTTTTTGACCCACCTCCTAGAGTAATAAAAATAAATGAGACCTAGTAACTTAAAAGCTTTGGCACAGCAAAGGAAACCATAAAAAAAATGAAAAGACAGTCCTTGGAATGAGAGAATATTTGCAAGCGAAGTAACTGACAAAGGATTAATCCCTATATAAGCAGATCATGCATTTCAATATAAAACAAAACAATGCAATCAAAAAAATGGGTGGAATATCTAGAAATTTATCCAAAGAAGACATAACAGATGAGAAGATGGTCAACAAACACGTGAAAAGATGTTCAACATCATCAATTATTAGAGAAATGCAAATCAAAACTACAATGAAGCATCACGACACACCAGTCAGAATGGCCATCATCAAAAAATCTACAAACAAATCAGCTATATCCCAACACAAAAAGTTTAAAAAAAAAGTGCTGGAGACTGTGAAGAAAAGGGAACCTTCTTGCTCAGTTGGTGGGAATGTAATTTGATACAGCTACAATGGAGAACAGCATGGAGGTTCCTGAAAAAATAAAAATGGAACTCCCATGTGGCGTAGCAATCCCACTACTGGGCATATACTCTGAGAAAACAGTAATTCAAAGAGGCTCACGTACCCCAATGTTCACTGCAGCACTAGCCAGGACATGGAGGCAACTTACCTACATGTCTATTGACAGATGAATGGATAAAGCTGTGATACATGTAAATACAGGAATCGTATTCAGCCTTAAACAAAATTAGCTCATTTGCAGTGATGTGGATGGACCCAGAGTCTGTCTTACAGAGTGAAGTAAATCAGAAAAATAAATATGGTATGCGTGTTAAGTTGATTCAGTCATGTCCATCTCTTTGTGATCCAGTGGCCCGAAGCCCACCAGGCTCCTCTGTCTGTGGGATTCTCCAGGCAAGAATACTGGAGTGGGTTACCATGCCCTCATCTAGGGGATCTTCCTGACCCAGGAATCGAACCTGCATCTCTTTTGTCTCCTGTGATGGCAGGCGAGTTCTTTACCACTAGTGTCACCTGGGAAGCCCAAATGCTGTACATTTATGCATATTTATGGGATCTAGAAAAATGGTACA
Organism: Antilocapra americana; assembly: GCA_007570785.1. Lineage (NCBI taxonomy): Eukaryota > Metazoa > Chordata > Mammalia > Artiodactyla > Antilocapridae > Antilocapra > Antilocapra americana. The sequence continues at coordinate 8,783,341 of ML664183.1, forward strand.
GATGAACCTATTTGCAGGGCAAGACTAGAAAAGCGGATGTAGAGAACATACATGGGGACATAGTGGGGGGAAGGGAGGGTGGGACAAATTGGGAGTGTAACATCGATGTATATACACTACCTTGAGTGAAATAGCTAGCAGGAAGCTTCTGTTTAGCACAGGAAGCTCAACCCTGTGCTCTGTGATGACCTGGGGGTGTAGAATGGGGGTCGGGGGGTTGGGAGGGAGGCTCAAGACTGAGGACATACATGTATACATGTAGCTCATTCACTTTGTTGTACACAAGAAACTATCACAACATTGTAAAGCAATTATACTCCAATTTAAAGTATGACGAGACATAAAAAAAATAAAAAAGAAATGGAAGACAAAACATAGCCACCCTGACTGCACCAAAACAGCAACGCTTGTGCTGGCCGTGGATTTGGCATCATTCTGGGGATTTGCAAAGGCAGTCTGCTTGTATCCCCTATCAACACAACGCTCTGGACACAGGTGGGTCAGGTTAAAGCAACCCTCCCCCTTCTTGGGAGATGATGTATTTCAAGAAGGCCTCAGCAGATGTGGCAGTGGCTGTTCATCCCTGCCATAGGCTATCTTATTAGGTCTTTGGCGCTTTTGCAAGCTTACATCTGTCCCACGCTTGATCCTGTGTTTTCTCTGTTTACAGTGAGAAAATTACTTAAGAAATTAAAGTAGTCCTGTTTACATTCATCTTCGTTGCATATGTTTCTTCAGAAGGTAACTTAGAAAATTGGAATGTATTCTGTATTTCACTTAAAAGTATTAATAACAAAGATTTGGGAATTCCCCGGCAGTCCAGCGGTTAGGACTCCTCACTTTCACTGTTGAGGGCTGATAGTTGAGGAGCAAAGATCCTACAAGTTTTACAGCTCGGCTAAAAAAAAAAAAAGGTAAAGAGTCACAGAAGTTATGAAAAAGAGTATGGAAAAAACAGAAAAGTGAAAAATGGGCTAGAATCCTTCCACCAAATTCTCACTGTTAAAGCTAGTATATTTCATTTGTTTCTATACACAGGGCTTTTTTTTTGACAAAAATAGAGTTTTAAATTATATTCTACGCTTGCACTTGGCTATCACAAATTTTTACCCTACTGATGTATAAACATTTCACAAGCATGTTTTCAACGTCCTGGCTTAAATATCTGCCTGGTAGATGTAGCTCAGTTTACTCAGAAATGGTCTTTGAGTCCATAAGTATGTTGTTCCTTGATGTCCTCACTGGACTTCCTGGGTAGCTCAGCTGGTAAAGAGTCTGCTTGCAATGTAGGAGACTCCAGTTTGATTCCTGGGTTGGGAAGTTCCCCTGGAGAAGGGATAGGCTACCCACTCCAGTATTCTTGGGCTTCTCTGGTGGCTCAGATGGTAAAGAATCCAACTGCAGTGTCGGAGACCTGGGTTCGATCCCTGGGTTGGGAAGATCCCCTGGGGAAGGGCATGGCAAACCACTCAGTATTCTTGCCTAAAGAAACCCCATGGACAGAGGAGCCTGATGGCCTATAGCCCATAGGGTCACAAAGAGTTGGATGGCTGAGCAACTAAGCACACAGCACAATGCCATCACTAGATGCTGGATCATGTGCAAAGCAATATTTAGGAAACAATATGATGACTGATCCTTGTTCTGTTTTTTGTTAGACATTATTATGAATGGATAGATGACGGTACTCCAGAAAATTACCCTGATTTCGAGCAATGTGAGCTCACTTGCCATTTCCTGAAATCATGCTGATTGTCACTGCTGCCGTTAGAAATATTCACCAGGGTGTTAGAGCCTGGCCGAGTCATCCAAGCCCAGCAGTGCTGGAAGGCTTTATCCCATGTATGGCTGTTGTCAGTAATGAGTAAATAACGATTAAGAAAGTGGGTGAGGGTATAGTGGCTTGCCACTGCATACACAGGCTGCATTTTCATCACCAGTGAGTTCTGGATATCAGCTTTGCAATCTAAAATCAGCCTTGGTCCAATGGTTGGGAATCTGCCTGCGTATTCAGGGCACACGGGTTAGATCCTTGTTCTGGGAAGATCACGTGCCGCGGAGCAGCTACGTCCATGTGCCATAACTATTGACCCTGAACTCTACAGCCCTTGAGTCACAATTCCTGAAGCCCGGGAGCCCTAGAGCCTGTGCTCTACAGCAGAAGCCACTGCAGTGAGAAGCTCGAGCACCAGGAGGAAGAGGAGCTCCCGGCTCGCCACAACTAGAGAAAGCCTGCACACAGCAACAAAGACCCAGCGCGGCCAAAAGTAAAAATGTGGTTTAAGTACTAAGTTGTGTCCGGCTCTTTGTGACTCCATGGACTGTAGCCCGCCAGGCTCCTCTGTCCATGGGATTTCCCAGGCAGGAATACCAGAAATGGGTTGCCATTTCCTTCTCCAGGGCATCTTCCTGACCCAGGGATTGAAACCACATCTCCTGCATTGCAGGCAGTCTCTTGTATTGCAGGCGGATTCTCTACCAACTGAGCCACGAGGGACGATCCGAATGTTTATTTATAAAAATAAATAAATACATAAATTTAAAACCAGCATTGATCAAAACAAAAAATAAAGGAAGTAAAATCAGAGTTGATAGGTTGGGTGAAGTAAAAACAGACTCACAAGAGTCCTAGTCAGAATTGCCATTTATTAACTCATAATGACAAAGATAACTGAGGAGACTTGGTGTCACGTGACTGCTCTGGACATACTGTCCCCTGAAAAAGGAGTCAAAATCAGAGGCTTCAGTGAGCATGAAACAGGCAAAGGGAATCATGTGAGTGATATGTTAGTAAGGTCATTGCTGTCGGACCACTGTCTTTGGTGTATGGCATATAAATACTGCCCACTGGGTGCCTCTTGGTTCTGTGTCCCACTGCACAACAGGCCCAATCCTTCCTCTTTGGTATCTTCTAGGCTCTTTGGACCCATTTACCTTCTGTCCAGAAGCTTTTCTGAGATTTAATTTGGCTCCTGCCTTCTTCACTTCAGTGCAGACTGAAGGGTTTGAATTCTAGAGGGCGGCCTGATTTCCAGATTCCAGGGATGTCACCCCGCAGACCCGCAGGTTTCAATTACAGAGCTGACACAATTTTTATCCAGACGTTCAGAGAGGGTCTGAGGCACTGTTTATAGGCAGATGGATTTGTGAACAATGCTAGAAATAGCTCATATGGTCCAGTGGCTCCTTTGTAGGTCTTGCAAGATCTTGAAAAGTCTTGCTTTGTCCTGGAATGGTTGCTCTGCCATAGATCTCAGACTTGAGGCAATTGAATGGCCAGTAACCCTCTATTATGAAACACTCATAAATATGAGAAGGTGCAGTTACCCTAGCAGAGTTTTACATGGCTGCCTGTATGCATGTATTAATTGGGTCGCCGTGTGATAATACTTATCTAAAAATCCTTAATCATTCTGGCAGGTAGTTCAACTCCTTCTGAGTAGGTAGAGTATACCTCCAAGACAAATAATAATCAGCTAGCAAAGCTGATATCTAGTATTTATTCTGCAGAAAACCCTTCCCTGTCCACAGGAGGGTCATCACAGTGGTTATGTGAATCTCTGGCCTTAGGACGCCACACAGGGCACAGTCACACCTGATCCACAGTTACCTGCACAGCTGTACAGAGGCAACTACAACTCGAGCTGTACAGAGCCTTGTTGTGGTAAGATGCTCACCTTCATGATCATCCCTGGTGGCTCAGCTGGTAAGGAATCTGCCTGAAATGCAGGAGACCTGGGTTTGATCCCTGGGATGGGAAGATTCCCTGGGATGGGAAGATCCCCTGGAGAAGGGAACGGCTACCCACTCCAGTATTCTGGCCTGGTGAATTCCATGGACTGTGCAGTCCATGGGGTCGAAAAGAGTCAGACACGACTCAGCAACTTTCACTTTCATGATCATTCCACTTTATAGCTGAGACCCCACAGGCAACTTAAGCAGGTGGCATTAGGGACCACCCAGGCCTCCAGAGTTCTAGCCCAGGCTGCCTGCCACAGAAGAAACTTAGCTCCTGGGGGAACACAGTGTTGCAGAGGCTTGGCTGTGAATTTCAAACTCCATGTGTGGCTGGGACACCAGAGTCTCATCAGAGTTTGTTCCCGTTCATCATCTTGAAGGCTTCACCCCTAAAGACCGGAGACTTAGACTAAAACTAATTACAGAACAGGTTTCTGTACTTGCTGAGAGAAGGGTGGAGCTGAACCAGGACTTTCTTGAGGACTGGGAGGGCCAGGAGGAGTGGGGTGGGGAAGGGTGTATTCTTTCTTCTTCCTCCTTCCCTTTCAAGGAGGGGGATGCAGTTGGCCTGCAGGTCTTTTCTTTTTTCAACATTTTCTTCACACACTGGCCTTGTGCGTTTATTCTGAAAAAAGGACTTTCTTCCACAAAAAGATTTTGGGAGGCATGGGAGATTCAGCAGTCTGAAAAGCAGACAGGAACTTTGCCTTCATGAAATTTTTGAGGTTGAGACAGACAAAATAAATTAAAAATAAATCAATAAAGACATGATTAGACTAGCCACAAAGTCTAAGTGTGGCCATGAAGGGACGTGATTTGGACAAGGTGGGGAGCTGGACTTGATTTGGTGGGGGATACCCCTTGAAGTGAACAATGTTTATCTAAGACCTGGGGTGGAGCAGGCTTTAGGTTAGATTGTTTGCGTAAACAACCAAACTGCCAGCATATTCTGGTCTCTGGGTTCCGTCACGAAGCTCTGTTGCAGACGAGGCCTTTTTTTGCTCAGATTATATGCTTGTGCGCGTGGATGGGGTTTGGGGGCAGAGCTGCTAAAGCCCCTGTCACCCACTTTGGGGCCATGCTCCAAACTAAGCATGGCATGTGCGGAAACCCTGGAGTCAGAAGGCGTATGGGCTCTTCAGGCTTCCCAGGTGGCGCTAGTGATAAAGAACTTGCTTGCCAATACAGAAGACCTAAGAGACATGGGTTCAATCCCTGGGTTGGGAAGCTCCTCTGCAGAAGGTCATGGCAACCCACTCCAGTGTTCTTGCCTGGAGAATTCCCACGGACAGAGGAACCTGGCAGGCTACAATCCATGGGGTGTCAAAGAGTCAGACGTGACTGAAGCGACTTAGCAAGCACTCACATACGCATGCATGGCCCCTTCAAAGAACTGACAAGAGGCCAAGGATGCTGGGCCAGGGGGGCAACGTGGAGAGTGGGGCAGCTGAAGACTAGAGAAGCTACTGGATGGGGGCATTTTACAGGGCCTTGGATTAGCCCAACAAAAATAGGGTGTGGTTGGAGGAGACACAGGGGCGACCTTATCTGACTTGCATTTAAAAAAAAAGAAAAGGATTACTGGCTGTTGTGTGAGTCATAGATTAGAACAGGGCAAGAGGAAATGACCAGACCTGCTGGGAACCTGCTCTTAACAATCCAGACAAGAGGGTAATGGTACATTAGGCTGGGGTGGGAAGCGGTAGTTTCAGTGGTGGAGATGATGAGAAGTGGCTGGAAGTGGTTCAGAAGCCTCAACTTGAAGTCCAATGCTGTCCATGGAGGGATCTTTAGCTTTAGTAGAGAGGAGCTGGGCCCTTTAGTTTCTGGACTATGAAGGCTAGATAGGATTTTTTTTTTATCATTGCTCCATGCATGTCTGGCACTGTCCTGGGCAGTAGGGATACATCAAGAACAAAACACCCAGCCTCCATGGGGTAATCAAATAAAATAAAGATGGAATTCAATACATTAGTGAATGATAAGCGTTACAGAGAATTGTAAAGCAGAAAAGGGGACAGGGAGTACTGGATGGGAGGGAGGGATGGTTTCAACTTTAAACTGATTAAAGATTTGAAGAACTGAGCCCTTAGATAACTCCTGTATCTGGAGGAAGCAGCAAGTGCAAAGATCCTGTTAGTCAAAGAAAAGTAGCTGGAGCTGAGACAGGAAGAGGGAGATGAGTTGGCATAGGGTCTTATAGACCACTGTTAGGACTTCAACTTTTTCCTCCCAGTAGAAATGGGGGCCATTGGAAGATTGTGAACCTAGGGGTCATCTGATGCAAAGTGGCCATCAGTTGAGATGGGAAAAGACTGCAGATGAAGCATTTGGGAGCTGGAGAGTCTGGAGTTCAGTTTTAGACACACTGAGTTTGAGATGGCCATTAGACATCCAAATGAAGATTGAGCCCCCAGAGCAACTGGATCTATGAATCTGGAACTCAGAGGAGACCAGGGTAGGTGTATTCATCTGGGAGCCTGTGTGTGTGTGTATGTTTCAAATAAATAGATTGGGATATCAACAGTGTGTGAGTGTGGATAGAGAAAACACATCTAAAAGTGAGCTTGGGACACTCCAACATTAAGGGCAGATAAGAACAGCCAGTGAGGTAGGAAAAAAACCCAAAATATTGATAAAACACAAAACAGGAGAACATGGTATCCTGGAAACTAAGTAAAGATAATATTTCAAGAAAATAGAGGTTATCCACTGCATCAAATCTGCTTAAAGTTCAAGTAAGCTGAGGATTATTGAATTTAGTAATATAAAGGTCATCGGTGAGGAGTTCTGTCGCAATTCAGCCCCAAATTATCTGGCATTCAGCTAAAAAAAAGTTAGAATGCATTGCAAAATGAATGAGCTAGGGTTTCCCTGGTGGTCCAGTGGTTAAGAATCTGCCTGCCAACACAAGTTCAACCCCTGGGCTGGGAAGATTTCACATGCCCTGGGGCAACTAAGCCTGTGCGCCACAACTATTGAAGGCCATATGCTCTAGAACCCATGGTCCACAACAAAAGAAGCCGCTGCAATAAGAAGCCTGTGCACCACAGTGAAAAGTAGCCCCAACTTGCCAAAACTAGAGAAAACCCAAGTGTAGCAACAAAGACCTAGCACAGCCAAAAATTTTTTTAAAAAAGTTTAAAAAATAAAATACTTAAAAGAAATGTTCAGAAACATCCAACATTTAAAAAAAAAAAAAGAATGAACTACAAGAACATCTTGTGCAGCACAAAGAACATAGTTAATATTTTATAATAACTTTAAATGGAGTATCATCTATAAAAATTTTGAATTGTAAAAAAGAAAAACTTCTGAGTAGCCCTATAACTATTTAAAAAGTTGAATTTCAAAAAGAAAACTCCTGGTCCAGATAGCTTCACCAGCACATGTTTAAGAATAAAATTGCATCAATCTTGCACAAATTCCTTCATACAGTAGATAAAAGGGAACATTCCTACCCATTTTATGAGGCTAGCACGACTCTGATTACAAAATCTGTCAAGGACATTATAGGCATACCTTGGAGATATTGCAAGTTTGGTCCCAGACCACCATAATAAAGCAAATACTATTATAATAAAGGGGGTAACACAAGGGGAATTGCCTGGCAGTCCAAAGGTTAGGACTCCACACTCTCAATGCTGAGGATCCAGGTTCAATCCCTGGTCAGGGAACTAAGATCACACAAACTGTGGGTGGGGCCAAAAAATAAACAGGGTGGCAGGGGAGTAACATGAATGTTTTGGTTTCCACATGCATAAGAGTTATGTTTATGTTATGCTATGTTTATGCTAAGTGTGCATTACTGTTATATCTAAAAAAACCACCAATGTCAAGGGCTTTCCTTGGTGGTCCAGTGGTTAAGACTCTATGCTCCCAATGTAGGGGGCCCAGGTTCAATCCCTGATCAGGGAAGTAGATCCCACATGACACAACTTGGAAGAAGTTATGACCAACCTAGACAGCATATTAAAAAGCAGAGACACTACTTTGCCAACAAAGGTCTGTCTAGTCAAAGCTATGGCTTTTCCAGTAGTCACGTATGGGTGTGAGAGTTGGATGATGAAGAAAGCTGAGTGCAGAAGAATGGATGCTTTTGAACTGTGGTGTTGGAGAAGACTCTTGAGAGTCCCTTGGACTTCAAGGAGATCCAACCAATTCATCCTAAAGGAAATTAGTCCTGAATATTCATTGGAAGGACTGATGCTGAAGCTGAAATGCCAGCACCTTGGCCACCTGATGTGAAGACCTGACTCATTTGAAAAGACCCCGATCCTGGGAAAGACTGAAGGCGGGAGGATAAGGGGTCAACAGAGGATGAGATGGTTGGATGGCATCACTGACTCAATGGACATGAGTTTGAGTAAACTCCGGGAGTTGTTGATGGACAGGGAGGCCTGGTGTGCCATGGTCCATGGGGTCGCAAAGAGTCAGACACAACTGAGTGACTGAACTGAAGTGAATTGAACTGATGCCAAAACTAAGAGTTCTCATGCCACAGCTAAAGAAAGATTCTGCATTCTGCAATGAAAATCAAAGATCCTGTGTCATACAACTAAGATCTGGCACAGCCAAATAAATAAATGAATTTTTTTTAAGTTAAAGAAAATAAACAGTCTGTGCCTTAATTTAAAGTACCTTATTGCTAAAAATAAAAAAAGGAAGTAGGATGAACCCTTTAAAAAGACAAACATAATTTTTTTGAAAGCAACAAAGAGCTAACAGCATAGCAAGGAACTACCTGACCAAGCCTCAGGAGCAAATAGGACTCAGAGAGTCCAGCAAAAGGCAATCTTTTGTGTGAGTGGATGAGTGGGGTACAAACTGTGTGGCTGAAATGCACTTTTAGGGGTCTTGTGAGGCTAAGGGGACAAAAGTTTGAGTTCAGGAATCACTAAGAATGGAGACCCAAATAAATTACACACACATCTTCAGCTGGGACCTTAATGGATTACAGTCTTGGAGTAAGGGTAAATCTAAGGTATATCACATACACTTGAAAATTACCATCAAGTTGTCTGGGTGGCCCAGGGACTCTTGAGGCTGGGACTTGGAGTAAGGTGGTTTCAGACTGCTAGTGTCCTTGATAGAAATAAATAAAAATCTTACATAGAGGATGACAACATCATCTTAGGTCCCAAATTGTTTCTATTGTACAAACAGGTTTTCAAATGCAATGTCCAGGATTATATCAACAATAACCCGGCATAAACGAGAAAAAGTATGAGTAAGAGAAAGCAGAAACGACAGCAAGAACAGACCACAGGCAATCTGTTTATACCTCTGTGACTTCACCCATCACACTGTGTTATTATTTATCTTTCTCAGTGGGGATATTTCCTGGTTTCTTCCCCAGCAATTATTCCAATCTTTTCCCTTCCCTACACTCTTGATTTCAGTTCTGATTATAATGTGATACTGGAGAGGTCGACTCTCTCACCAGCTGTAGGAGTAAGGCATATGAGCTATACACGGAATCTCTCTTCCCGTCCACAGAATTGACTCAGGGGCGAGCATATGAATTAAGACAGCCCAGTGGGTGAATCCCAGCCTGTTTGGGAGAGAATGCTGATATACAGACGCTCTACCCTTGAATAGAGAAGCATGTCCCTCTAAGAGCTGCTGGCTGCAACATTGAGAATAGCTAGCTCCAGGTTGAAATCAATGCTGTGGAAGATCAAACTGGAAAGAAATCAGGTCTTGAATGCCTTGTGAAGCTGCTAGATCAAGGTTCACCTGTAGCTAGACCTGCTTCTAGAGCAGCATTGACCAATAGAAATATAATGCAAGTCCCCTGTGAAAATTTTCTGGTGGCCACCTTTAAAAAGTAAGAAGACTTTCCTGGTGCTCCAGTGGTTAAGACTCTATGCTCTTAATGTAGGGGCCCCAGTTCAATGCCTGGTTGGGAAACTAAAATCCTACAAGCCACATGGCACTGCCAAAAAAAAGAAAAAGGTGAAATTCATTTTAGTAATATATTTTATTTAACTTAATATATCCAAATACTATCATTTAACATATGTAATAATTATGTTGCATATTAACATATGTAATAATGTAAATAATTACTAATGACTAGCTTACATTCTGTTATTCATGCTAAGTCCATGAACTCTAGTGTGTATTACACTAAACAGCACATCTCAATTCAGACTAGGTATATTTCAAGTGCTGAATAGTCTTGTAGCTGGGGACCATCAAAGAGCTCTAGGATTTTCCTTTATTGAATCAATATATATCCTTAGAGCAAAGTTTAACTGCTTTGTGTGTGCATGCTTGCCAGTTGCTTCAGTTGTGTCCAACTCTTTGTGACCCTACGGACTGTAGCCTGCCGTGCTCCTCTGTCCATGGAACTCTCTAAGAAGGAATACTAGAGTGGGTAGTCATGCCCTCCTCCAGGGGATCTTCCCAACCCACAGACTGAACCCATGTCTCTTATGTCTCCTGCATTGGCAGGCAGGTTCTTTACCACTAGCACCACCTGGGAATCCCTTAACTGCTTTACTGATATGTAATTTATATACCATTGCATTCACCCACTGTAAATGTATGGTTCTAGGCTTTTTAACAGAACAAAAGTTGTGCAACCACCACCAACCTCCAGTTTTAGAAGATTGCAACCACAAAATTTCCCTTGTGCCCCTTTGTGGTCGATCTCTACTCCCATCCACAGCCCCAAGCTGCTCTATTTTCTTTCTGTGCATTTGCCTTTTCTGGAATTTCATATAAATGGAATCAAGTAATATGTAGGATTTTGCCTCTGGCTTCTTTAACTTAATGTAGTTAGTGATTTTGAGGTTCCTCCATGTTTTAGCATAATTCAGTACATTTCCTTCTATTGCTCAAAAATATGCTAATGTATGGACACCCATTGTGTTTATCCATCCACCAGCTGATGGACATTTGGAATGTTTCCACCTGAGGATGATTATGGCAAAAGCAGCTAGGAACATTTTCGTCCAAGCCTTTTTATGGATGTTTCCGTTTCTCTTGATAGAGTCTTAGGAGTGGAATTCCTGGGTCATATGCTAAGTTTATATTTAACCTCTTAAGAAACTGCCAGACTTCTTTCCTTCTTTTTTCTTTTTGGCCTCGCCTGGTAGCTTGCCCCAGGGTCTTATTTCCCCGACCAGGGATTGAACCGGGGCCCTCAGCATTGAGAGCACGGAGTCCTAACTACTGGACCACCAGGGAATTCCCAAAACTCACCCTTTCAATGCACGTAGTTCAATGTTTTATAACTATCACCACTAATTCCAGAACATTTCCACCACTCTAAAAAGAAAATCTACACCCGTTAGGTGGTCCTTCCTCATGCCCTACTTCCTTTCCCCTACTCCCTGCAAGTCTACTTTCTGTCTTTATGGATTTGCCTATTCTGGACATTTTATATAAATGGAATTATGTAACATGTGGCATTTTGCATCTGGCTTCTTCCACTGAATGTAACATTTTCAACTTTTATCCATGTTTAGCATGTATTAGAACTTCATCCCTTTTGTTTGTTGTTGTTCAGTGGCTCAGTTGTGTCTGACTCTTTGCAGCCCCATGGGCTGTAGGCCGCCATGCTCTTCTGTCAATGGGATTTTCCCGGCAAGAATACCGGAGTAGGTAGCCATTTCCTCCTCAAGGGGATCTTCCTGACACAAAAATCAAACCCACATCTCCTGCAAGTCTCCTGCATCGCAGGCGGATTCTTTACCATGAGCTCCTGGGGAAGCCAAGCCACTTTATTCCTTATTAAGGCTAAATAACACCCCATGTATAGATGTTGTGTTGTTCGGTCACTAAGTCGTGTCTGACTCTTTGCGACCCCATGGATTGCAGCACTCCAGGCGTCCTTGTCCTTCACTGTCTCCAGGAGTTGGCTCAAATTCATGTCCATTGAGTTGGTATACCATATTTCATTTATTCATCCATTAGTTGATGGACGTCTGGGTTGTTTCTACTTTTTGGCTACTATGAATAATGTTGCTATGAATATTTTCATACAAGTGTTTGTATGGACATATGCTTTTAGTTCTTTCAGGTATATGCCCAGGAGTGAAACTGCTGGGTCATAGGCTTCCCTGGTGGCTCAGATGGTAAACAATCTGCCGTCAGTGTAGGAGACCAGGATGGGTAGGGAAGATCCCCTGGAGAAGGAAATGGCTACCTACTCCAGTATTTGGCTACCCACTCCAGTATTTTTGCCTGGAGAATTCCATGGACAGAGAAGCCTGGCGGGCTACAGTTCATGGGGTCGCAAAGAGTGGGACACAGTTGAGCAACTAACACTTTGACTTTTTTCATGCTAAGCCCATGTTTAACTTTTTGAGAAACTGCCAAAATGTTGCACTGTTTCACATTCCCATTAACAATGTATAGGGGCTCCAATTTCTCCATATCTTTGCCAACACTTGTTAATATCTGTCTTTTTTCCTTCTTACAGGCAACTGGTACTCATTGTGATAAAATACTTACATAGCTTAAAATTTACCATTTTAGCAATTTTAAGTGTATAGTTCAGTAGCATAAAGTACATTCACATTCATATTGTTATGCAACATTTATCAAAACCATTCACCTCCAGAAATTTTTCATCATCCCAATCTGGAACTCTGTATCTATTAACTCCCATTTCCCTTCTCCCCCCAGTCTCTGGAAGCTACCATTATACTTTTTGTCCCTATGCATTTGGCTACTTTAGATATTTCATATGGCTGGAATCATGAAATATTTATTCTTTTGTGACTTGTTTGTTTCACTTAGCATAATGTCCTCAAGTTTCATCCACATTGTCGTATATGTCAGAATTCCCTTCCTTTTTAAGGAGGAATGATAGCCCATTGTATAGCTATATCACTTTTGTTTATCTATTCATAAATCTGGATGGACATTTGGGTTGCTTCCATTTTTTGGCTGTTGAGAATACTACTGCTATGAATGTGATGCTTTCATTTCTTTCAATTTGGGGTATATACCCAGAAGTGGAATTGCTGGATCATATGGTATTTCTGCTTAACTTTTTGATATTTAGAGCCGCTTCTACAGGACAGGGGCCACTACTTAAGAACCCTTGGCCCTTGAAGTTCCTACCTTTTGTTTGGTTGGGCTGTTTACCTTTTAGAGGGTTTTCCCTTTGTGTGGAAACCATGACTCAACCATGTTTTGAAACGATTTTATTTACAATGTACTTTCATTGTTCAGAAAGGAAAATAAGAAAGTCCCCTTTAAAGATTCATAAGGATTAATGGAGGGAAGCACTGAACAATGTGGGGGTGGTTACTCACGGATGCATTCAGCTGACTTTGCTCTTCTCTTCAGCCAAGCTTTTTCTCCTGATCGAAGGCTGCATGGGTTGGGGGAGGCTCAGAGCTCTCATCCAAGCTCTGGCTGAGCCAGAAAAGTGGGCTCTGGTTAAAAGCTGTAAAAAAGTAATAAATAAATAAATAAAAGTAGGTGCCTTTTACCTTGGGTATTCCCAATCAATGCCTTCCTCTTTCTGCAAGTATGGGAAGGGGTTTGGTGGAGTGGATAATACTGTACTTTTGTCAGGATATTGTGGTGGTAAGGAGAGGGAGGGTGAGAAGTTAAAAAATTACATGTGGTAGTAATAGTGATACAAATAATAATAACTACCATTAATATAACAACCACTGCAGAATGTTTTTGAGGAGCAATGTTGCCCCCCACGAGGAACACTGAGTTACCGTGACCAACTGTCCTGGTTGGCCTGAGATGAGGGTGGTTTCCTAGGACAGCAGATTTTCCGTGCTAAATCAGAGTCTCAGGCAAACTGGGATGGTGGTTCACCCAAAGGCTAGTCCCCCACTTCCTAGCTGTGCAACTCTGGGCTTGTTGCTTTACTTCTCTAGCCTGTTTCCCTAGAGATAACATCCTCAGAGATAATCGTACCTAACTCACACATTTGTTTTAAGGACAAAATAAAATCTATGCATAAAGCATTAAGCCCAGTATATGGCACAGTAATAGCTTACAAATACTTGTTAGGAATTATTACCTAAATTCTTTTTTTTTTTGCTGCTGAAAGATCCAATAGGTTTGTTTTTAATTAGAGCATAATTGGTTTACAACACTGTTTCTGCTATACAACAATGTGAATCAGCTATTTGTATACATATATTCTCTCCCTCTGAATCCTCCCTTCCATTCCTAAATTCTTATCTAGTTTAGTCTTGTAACGTTTGTTGTTTTGGGGAACCATTTTTATTTGTTTAAATGTAGAGTCCATTTACATTCACAAATTTATATAATAAAAGCCAAAGATATAGCGAGACTGCTAGAAAAGAAAATATTAAAACCATATAGTAGAAGAGAGAAAAGAATGAGCCCCTTCAAATCAATGCCAATAGATTTCTAAAAGTGTGCATTCCTGGGGCCTGGATTAAGAGGGTGGGGACATGCTTTACTCGGGACTGGCAAGCTGAGCACTGGGTGCAGATGGCTCCTCCTTCCCTGTTTAGAGTAGCTCCTAAATTAGATGATTTTATTATGTTCATTTTACACAATTGGAAACAGAGTAAAGAGCACCAAGTCTCCCAGCGCCCTTGTCAGCTTTTCCGGCACTAGCTGCTAGCCATCCTAATTTTGCTAGAGGACCATGAGGAAGGGTTAGAAATTACAAGCTTGGATATCACAGCCCAGCTGCTTGCCCAGCATTCCAGAACCAAGGGAGCCTTTAGGAGTTGAGTCCAACCCCCGGCTTTACAAATGGAACCATGAGGCCCAGAGCTGGAACTGCTGTCCCCAGCATCCAGCTACTGGAGAAGAACCCAAGTCACCCCACTCCCAACGAGGTGTCCCCTCTAACGTTGGTCAGGACCAGACAGACTGTGGTCCCTGGGCAGCTCACTAGACCGAGGGACACAGGCCTGCAATGGGCAAGAATGAATTTAGACAACGTCCTCAAGTCTGCATTTCCAAATAGGCCTGTTTTCCCACATGAAGTTGTGTGGTTTTTCTGCAGAGACCAGCACTGACTCCGAGGCGGTCTGCGGTGTGCCTGCAGGAGTCTGAAGCAGGAAAGAGCAGGCTTCAGTGCACCTGCGTGTCGAGGTCTGCAGGTGAGTCCAGATGCTGAACTCACCAGTCTCTTCCCTCACCTCAAGATACTAGAAGCAAAGCTGCTCCGGCAGGAAAATCCAGAATGGCCTACTAGAAGTGAATTTCCCTCTATAGGAGAAACTCTGTAAGATGGTGAGATGCTTGGCCTGGTCTGCAGGACAGGGATGGGAACCCAACCTGGCTGTGGCTCATCAGAAGCTCATCTGGGCTGCGCACGATCAGGCCAGAGTGCTTTCTTAAGCAGGGAGGCCTCCATTTCACCATCATCCCAAACTGGCATCTGGCCTTTATATTTACCTCTTTGGGGTTTACTTCCTCTGGACCCTGGCACCTATAGGCAGATTGCTCCTTTTAGTTCTTATTTTTATTTTTTGTATACATGTATACATTTATTTATTTTGCATGGCATGGTTCCACCACCAGGGCCCCAGCAGGGAAAGCAGTGAAAGTCCTAACCTCTGAACTACCAGGGAATTTACTAGATTGCTCTTTTTAAAATGCAAATCAGATCTTATGGCCCACCTCTGCTCACAACCCACCCAGTGCTTACCTCTGCAGCTCAACCTGCACCCCATCCTTCACATACCCCTTTTTGGGCCTCCTCTAGACACTGGTCCAGCCATATTTGAGCTTTTTCAAGTTGCTTAGAGGTGCTGCTTTCTTCACTTCTCTCTTGCCTGTTAACCTTTCCCTATGCTTGTTAATTAGTGTTATGCTGGATGCTGTCACAAATCCCAAACTTTTCAGCATTTAACACAAAAAGTGGTTTTCAAATTCTCATGAAAAGCTAAATCGGTGTTCCTAGATGTCGGGTGATAGGGTTGGGGGCAGAGTTGTCATTTTCCATGTGTGGCTTCCAAGATTGCCCTGGGCATTGACACCGCTGTGAGTATAGTGGCAAAGAGCATTGGATGAGCACATGAGGAGGTTTTTATGGATCAGCACTCATCGTTTCTGTTCAGGTTTCACTGACTAGAACTCAGCCACATGGCCATAGTTAGCTGCAATCGAGTCTAGGAAACATATTCTATCTGTATTCCCAGGGAAGAAGGAATGGGTTTTTGTGAACACATTGCAACATCATCCTTGGGGCATCAGTCTGGGTCACGTTTGTAGAAAGTAATTCCTAACTCATTGAGTGGATTGAGTGGCTACTTGATTGAACCATCACACTTGGTACTCAGTCCTTTTATGACCCATGTTTAAGGTAGGGTACAATAATTGTTTATTTATATATTTTTCTGCATTAGATGGTGCATTAGTTTCCTATTGTTTCTTAACAAATTACCATAAATTTAGAAGCTTAAAACAACACACACTTATTATCTTACTGTCTAGAGGTCAGGAGCCTGAAGCGGGTCTTACTGGGTTAAGGCAGATTCTTGGTCTAACCACTGGACCACAAGGGAAGTCCTTTCTCCCTCTTGTGATTACATTGGGCCCACCCGGACAATCCAGGATAAACTGCCCAACTCAAGAGTCCCTTAATCCCATCTGCAGAGACCCTTTTGCCATGTAAGATAACAAACATATTCATAGGCTCCAGAGCTCAGACAGTGGACATTTTTGAATGGCCATTATTTTTCCCACCACAGACTATTAGGATCTGTAAGAACACTATGCAGGTACCCTTCTATGTGTTGGATAATGGAATGAGGGGAAGTCACAGCCTCTCAAACTGAGCTCCAAGCTGTAGTAACCCTTCCAGGGTCTCCCTCACCCCACTCCCTGCTGGTCTGGCACACAACCAGCAGCCCAACCGTCATCATTCCTACTTCCCCATATGATGTGATTTATAGAGAATGTATAGGGCATGTCTTTCACATCCCAAGGCAAATTTTTGAAAATCAATTTTATTGCGGTATAATATAATTGTGTGTGCATATATGCTCAGTCACTCAGTTGTGTCCAACTCTTTGTAATCCTAAGGACTGTATCCAGCTGGGCTCCTTTGTCCCTGGGATTTTCCAGGCAAGAATACTGGAGTGGGCTACCATTTCCTTCTCCAGGGGATTTTCCCAACCCAGGGATCAAACCTCGGCCTCCTGTGTCTTCTCCATTGTAGGTGGATTCTTATTGCTGAGCCATCAGGCAAGCCCTATAATATAATTAACTCATTCATTAAAAAAAAGTCCACTGGGTTTCTTTTTTTTCCCCACACTACAGCATGTGGGAATCTTAGTTCCCCTACCAGGATTGAACCTGTGGCCCCTGCAGTGGAAACTCAGAGTCTTAATAACTGGACCACCAGGGAAGTCCCTGTCCATTGAATTCTGACAAATATATACATACCCATGCAACCACCACAATTAATATATGGTATGTGCGTTGACAGTTTGTTTTGCTGTTCTGGTGTACTTTCTAAGTTCTAAGATCTGTGTAGATGTATGTAACCGCTACTGCAATCAGGACATTGAGCAGTTCTATTGGCCCCCCAAATTCCCCTGTGTTCCCTTTTGTAGTCACAGCCTTCCCTCTACCAACTTAATCTTTGGCAATCACTGATCTGCTATCTGATCCTATGGTTTTGTCCAAGGCAATTTCTAATCATGATTACCTAGGTAGACATTTTATTAAAAATAACTGCAGCCTACGCCAACCTACGCCCTTAACACAAAGAAGAGAGGATGGAAAAGATGACTGAAGATCTTCATCAGGACCGCCGGGGTCCCCTGGCTGCCCCTGGACTAGTGTTTGCTTGCTTGCCAAAGGAAGACAATGACCCAGTTTACCTCAGTTGGAAAATCACACAGCAGGAGTGAGGGAATCAGCTGATTTGGCATTTTCAATGGACTTCAAAGCTGAAAAAGATCTGTGACCTGCACTGGCAGCATGGTGAAGATGCGATGACTTCACATCCTCTAGTAGGTTGCGGTTACAATTACAGAGAAAGAACTAGATCAAATACCAGATACAACATAGAATTTGTCTTATTGAGGTAATATGCACATAACGTAAAATTAGCCATTTCTAAGTGCACAACTCAGTGACACTGAATACACCTACAGAGTTGTGCAACCACTACTATCAAGTCCCAAAATCTTTTCAACACTCCAAAACGAAACCTTGCACCCTTTAGCAGTCTCCCCCACCATTCTTGCTCCCCAGGCCTAAGCAACCACCAACCTGCTTCCTGCCTCTGTGGGTTTACCTCTTCTGGATATTTCCTGTAACTGGAATCCCAATGCCTGGCCTAGTGTTTCTGGTTTCTCTCACTTCGAGTAATGTTTTTGAGCATAATGTTGTAGCACATCATCACTTCCCTTCTTATGGCTGAGTAATATTCCACTGTGTGGCTACGCTGTTTATCTAGTCATCCATTAATGGAAACAGCACAGAACTTGCCTTTTTTTAGGCTTAAACATCTCTAAGACTATTTCTGCTTCTCAGAGCTTCATTCCAATATCACCCCCAGGGTCATGTGATGAGTTTCCCCATACATATTCTTATGTCATATAGCAATTTTGTAAAGAAGGGATCACCCTCCGTTTTACAGATTCAGAATCTGAGGCACAGAAGGATGAAGTGGCTGGATCCAGGTGGGATTCCAAGATGCAGCCTATCTCTCTTCATCCCTGCTGGCGTCTCTGAGTGCAGATGACTGAAAACAAAGTCCATGTGGAAAGCAAACTCCTTGCGAAGAATTTCAATGCAGTCTAAACAAATGCAGAAAATCCTTGAATTCTGTGTCCTTCCACGGGTGATGCTGAATACCCTCCATGTCTCTTTCCAGGCAGACGGCCAGCGTGCCAGGCACACAGCTCTTATCGTTTCCCTTTCTGATACCCTCTCATTACTTTTAATTGCATCTGAGTCTCTCTAGCATCTTGTATTTTGATTCCTAATCCAGGGCATTTCTCTGCCTCCCACTGGTCCAGCACTGCACTTTCCTCTCTCAGAGCTCTCCAGAGAAGTGCCCCCAGGAAAATGGAATTGGTCTCCAGTAATGAATTCCTCTCTATAATGAATAGTATAATATCCGAGTCCCGGCATATTTACATAGCAATCTCCACACAAAAGCAACATTACAAAGGGAAGATTTTTAAAAGAATGCCATCTCAGCTCCATTTCCTATAGTACTAAGAGCACTGTGGGAATTACCCTGACAGGAAGACAAAAAACGACTTCCACGGATGCTGAGTTAGAGACAATAGCTACACCAACCCCATTAATGTTTAAAGTCAATGGAGCATAAAACTGTTTTTCTCTACTTACAGGCAGGCATCATCTTACAGAGAGGAGGGGAAAAGATTATCATTTAACTCTGCTGAAATCTGTAAGACCTCCCCTAATTTTCATTCTCCTTGAAATTCTCTAGTAAATATCATCAGAATGAAAATGAGAATCCTCTCTCTCTGGAGGCAATGGCTTTCAATTCGCATGCATAAAGTACGTGAAGAGCCCTCCACAGAGATGCAGGAGGAAGTCTGCATGTTGGGAAAGGATCCATCACCAAAACCTGCAGAACTAGTTGTGGGGTCACACCTTGGGATCTGGGAGGCTTTAGACTGACTTCAAACAATCCCAGGTACCCCAAGCAGGAGGCAGAATTCAGGGACCAGTCAAGTTCAAGGAAGTAATGCCTTGGGGGTTCATTTTACTTAGTGGGCTGTAGGGGGGGGGGAATTTAACGTGAATGTATTAGCTGTTACCCTGAGGGAATCGCTGGAGTTAAACCAGACCTCTGTTAGTAAACCACTGGACCTAATCCCACATTACTTTGTGTAATGCCTGACAAAGCCTGTTCCCATTATCTCATTTGATCCTGAAAGCAATCCTCACGGAGAGGGAGGGCCAGGATTATTTTTCTCCATTTTACAAGTGTTTTCACTTGTAAACTGATTTGCCAGAAGCCACACACCCAGACTTGGCAGGAATGGGACGTGAATCTCATTAGGTCTTTGTACAACCTGTTCAGATCTTTTTTCAACTGATCATAATATTCCCAGTCATACCCACACCTTATAGCCTTCAGCTTACCCAGCAGCTGGGAGCTCATCAGGGAAGAGCTTGAGTCTATAGCACCCAAACACCTCTGGCCCAGTGAAGAAAAACAGCCCTGCCTGTATTCTGCTGTGCCGCCGCCAGCCGCTGGGTGCTGGGTGGGTGCAGTGCGTGGGGGGGAGGGGGTGGTAGGGTGTGGCATCATATTATTTCCCTGTACTAGTGACCAAAGTTAATCCAGATGGATTTGAAAAAAATCATGACACTAGGAAAATCTCAGGAAAATATAACTGAATATTTAATAACTTTCTGGAGGCCAGACTCTAAATTTAGCATTGTATTAAAAGTTTCAAAGGAAGGGACTTTATATAGATATGACTATATTAAAAATTTAAGTTTTAGTGAAAAATAAAAAACTGCACAGGGCCAACAAAAACGGAAGCAAGAGTCACAGCAAAATATGAAAGTGAAGAATTACTTTCTGGTATGTAGAGGAGTCATGAAAATACAAAAAAAAAACCTCAATAGGAAAAACTTATGAGACAAATATTCCCTCCTAAAATAAGTACCTTGGTTAATAAACATTTAGAAAACTCCTCTACCTAAGTAAGATCAAATAAATAAATACGAGAATGAGTTATCCATATCACTTACAAAACCGGGAAAAAAAAAGTGACTATAATACTCAAGTACTATACTAGTGAAGGCACAGTGAATACCATATGCTTATACATGAATGACGGGAGAATACCCAACTGTTGGAAGGAAAGCAATTTGGTACATTTATCAGAAACCTTAAAATATCCATATCCTTTGACTTGAATTTCCATTCTGGCAATATGTTCTTAGGAAAGAATCAACATGGAAAAAAGTTCTGCGCACAAAAATGTTAATCACATACTTATTTACAACGGTGAAAGAAGGTAAACAGCAAACGTTAGAAGAGTTGTTTAATAATTCATGGCAGTCATTTAATGGAAACTTACGTAATCATTAAATGTTCTCAAAGCGCAAGCAATAACACGAACACCGTTTATGGTGCAATGCTAGTGGGAAAGTGAATAACGTTGTATACGCATGGCTGTTTGCATAACTCTTAGTAGAAAAAGGCTGGAAAAGATTCTAATATGCAAACCATGTTTGAGTTCTATGATTAGAGTTTTTTTTCCATTGCCCTATATTTCTATTTAAATCTTTTTTTTTTAATGAACAAAGTCAGCTCTTCTTTAGCCATACGGTGGCGCGTCCTTCTCTCGCGCTGGGCCTGAGGGCCAGGAACCTGGGCGGAGGGGGTAAGCTCACAGACCCGCACCTCAGGTCGATTAGGCCCGCCGAGGCGACGTCGCAGTCCTCAGCCCCAATTTCCCCAGCCCCACCCTTTCCGAGCCGGCCGATCGCAGGGCCCGGCCCTCCCCCACCACCCCGGGCTCGGGTGGCCGCGGGTGCGCGGGGGTGGAGCAGCCTAGCCGTTCGGACACGTGGGGAGGGAGGACGCGTCGGCGGAGGAGGGCTTGTGTGTGTGGGTGGGTGTGTCCGTGAGTGGGAGAATCCAATCCGGGCCTCCTCAGGGGTCTTCATTTTCTTGTGCTGCTGATCAGGCCGGGAAGTACGAAGTTCTTCCCACTCCCGGAATCCCCTCCTAGGCAGAAGCCGAGCGCAGGCACAAGGAGGCCCCGGCCGCGGCCCTGCGCTTCCCGCGACTGCCCGCGCCGCGCCGCCTCCTCGCGTGTCCCCCCCCCCGCCCCGGCGCGGTGGTAGGGCCCGGCGGCGACGTCACCCATTGTTTACAAATCAATCCGAGCCAGTAGGATTCTGGCTCCCGTGGCTGCAGGCGCGCGGCGCGAGTGCCTGGCGGGCTCCGGTTACCTCCGCGGCCTCGGCTTCGGCCTCGGCTTCGGCCTCGGCACCGCGCCCGGCTCCGCCGCGGCCCACCGAGCCCCCGGGACAGCCGAGCCGCCAGCGACTCCCGCACAGCTCCGGGTGCCGGCGCGGGGGGCCATGCCGTGCCGCAGGGAGGAGGAAGAGGAAGCCGGCGAGGAAGAGGAGGAGGAGGAGGAGGAGGAGAGCTTCCTACTGCTGGAACAGTCGGTGACTGTGGGCGGCTCGGTTGAGGTGGACCGGCTGGTGGCCCAGATCGGCGAGACGCTGCAGCTGGACGCGGCGCAGGACCGCCCTACCTCCGCGTGCGCGCCCCCGGGGCCGCCACTGCAGCCCCCGCGGCCCCCGGCGGCGGTGCGAGCGGACAAGGCCCGGGCCCCAGCGCAGCCGCTGCTTCTACCGGCCGCGTCGGTCGAGGCTGGGGGCCTGGCGCCCCCCGGGGCCTTGCGCTGTGCCCTCGGGGACCGCGGCCGCGTGCGGGGCCGGGCTGCGCCCTACTTTGTGGCTGAACTCGCCGCTGGAGCCAGCACGTTACCCGGGCCCTGCCGGCGAGGATGGCTGCGGGGCGCTGTCACCTCTCGCCGCTTGCAACAGCGACGATGGCCCCCAGCTGGGGCGCGCGCCAACGACGACGACCCGCACCGGCTTCTGCAGCAGTTGGTGCTCTCGGGGAACCTCATCAAGGAGGCCGTGCGGAGGCTCCAGCGAGCAGTCGCCGCGGTGGCAGCCACAGGCCCTACGGGTCCCCCCCTACCGGGGGCCAGCCGCAGCCGACCGGATCCTGTCTCCCTTCAACCCTCCGGCGCTTTGCACTGACCCAGGACCCCTGGAGGAAGAAAAAAGCCGCTGCGCGGACCCTACGGCGTCCTACATACCCCAACCTTGAGCTGAAGCCGCCGTTGCCGTTCTTGGAGCGACCGCCTAGACTGCAAGGAGGCTCGTGGGGAGAGACCTCAAGCCGAGAAGTTTCTGGCCCCGGCGAGGCTGTCGGAAAAAACTTGAACGTGGAGAAATACGCGGGCTGGGCGTGTTCGTGTCGCGTGAGAATTAACCCCGGCCCCAGGGACCCGGGAGAACTATGGCAGCTATTTGCATCAACTTGTACCTGACTTAACCCTTGGGTATGTCGTGTGCTAGGATTGTTTAAAGATTCGGCTTCAAGGGGCGAGAATCTTGAGGGCTTTATAACAATACTTGAAAACTGATGACTCGAATACATTTTCTTTATTTTCCGGTGGAGGAGCTTAGTGAAAATGGTGCTACAATCGCTGTGCTAAGAAATTCCAGAGAGAAGAATGTAAAAGCTTGATGGTGGGTGGGTTAAGATGCCAGCCCTCTTACTCTCCCACCTCATCCAGTGACTGATCTAGGTGGGAGATGGGAACTCCAGTTGTCTGGGGCAGGGGGGTGGAGAAATTTGAAGGTGAGTCGACTTGGATGTGGACTTGTAAATGCCTTGACCTTGCCACCTGTGATTCAAGGTCACGATGTGCTGTAGATGAAAGGCTGTGGGGTTCCTGGGAAAGCTAACTCACCCCTGTGTTTTTCCTTTCTCTTGTTCCAAGAAGAGGCCTGTTTATGCTTTGCTACCTCTTGGAGCGGACATACAGATGTAAGGAGAATTACTTGTTTTTTTCTGTGTTTTCTTTCTATCCAGAACTCCTCCGGTGAGGCCACTCTTGGCCATGCCCTGAGCTTTCTCAGAAACAGTTGTAAACAATCCCTTGAGTCTCTCCTGTCCTCCCACCTGGCCTTTCTCATTCCACCCTTTCTGATGTCTGCACCGCATGGATGAGACTCTGGCTGTTTGTCTGCTCTATTCTGGCCCTCCGTGGAGCCATGAGCCTGAGTCTCTGAGGATCCTCACCTCTCTGTTTCCTCCAGGCACCAGCTCTTTGTGAGTGACAGAACCATGTTTTAAATGTGACTCTCCAAGAGGAGAAACTGCTGGCTTTACCCGTATGAAACTTATGAAACTTGAGGGCGCTTTAAATAAGGTGCCACCCCCAAACTTTAAGGGAGCTAAATTAACTTTTTTAAAAAAGATTCAATGGCTTGCTCATCCTTCAGATGTAGCTGTTGATGTACACTTCGCACCGGAGTGTCTGAAATTGTGGTGGTCCTGATTTCTAGGATTTCTTAATTAAAATGTCTGCTGAATAAATTGGGGTTTTGTTTTGGAGCATGGTTTGGCTTTTTGGTGGGGGGGGGGGGGGGGGGGGGGGGAAAGAAAAGCACAAAAGTGACACCTTTCATAATGAAGTTATAATGGAGAGGGCCCTTGTGGGGGTCGAGGTGGGAGGTAGAGACTGGTGGAGCTGCGGTCCAAGAGTGTTTCTCTGGGTCGATATTCCACAAGAAATAAAAACTCAGTCCAAGTTTTAAAAAACATGCTAGGTGGGCTTTCAACTCCCTTTGTGGAATAAAAACATAGTCCAGAAACTTCCTAGGCTGGAGGGAGGACAGAGGCCAAGTGATTTGCTGTATCTGGAAGAGGCTGGCTGAAGGTGACTTTTCTGAATTTTTTGTATTTGAAGAATGGGGAGGGTATAGACAGAGCTTCATTCACTATTTTCATCTTTGAGACTTGACGCAGTCTTGAGCTGTCACCTAGAGAAAGGACAATAGGGTTTTATAGCAATGTACCTGGTAGTTGGCATGGTTTGAGCAGGCAGAGTTCAATTCATGAAAGTGGCTTTCCTGGATCCCCTGCTCTCCATCCCATCTTTCCCTGGCATGGGCCCCCTTCCCCCAAGGAAGCCTTACTTGGTACAGCCCAGCTCTGCTAACTGGCCCCAGGGGCACCTGTCCTGCCCAGCACCTTCCCACATGGGCTGCAGGGGAAGGCTAGTGCTCAGTGACTCAGTTTGACTCAGCCGTGCTGCTCACCATGTGTGTCATACCAGGCAAGTCACAGCTCTGCATTTTTCTCTGATTTATAAAACAATACTGCTAAGTGTAATGATGACCTGAGATGTCTGGGACACTTAAGGGTTGAAAAAATTATAACTGTTGATTCTTGGCATCACCACTGCCCCTTCTTCCTTCAGCAGGCCCCTATCTATTTCTTCAATATGCTCTGTGTGTCCTAACACTTAAGACACCCCTTGATCTCCACTGTGATCACAGTCATTGCCATCTCTTTTGCTTCTGTATTCTGTAAGTCCCATTTCCTGAACGCCTTCCAGAAGGCCACCTCCACCCACCTTCCAAATGGTCTGTCTCTGCTGTTATCATTACGGGGGTTGGCACTTGACACATGTGCCAGGTACTGTTCTGGGCATTTAAATC
Source organism: Antilocapra americana (assembly GCA_007570785.1). NCBI lineage: Eukaryota > Metazoa > Chordata > Mammalia > Artiodactyla > Antilocapridae > Antilocapra > Antilocapra americana. The sequence goes on from ML664183.1 coordinate 8,808,262, forward strand.
ATCTCATTACATCACGGCTTTATTATTATGATTTTGGCAATATTTTCTCCATTTTATAAATGAAGACACTGAGGCCCAGGAGATTAAATGATTTGCTGAAGTCACCACCTTTTCACTTAAGGAGCTGGGGTTTGAACCTAGGCACTCTGGCTCTAGGTTCTTCTGTCCTTAACCAGAGCTTCCAGTCATGCTGTGTACTACCTCCACAAGATGTTTTTGACAGCATTTTCTCCTGTGTTGGATTTATTACACTCTTAAGAGTATTCCACAAAAACCTTGACCCAATAAATATCTCAGCCCTGTAGCATCACCATTCTCACAGTTTTCTTGCAGGCCAGCCACATACATGCAAGGCACTGGGGATCTGGGATGAAGCAAGGTCTCAGACATCCTGGAAGAACCTGCAAGCAGGTTTGGGGCTGAGACCTTCACATAAGTTAATAGGAATCGCGCTAAGAGAGGCACAAATAACCAGTGGTAAATGGCTGCTTTTTTTAGAACCTTGTGTGTTCTGTAAGATGAGGGCATAAGGCCAAGATGATGAGGTCTCACCCAATGCAGTTGTCTTCTGCGTCTGCAGCATAGCCAGGGATGAAATTAGAATGGTGACTGGACCAAAGGACCTGAAGATCTACAGGCCCTGACAAAGCAAGGTAGAGAAGGGAATAGCCCCATTTGCGCAGAGCTCTGCCAGGCACCTTTAACAAGATGGCCCTTCACTGTTGACACTGGGGAGAGGTAGGAATCATGGGTGGTAGAACAGAATCTGAAGTCATGGCTCTTAAGTTGAATCTCTTACCTCCTTTCTGAGCCTACCCACACTTTTCCTCCTGAACCTCAGACCCAGCTACTGATCAACCATTTGCAAAGGCTGTAGAGAGCTGAGTCCTGGCCCTGGGCCTGGGAAAGGGTCTCTGTGCAAAGGAGGCAATGGCTGTTTCACGTATTGCAGCTTGGGCTAGCCAATTCCTAGTATTTGGCCCAGGAGTGATTGTGGCTGGCATAGTCCCAGTCCCTTGGAATAGATGGGCATGAAACTAAGGACATGGGCATGGGCAGAGCTGAGACAATTATCTGCTGAAGGAGCTGAGGCCTAGGTTTCCCTGGTAACATTCTGCAAGTCTTGAGTCCAGAAGGACAAGGGCAATAGGGAAGTTGTAAGAAGCTGGTTGTGTGAGTTGTGTGATGGGAGGTTGGGGTTGATTAGGCATTTCATGTGGGAAGTTACAGCAACAGCAGCCCGCTGCTTCATCGCTGATAAGGAGTTGGAAGATTGATCAGGGCTGAAGATAAAGACTGGGTGCTTAGTGCTAAGATGGTTGGATGGAGCCTGGGAGACACTGTCGGTTGGGAAGAAAGAACACCAACCAGTATACGTAGCATTTACCAGGTGCCAGGCTCTGTTCTAAGCACTTTACAAAGACCAAGAGTAGAACCCAGAAGCGAAGGGAGGCTAAAGGGTGAACTGTAAGGGATGTTTGGGTGTGTGTTATCTACATACATGCACAGGTACACACATAAAAACACATGCAGAGCTGTAGGGGCGTGATCTCTATATACCCTCCATGGTCAGGTCCAGGGTATATGGAATCAGATCTTGCTCAGTGACCTTCACTATCTTTGATCCTGAAGTTATTCCACTTCTCTTTATCAGCACCATTAAGCAGTGTGTTTTGAACATCTACACTGTGAATCCTTGCCCTGCTTAACCCCGCTGAAGAGAAGTCCTATTAATGGTGAATTTGGAGAAAGGTGGTGATGTCTCTGGTGTCTGGGAAAGATTTTCAGGAAAACCTAGGACACTGAAGCTAATTCAGACAGTAAAACAGAAATGGGCAAAAGGTAGGGCAAAGGTAACAAGGTGATAACCAGCTTGTGATTTTTTTTAACCCACCCAAATCAATAAGTCAAACAAACTCCCTGAACAGCCTATCAATGGGGGTGGTGAATTTTACCTCCTGTGAGTCAGTTGAGGAGAGGGAGTAGTTAATAAGCTTCTTGATATCAGATTTAGATTTCATTCTGCCGTAGAGTATGGTACAGAGAAGAAAGACTCATTTACACAAAAACATCCAGCCATCTCAGGCATGAAGGGTTATACAGAGTTGTTTCAACAGCCAACTGGTCCCCAGCCTCTCTGTGGTAGAATAGTGTGTGACTTAGAGTGCTATCACAGGGGACATGCACCTCTAAGGTCCCCCTGAGAGCCCTGTTCTTCAAACCTATGCAGACTGAGCACCCCATCCCTTCCTATCTCCTTTAGGAGCCTCATCCTTGCGTCTTCCCTTTAATTCCTTCCTTTCCATGTCCTCTATCTGCAGTTGGATGAGCGCAGGTCTTTCCTGCTTGAGCAAACCTTCCCTTGATTCTCATTTCCCTTTTTAGTTGCTGTCTCTCTTACTTCATCCTCTCCAAACTCCAGACACCACAATTCATCGTCTGCCCCAAGCACTCTCTCAGCCTCCACAAGTCTGTTGAAATTGCCCATTTGTTTGTTTTGCAAATATTTACTAAGTGCCAATACCCAGGTGTTGTTACTAAATGCAGCTATGTTTCAGGCAGTGGCCTAAACATTTTTATTACCATTAACTCAATGAATCCTCCCAACCCAATGAGGCAGGAACTTTATTATTATCAGACTTGGAGGTGAGAGAGGTGAAGTAATCTGCCCATGGTCACAAGAAGGAGCTTAAAAAAAAAAAAAAACTAGGTTTGTGACCCAGGCAGAGACTTCATTTTAACAGCTACCTGCTACTGTGCTGAAGGCTAGGTGTTTTCTTTCCAAAATGTGTCCCTTCTTGTCTTTTCCTTTCCCTCTGTGCCCAGACCCTTATCTTGTGATGCCTGGATGCTATATAGCCATCCAACTGACCATAAAGGCTCCTCTCCACCCCAGTCCACCCCCCACACTGTGTCGCCTGATAATCTGCCTGAAACTTGTCACTCCTGCTGTCAAAGAATAAAGTAATCTCTTTGGAAAAAGAAGACATTCACATATGAGCCCCCAAGATAACCCTATAATGACAGTAAATAAAATGAAGAGTGAGAACAAGATGAATTTGAAGATCACCTCCTGTGAAGACAATGCAGTCTTCACAGTACAAATTATAGGTGGGAGTGGACAGGGCAGGTATGAAGACCTTCGGCTGAGTGCTAAATTTAAATTAGAAGGGTTTCTGATAGGAATGGTTGGGAAGATCCTCTGGAGAAGGGAAGGGCTATCCACTCCAGTAGTCTTGCCTGGAGAGTCCCATGGACAGAGAAACCTGGCAGGCTACAATTCATGGGGTCGAAAAGATTTGGACATGGCTGAGTGACTAACACTTTCACTGATGGGAATGGAGGATTTAAGAGCTGTGTTCTCCAGATGCTCTCACCACAAACACTTTCCTTTGTTAACATTCCCTACTACCCCTACTGTACAAGTCTCAGTCCTGAGCTGTTTTCAGGCTTCCATTTGAAGAAGACCTCCACCCTTTTCTGATTAAATCTCTTCTAGACAAGTATTCCCTTCCTCTACCCTGCCCCAGTTTCAATCCCTGGATTGGGAAGATCCCCTGGAGAAGGAAATAGCAACCCACTCCAGTCTTCTTGCCTGGAAAATCGCATGGACAGAGGAGCTTGGTGGGCTACTGTCTGCAGGGACGCAGAGTCAGATACAACTGAGTGACTAAACCTACCCACCTACCTACCTACTTACACTTCCCTTAGCACTTTATACAGCAGGAGTACATGTTTAAGAACCGTCTTTTCCTCAGAACAAACAGGTTAATGCCTTTGAAGAAACAGATTGAAGAAGTCACTAAGAGGCAAGATTTTTGCATAGAAGACTTAAAGTAGTAACCTTAATGGAGTAGCTTCCAGGAATGATGTTTTGTTTTGCTATTAGAGTGAAATTAGAGATCTAAGTTACCTTCACCCAGTTCTTCAAGGCAGGTGCTACTTTTTTTTTTTTTAACTTTTATTTATTTGGCTGCACTGAGTATTAGTTGCAGCACACAGGATCTTTTAGTTGCAGCACATGGGATCTAATTCCTTGTCTAGGGATCAAACCCAGGCTCCCTGCATTGGGAGTGTGGAGTCTTAGCCACTGGACCATCAGGGACATCCCAGGGTAGGTGATCTTCTTACCCCATTTTGCAGATGAGTTAATGGAGATGATTGAGGTTAAGGGTCCTGTCTGAAATCGCACACTAGCAATGCAGAGCTGCCTGCACAGCCCACGCTCTTATCTATTACACCTCCTGGGAAACACTGTTATGGGCAGGTCATTTGTTCTCCCTTCAGTTATGGTTGGAAAACAGGAGGAAGCGCTGCATGGGAGAGTTTTGCTGCTTTGCCTGTACCAGAGTCCTCGGTGTTCAAATGGAGTGCACCTCCGAGTGGAAATCTCTCTGTGTTTCCATCTCTAAATGAGGCGGTAGCACTAGACCACTGAAGGCTGAGCTCTCCCGAGGCTGACATTCTGTGATTACTGAGCATTGTGGAAGGGTGTGTGTCGGGGGGGAGCTAATTGAGTGAGTTAGTAATTTGGTTGCCAGGGTAACTCTTTCCTGATTGGAAGGAAGGGATCACAGGGTTTGACACAGACTTTGCTGGATAGGAAAGTGGTGTCTGATGTACTCTCCATGTTTCTGCTTCTGAGCTGGAAAAGGAAAGAGCAAAAAAATGGTAAAATTGAATTCAAATATTGTAGCATTTATGCCTAATTTAGAATGAAATCTTGGGGTGGCAGACTTTGGAGTTATTTGTGAAGTATAGCTTTTTCTCCAAATCACTTATTTGTCAATTTCTGTGTTTTAGTTTATTTAGTATTTTTTTCTGATTGAGTTTATAGCTCTGGTCTTTTACTCAGGCCATTTTCTGTGGACTGCTATCTTCATAGGATGCTGAACGTGAGAAAATGGTTACAGCATACCTAGCTTTCCCTAGCTTAGCCTAGGTATCTGGGGCCTGGTTTTCCATGGTTCCAGTGGCAGGATCATCACATTGGACAGCTGCAGGGGTGTCAGTCACATTGTAGTATATGTGAGGAGTTGTGCAGTGAACGATATTGGAGTGTGGATGATGGCATCAGGCTTTTGGAAAGAGGACTGACCTGGGAACCCAAAGACCTGGTTTCTAGATTCTGTCAGATATTTGACTTTGTAAATGACTTTCTAGGTCATTCTGCCCTGCCCCCTTCCAACTATTTTTCCACCTATCCATTCAGTCGTGTCTGACTCTTTGTGACCCCATGGACTGTAACCCGCCAGGCTCCTCTGTCCATGGGATTTCCTAGGCAAGAATACTGGGGTGGGTTGCCAATTTCTTTCTCCAGTGGATCTTCCTGACCCAAGTCTCCTGCGTCTCCTGTATTGGCAGGCGGATTCTTTACCACTGTGCCACCTGGGAGGCAGTTTTCTACCTATAAGATGGTCTAATTTAAAAAAAATTATTATGTAAACCCTGACTTATCCCAAAAAAGGTCTTGGGGGTGACTAGTAAGACCTTGCAGCATTTTAAAAAATGGACAGTGATGGTTATAGGGTTGTAGTGCAGTTAAGGCTTCCCCAGTAGCTCAGTTGGTAAAGAATCCACCTACAAAGTAAGAGACCCCAGTTCAGTTCCTGGGTTGGGACGATCCCTTGGAGAAGGGATAGAGCTACCCACTCCAGTATCCTTGGGCTTCTCTGGTGGCTCAGACAGTAAAGAATCCACCTGCAATGCAGGAGACCTGGGTTCAATTCCTGGGTTGGGAACATCCCCTGGAGGAGGGCATGGCAACCCACTCCGTATTCTTGCCTAGAGTCCCCATGGACAGAGGAACTTGGCAGGCTACAGTCTATCGGGTTACAAAGAGATGGATAGACTGAGCCACTAAGCACAGTGCAGTTAAAGTACCTCATGGTAGGGATTAGTTTTCTCCAGTATTCCTTTTTGAAGAAGGGGGTTGTACTACGTGAACCCTATAGTTGAATCTAGCCTTAACCACCTTTACAAGAAGCCAGCATGGTTCAGGCAGTGGTACTGAATCACAGCCAACTTGGCCCTGGATTGCTCCTAACTCTTTGACTTCCAGGAATACCACCCCATGGAGAAGGCGATGGCACCCCACTCCAGTACTCTTGCCTGCAAAATCCCATGGATGGAGGAGCCTGGTAGGCTGCAGTCCATGGGGTCTCAAAGAGTCAGACACGACTGAGGACTTTACTTTCACTTTTCACTCCACTCCAGTGTTCTTGCCTGGAGAATCCCAGGGATGGGGGAGCCTGGTGGGCTGCCATCTATGGGGTCACACAGAGTTGGACACAACTGACGCGACTTAGCAATACCACCCCATGTTAAGAAGCAAGGACCTTAGGGCTCTCCAATGCCAGGGGAAGTTGACACTTGATCAGTTTCCTCCAGCTCAGTGCCTGGAGGTGACAGCCCACTGCATTATTGGAGTCCGCCCCCCTCCCCTCTTCAGTTTGTATTAGAGCCTCCAGAGTCACCATTCCCTTGCTGGGTAGCACAGGACTGACTCCCCCATAACCCTTCCTGGGGAGGTTGAAGGAGATGGCTGCCTTGATGTACTCTGCAGTTACTAATAGGGTCTATGTTTGCATTTGGAGGGAAAGAATGAGGAGGTATAAGAAATAGGCATTGAGTCCAAAAGAGTTAGGAAATCAGGTTCTAAATCATACAGCACTCTATCCAGAAAGCACTCTTCGGATCATGGCGTGCCCTTGTTTCATGAAAAACCAAGGACCCAGTCGATTGGCTACCAAGGGACAGCCCTGGGAAGGAAGGGGTAAGGACTAGACTGTTTTATCTCCAGGATGTGCCAGTCACAAGGAACTTATTTTCTTATCATCTCATTTCTCATCTGTTATACATATGGGGCAACTGAAGCCCATAGAGTTTAAGCAACTTGTCCAAGGTCCCCATTTAATAAGGGGACTTGAACTTTGGATGCCCTGTTGTCCAGAAATGGCTTCTTCCTGGAGGAAACAGAGTGAAGTAACTGAGAACGGGAGGGATAGAGATGGGCTGTTGGGGAGAAACTGGGAGTAAATGTGCCAAGGGCAAAGAGAGGAGCCCCTTCATTCCCCCCAGGCAGATTTCCCACTGCACGTGTGCACCCTCAGTAGTCCCTAACCAAGAGCTGACCCCAGCTCTTAAAGGGCCACCTCATGGAACAAGTCCACTTAATGACCACAGTAGAAGGAAAAAAGCGATAAGCTTCTCAATCTACAGTGACTGACTGATCTGATGTCCTTTGCTAATATAGTCAGGGGCAGCTTCTCCAGCAGTGACTAGTAATCCAGAAGCTCTAAGGTTTTAGTGAATGGGACTGGTCCAAAACCTGACCTCACTTTCATTTAATTTCATGCCAGCACCAATACACACCCAGCCGGCGCAGACCCTAACTAGGGAGTTGCTCAGACACAAAGGCGCTCTAATTACCATCCACAAGCCAGGCCTGACAAGGATTTCAAGTGTTTTCATGTTTATGGAGATCAGAGAAATGTGTTCTGTGCATCTTTCCCACCGTCGACAAGTATAAAATAAAACCAAACAAAAAACCCAACACATTTATTAAAAACAGATATTTCAGTTAAGTTAACATCCTATAATCAGGATAGCCACAATTTCCAGACACTCCGGTGCGAAGTGTAGGTATGTCAATAGCCACATCTGGATGACGAGCATGCCATTGCATCTTATAAAACCAAAACATCAACAATACCGTCTTAGAGCCTTTAGACTGCGTCAACGTTATGTTAGGAGCACTTCACCAGGTTCACAATGGCAAATTTTGCAGCTTCTCCATTCGGAAGGGTCACATTTTTTTACTCGGTTTCCTTCTCTTACAAAGGCAAGCTGGCAAGGCTGGGGGGGAGGGGCAGAGGGAGGAAATCAACTCCATCTATCCAGGGAATTGCAGCTGTTATTGCAAATGGCCCCGGAGAGCCCATTATAAGCTGCTGCGCTAGGCTGTGTGTCCCTGGAGTGCCCCATCACGTGGTGTCTCCCAGCCCCCAGCCTGGGCCCCCAGGAGTGGCAGCGCCACCAGCTAGAGTTGGACAGCAGAGCGGAGGGGAAGAGGAGGGACTCGAGGCCACTTCTCCGGGCAGTTTCCGTGAAAGCCCGGGGCGCGGCCGCCCGCAGGAGGCACCAGTGCCTAGCACGTCGCCACCTCCCTCAACCGGCGGTGGCAGCGGTGCCCGTGTCCTCAGGAGACTCCAGCACTTGCAAAACACTGCGTACTACTCCGAGTACAGGCAGAACCGGGAGACTCTGCCCTGCTAGAGCCCCGCAATCTCGTTTGCGCCCAGGAAATGGTGACCTTGAACCCGAGGAGGGGCGGACAGACTGTGAAAATACACATTCGAGAGGACCGCGGGTTCACTCCGCGCCGCGCCCTCACCTTTCCCCAGGACCTCTCACCCCCATGTCCAATTAGCATCCCGCCGCTCGGAGAAACGCAGACAGTTGCAAAGCGGGTGAGGGTGAGGGTGTGCAGAGAAAAGGTTACTTCTATTCAGTTCTCCAAAAGGTCCTTTCACGATGCCGCGTGTTTTATACCCAAAACAAGCACCTCAAAACACACGAGATAGTTTTTTTTTTTTTTTTAACGTGTCGTAAATTTCAAGTCTGGCAGTTTGGGGTACTCCCTTAAATGATCTACAAATGTTCCCCTCTCCTAAAGTGAATCAGGAACCAGCCTTGGAAAGGTAAAGCAAGTAACTGGGATCATCCTTGTCCTTTGGGCGCTCCGTGATCCTGAGAAGCATGGGCTCGGGCCACATGGTTGCCGGGCTGGAGGACCCCAGAAGCTGTGCGGAACTGCACGCTGTGCCACCAGGGCTGGTCACACCAATGAGGAGTCCTACTGACTGCGAGCTTGGGGTGCATTCTGTAATCTGCCTTCAGTGGGACCAACGAAGTCAACCACGTCGGGGCCCTAGACCTCAGTTCCCGCAAACACATTCTCAAGTTTTCGATCCCTCATCTTCATATACAGTATTTTCCCGCTTCCAGAAGTGCGACTTCACCAGTATGAGTAGAGACACAGTCCTCAGGGGAACCCCTTGTCCTTCAGGCAGAGGCTGGCACAGTGGCCACTCTCGAGGTGTTAGCTGCCGGGGACTAGAACGCTGTCGCCTGTTCTGAGCTGTGCCCTCCTCCCGGACGCGCCGGGGTCGCTGCAGGCCGCGCGAGGGCTGCGGGGCGAAGGGGGCTCATGCACTGAGGCCGACAGAGGGCCCAGGAGCTGGCGCTGGGGAAGCTTTGCGTGCAGTTGCAGCCGTCGCGAATGAAGCCTCCGCACGGCCTCCTTGATGAGGTTCCCCGAGAGCACGAGCTGCTGCAGGAGCCGGTGCGGGTCGTCGTCGCCGTCGCCGTCGCGTGCTGGAGGCTGTAGCCCGCGTCGGTGCTGGAGGCGGCGGGAGGCGGCGGCGTCCCGCAGCCAACCTCGCCGGCAAGGGCCCGACAGCGGCTGCGGGGAGCCCCGCTTGTCTGCTCCCAAAGGCCCATCAAGGCTGGGCTGAGGGGGCAATGGGGACAGCGCACTGGGGCCTGCGGCGAGCTCGGCCACAAAGTAGGGCGCAGCTCGGCCCCGCACGCGGCCGCGGTCCCCGAGGGCGCAGCGCAAGGCCCCGGGGGGCGCCAGGCCCCCAGCCTCGACCGACGCGGCCGGTAGAAGCAGCGGCTGCGCTGGGGCCCGGGCCTTGTCCGCTCGCACCGCCGCCGGGGGCCGCGGGGGCTGCAGTGACGGCCCCGGGGGCGCGCACGCGGAGGTAGGGCGGTCCTGCACCGCGTCCAGCTGCAGCGTCTCGCCGATCTGGGCCACCAGCCGGTCCACCTCAACCGAGCCGCCCACAGTCACCGACTGTTCCAGCAGTAGGAAGCTCTCCTCCTCCTCCTCCTCCTCCTCCTCCTCTTCCTCGCCGGCTTCCTCTTCCTCCTCCCTGCGGCACGGCATGGCCCCCCGCGCCGGCACCCGGAGCTGTGCGGGAGTCGCTGGCGGCTCGGCTGTCCCGGGGGCTCGGTGGGCCGCGGCGGAGCCGGGCGCGGTGCCGAGGCCGAAGCCGGAGCCCGGGCGGACGCGGAAGCCGGAGCCCGCCAGGCACTCGCGCCGCGCGCTGCAGCCGCGGGAGCCGGAATCCTACCGGCTCGGGTTGATTTGTAAACAATGGGTGACGTCGCCGCCGGGCCCTACCACCGCGCCGAGGAGGGGTTCTCCTTACAGTTGGGGGCCGGGGCAGCCTCCGGGCAAGGGTCCTGGGGGAAGCCTTGCTGCCTCTAAGCTTTACAGCCCCGAATGCTGTCTGCGGCGGGAACTGGGGAGCAGATACTCGCTCTCTGAGCCTGGCATGATTGACATTTCCAGAAGATGGGCACCGGCGTGGCTTCTGTTGGTTTCTTCCACACACAAGCATAGTCACTTACACCCACACACCCACACACTTCTCTAGAGCGTCAACTTGTCTGGTTTTGGCATTTACGCCTTTGAGGTTAGGGATGCCGGCATTTGGGAAGTGATGGCAGCGTGAGTGAGGCGAGTGATGGCGAGAAGGCGTCAGGCTAGGGATCTGTCTGGAGATTAGGGAAACGAGGCTGACAGATGAAAAGGAAGAAGGGGACCCCGTGGTGTGATGGAGGTGGCGGATTGGAAATTGGCAAAGAAAAGCCACTGGTTAATGTTTTTTTGATCGGAAGCGTGGGTATGTGGGGACCTGGACTGGGACTGGAGAGGAGGTTGCTCGTCTTGGGAGGGGCGTCGAGCTAGAAAGGCATTTAAGAAGAATGCCTCAACTCAGTAGGGGAGTATCCTTTTTGAGAGGGGTAGCTGGAGAGGAAAATGGTCAGCTATTTGGATGGAAATGGAGACACGGCCATGGTAACCCTCCAAGATATGGTGGTTGGCTTAATGATTGACCAAGACTTCATTTTTTAAAAGAGATATAGAAAACGATCCTTTATCACCGTATTGTTTGGAGTTTTAAAACCTGTATTCGAAACCTCAAACCCCTCAGGCCTAACTTCCTAACATTAATTACCCTTGTAGGTAGATTTTTGGTGGACCAGACTTTATAGGGGAGGGATAGTAACAGGGTGATTGAAATATTCCAAAACTGGATTATGGTAATGGTTACGTAACTCAGCAAATTTTCTAAAACTCATTTACTTAACAATTTTCTTTATTTTTAATTTAATCATTGACTCGATGGACATGAGTTTGAGCAAATTCCAGGAGATAGTGAAGGACGGGGAAGCGTGGTGTTCTGGAGTTCATGGAATTGCAACAAGTTGGACATAACTTAGCGACTGAACAATTTCCTATTGAAGAATAATTGCTTTATAATATTGTGTTGGTTTCTACCATACATCAACACGAGTCGAGTCATCCATAGGTATACATATGTCCCCTCTCTTTTGAACCTCCCTCCCACTTCTCGCCCGATCTCCTGCTCTAGATTGTCACAGAGTGATTTGAGCTCCCTGAGTCCTACAGCGAATTCCCAATGGCTGTTTTATATATGGTAATGTATATATTTTCATTCTACTCTCTCCATTTGTCCCACTCTCTCCTTACCCCCTGTGTCCAAAGTCTGTTCTCTATGTATGCATTTCCGTTGCTGCCCTACAAATAGATTCATCAGTACCCTTTTTTTAGATTCCATATGTATGTGTTAATATACAATATTTGTTTTTCTCTTTCTGACTTACTTCACTTTTTATGCTAGGCTTTAGGTTCGTCCACCTCATTAGAATGGACTCAAATGCATTCCTTTTTATAGGTGAGTAATATTCCATTGTGTGTATATTCCACAACTTCTTTATTCATTCATCTGTCAGTGGACATCTAGATTGCTTCTATGTTGCTTCTATGCCCTAGCTACTGTAAATAGCGCTGCAATGAACATTGGGGTACATGTATGTTTTTCATTTATGGTTTCCTCAGGGTATATGCTCAGTAGTGGGATTGCTGGGTCATATGGTAGTTTTATTCCTAATGTTTTAAGGCATCTCCATACTGTTCTATTAGTGGCTGTATCAATTTGCATTCCCACCAACAGTACAAGAGGTTTCCCTTTTCTCCACACCCTCTCCAGCTTTTATTGTTTGTAGACTTTTTGATGATGGCCATTCTGACCTGTGTGAGGTAACACCTCATTGTAGTTTTGATTTGCATTACTCTAATAATGAGTGATGCTGAGCATCTTTTCATGTGTTTATAAGCCATCTGTGTGTCTTTGGAGAAATGTCTGTTTAGGTCTTCTGCCCACTTTTTGATTAGGTTGTTTGTTTTTCTGGCGTTGAGTTGCATGAGCTGCTTGTATATGTTGGAGATTAATCCTTTGTCAATTGTTTCCTTTGCTATTATTTTCTCCCATTCTGAGGGTAAAAACTCATTTAAATGAGAGAGTTTTGTGCATGTAAATTACATGTCAATAAAGCTGTTTTAACAATTAGCCACAAAGTACACACGTACAAACACAGAAGCCAGGCAGTAGAGAACTACTTTAAAATATGGAGCAGGAGACGAGCATTATTTGGAGAGACTGGAGCCTGGGGATCCAGGTAAGTAGAAACAAGGGTCTTGATGGGCAGTTCCAAGATGATAATAACAGGAGCAAACCTTTAGGGAGGAGTGGGATGGAGGGAAGAGGTGGGGAGTTGTTAAAAAAGAGTTGGGCTTATTTTTGTCAAGTTTGGAGGGAATGTGAGAATAAAGGAAGAGGCAGTATGAAGAAAGCAAATGAATTTTTAAATCTTGGAATTCTGGACTTCTACAGGGTGTCTTAAAAATCATCACCTTATTTTAGTGGATTCCTTAGGATTTTCTGTATACAAGATCATATCATTTGCCGACAGATGAAGGTTTACTTCTTTCTTTCTAATCTGGATGGCTTTTGTTTTTCCTGCCTAATTCTCTGGCTGAAACCTCTAGAACAAGGTTGAAGAGAAGTGGTGAGGGCAGACATCCTTGTCTTGTTCCTGATCTTAAGGGAAAGTATTCAGTCTTTTACTATTAAGTATCATGTTGGCTCTAGATTTTCATAAATGGCCTTTCTCAGGTTGGGGATGTTCCCTTCTTTTTCTCGTTTGTTGAGCATTTTTTGTTATGAATGAGTCATTCTCTCTTTATCTTTTCTTGAGTTATAATTGACGTATACCTTATGTGAATTGAAGACATTACCTCATTTATAATCATTAGTCATTTGAGAGTGGTCAACACAGCCAGTTATTAGCTAGAATATTCTGAACTTAATTAAAATTTTAAAATGAAAATAATTAGCAGCAGTTTAGAATTTTTGTTTTGATTTTTTTGGTTCAAAATATTGTAAGTCTCATATATCGTTGTGTGTGTGAAAATGGTACAACCACTTTGGGAAAAGGTCTGGCAGTTTCTTACAAAACTAAACATACACCTGCCCTATGATATAACTCCAAACTAGATATTTACCTAAGAGAAATGAAATCATAGGTCCATGTCAAGGCCTATAGGCAGATGAGTATAGCAGCTTTTTCATAAAAGCCATAAATTGGAAAGTGCATAAGTGATTTATGTATAGGTAAATGGATAAACTATAGCACATTCACATGATGATGGTGACAAAATACTCTTAAGCAACAAAAAGGGCTGGAGTATCACTGTAGGCAGTAACATGAATGAACCTCAAAAACAGTATGGTAATTGGACTTCCCTGGTGATACAGTGGTTAAGGTTCCATGCTCCCAATGCAGGGGGTCCTGGGTTTGATCTTTGGTTAGGGAACTAGATTCCACATACCACAACTAAAGATTCTGCAAGCCACGATGAAGACTGAAGATCCCGAATGCCGCAACCAAGATCCAGTGCAGCCAGATAAATAAATGTTTAAAAAACAAAAACTGTATGCTAACTGAAAGAAGCCAGACAAAAAAGAGCATATATGGTTTAATCCTCCTTAGGTGAAGTTCCAGAACAAGTAAAATTAATTTATGAAAACTGATTGCCTTTGTTGAGGTTGGGGCAGTAGCAGGGACTGACTTGGAAGAGCCCTGAAGGAGATTCAGGGCATGGTGGGAATGTTCTGTATTTTTTTTTTTTGTTCTGTATCTTGATATCTTGATTCCAGGTTTCCCAGGAAACTCGTTCCATCCTACGCTTAGAATTCATTGTATGTAAATTTTACATGAAAAGAAAAAACTGTTCACAAATATTGATTTCTAGTTAATAGACACACTGGGTGAGGTATACTGATGTTTGCAGTTTATTCTCAAGTGCCCAAAACCATGAGGTGGATTGATACATAGATAGAAGGATGGTTAGGACAGGTAGGTATATGATAAAGCATGTATAGTAACATGCTAATGTCACTGTATAATTGAGCAATTCCACTCCTAGGTATGTACATGGGAAATTTGAAAACATAGTCATTCAAAAATTTGTACCCAAATGTTTACAGTAGCATTATTCATAATAGCCTCAAAGTAGAACAACCTAAATGTTCAGTAGCTAATGAATGGATAAATAAAATGAAATATAATTTATCATACAAGGTATGAAATACTGTTATATGCTACAGTATGGTGAACCTTTATCAGTATGGGTGAAAGAGTTGGACATGACTGAGCGACTGAACTGACATGGGTGAACTTTGAAGACACAAAAGGCTACCTATTGTATGATTCTATTTATATGAAATTTCCAGAATAAACAAATCTGTACAGACAGAAAGTGGATAGTAGTTGTCAGAGGTTGGGAAGAGAGGGGAATTAAGACTAATTGATAGCGGGCATGAGATTTCTTTTGAGGTGCCGAAAATGTTCTGGAATTAGTGGTGATGTTTGTACTACATAGTGAATACACTTAAAACCACTAAAGTGCACACTTCAAAAGTTTACACTTGATTTTATTTATTTACTTATTTTGTTATGCAACTGTGGGATCTTAGTTTGCCAACCAGGAATAGAACCTCACACCTTACAGTGGAAGCATGGAGTCCTAACCACTGGACTACCAGAAAATTCCCCAAAGTGTACACTTCAAAAGGCACTTTAAAGTGAATTTTCGGTTATGTGAAGTATAGCTAAATTTTTTAAATGCTAAGAAATGTTAATGGTAGAATCTAGGTGCTGAGTAATAGGATAGTTCACTATTAAATTCCTTCCAATTTATTGACAGTTTGGAGCTTTTTAGAATAAAATGTTAGAGGAAAAAAAATAAGCCACAGAAGGGAAGCAACTACTTCTGTGACTTCTTTTAGAATTGGTCAGGGCACAGGGGGCTCTGGGCTGCCTGTTGGGAAGGCTGGCATGTTGCCTAATGCCTGACAGGGCAATGGTGTAGATTCACAATCCAGTGTTAAAAAGATGTAGATAGCCTGCTGCGGGTTGACTAAATTCTTGCCCACTGTGGAGGATTTCAAACCATATGGCAGGAATAAGACTTGCCACTGTTTTAGAGGTCAGCAGCATCCTTGAGCAATGGGCCTTGGAAACAGGAAAACAGACACAGGCTTGCTCCTATACTCTCCTTTCATTGCCTCCCAGACCGGAGGCCCTAGAAGCTGGGTTGGTCAGGGAGGAAGAATTTGTACAGAGAAAATTTAAGAGATTTAGGGGATTCACATTGAGATGCAAAAAGGTGCTAATGAGTTATTAAACACCTCTCTGTAGAGTAGCAGCTGAGAAAGCTGGAAACACCAGGGAAGGCAAAATTTGAAAATGTCTTAGAGGCTGCTTGCTTATAGGGTGGGAAAGATAACTGCCCACAGATTAAACAGGGTGCTAGGAACAGTCAAGTCTGTAACTTGGTAGTTAAAATGGATTAAAGGATTGGGCTAACAGTGATGGAGTAATGTGGAATATTTTGCCATTTATAAAAGTAGAAAGGACTCAAGATTGGAAAGGTTTCCAGGGATGTGGCTCCAGAGGTGGAGACCTGAGTAGTGTACTGATTTGAATAGGATCCCCTCCAAATTCATGGGGCTTCCCAGGTTGTGCAGTGTTAAAGAATTTGCCTGCCAATACAGGAGACACAAAAGATGTGGGTTTGACCTGGGTCAGGAAGATCCCCTAGAGCAGAACATGGCAACCCACTCCAGTATTCTTGCCTGGAAAATTCCATGGACAGAAGTCTAATGGATACAGTTGATGGGGGTCGAAAAAGAGTAGGACACAACTTATCAACTAAACAGCAGCCACCACCAAATGTGGTGGTGTAAATGTGACTTTATTTGGAAAAAGGGTCCTTGAAGATGTCATCTATTTAAGATGAGGTCAGATTGGATTAGGGTGGGCTCATCTAGTGACTGGTGTCCTTTTAAAAAAGGGAAGTTTAGGGACTTCCTTGGTGGTACAGTGGCTAGGAATCCACCTGCCAATGCAGGGGACATGGGTTCCATCCCTGGTCTGAGAAGATTCCGCATGTGGGCAACTAAGCCCACGCACTGTAACTACTGAGCCCTTGCTCTAGAGCCGGTGAGCTGAAGCTACTGAAGCCTGAGCAGTAGGCCTGTGCTCTGGAGCCTGTGCTCTGTCCACAACAAAAGAAGCCATAATAATGAGAAACCCCACTCACTGCAACTAGAGGAAAGCATTCCTGCAGCAATGAAGACCCAACACAACCAAAAATAAACAAATAAATATTTTAAAAAGAGGGAAATTTGGAAACAGAGACACATAGGAGGATGCCATGTATGGACAGAGGCAGAGATTACAGTGATGCTACCATGAGCCAAGGAACACCAAGGACTGCCAGCAGCTACCAGAAGCCAAGAGAAAGCACGGAGTAGCTTCTCCCCCTGAGTCCCAAAGAAGGAATCGGCCCTGCCAACTGACACCTTATTTATATCAGACTTTTGGCCTCTAAACCGGTGAGAAAACAAATTTCTGTTGTCTTAAGTCACCAAGTTTGTGATAATTTATCACAGCAGCCCTAGGAAACTAGTGCAAATAGTTCCGAGGAATTGTTTAGAATGTGTAAGCTATGGAGAAATTCACTGAAGATTCTTGGGAGTAGTTCTGAGACTCAGTGGAAAAACTGAAGGACTATGAGCGTCTCTGATGGATTTGGGGTTATATTAGGCCCAGTAAGATCTACCATTAGAATAGGAATAAAGAATGAAGAGATGTGGTCCTGGTCTATGCTTTCTCTACTTCCCTGTGCTCAGTTTTAACAGGGGAGTCTGTCAGGATACACAGCAATCTCCCTCTCAGTAGTTTAGGAGGGCTGTCCTAAGAATAGGGCTGCCATGAGGGGACAGTTAAAAATAGTCGGTGCGGGGGACTTCTCTGGCTGTCCAGTGGTTAAGACTCTGTACTTCCGATGCAGGGCGCACGGATTTGGTCCTTTATTGGGGAGCTAAGATCCTACATGCCATGAGTTGTGCAATCTAAATAAATTTTTAAAAATATAAAAAAATATAAAGAATGAAGAGATGAAAAGACAAGGAGCCATTCCACTCTCATTGTATTTTGATCATAGGTAAAAAGTGGCCATGTAGGAACACATCTCTACAGGGACTATTAGGGTGATCCTACATAGGCTGATGCAGTTAGTGCTCCTGTTTCTGGGACTGTAGAAAGGGCAGTATTGCCCTTGCCAAACCATGGCAGTGAGAATAGAAAAGTAGATGCTCAAACTCGCAGAATGACTGGCTGCAGGTGTCAGAGGAAGGCAGTCTCAGACCTGCAGAGGCTTTGTGTGTGTGTCTGGATGCCTGGGTGTCAACAACATTGAAAATCAGGAGACACAGGGTAGCATAGTTTAGTATTTCAAAAAAAAGACCTTAGGTCTCTGCTGATCCAGTGGTTAAGAAACTACCTACCAATGCCGGGTTCAGTTCCTGGTCTGGGAGGATTCCACATGCGGTGGAGCAACTAAGTCAGTGCACCACAGCTGCTAACTCTGTGCTCTAGAGCCTGCATACAGCAACTAATGAAGCCCACATGCCCTATTGACCATGCTCCACAAGAGAAGCCACTGCAATGAGAAGCCCATGCACTGCAACAAAGAGTAGCTCCAACTCACCACAACTAGAGAAAAGCCTGCACAGCAATGAAGATCCAGCACAGCCAAATATAAATAAATAAATAAAATTTAAAGAAAATCTGCAAGGGTGGTTTGGAGGGCAATGCCAGTTAAGCAAGTCCTATGAGATGTACTCAGATCAGGAAATGAGACAGATAATAGTAACTACCACATATTGATTACATTTTTATCAGTTTTATTTAGATACCATGAAATTCACACAATTCAGTGGGTTTTAGTATTTTAAACAGTTATGCAACCAGCACCATAACCTAATTTTAGAATATTTGCTGCATTCTAAAAAGAAACTTTGTACCCATTAGCTAAATGCTTTAATTTTTAATTTTTATTAAAAATTTGTTTATTTATTTAGCTCAGCTGGGTCTTACTTGTGGCTGCGGCATGTGGGATCAAGTTCCCTGACCAGGGATCGACCCTGGGAGCCCTGCATTGGGAGCTTGGAGTCTTAACCGCTGGGCCACTAGGGAAGTCCCAAGAGCACTTTAAAGAGACTCTTTTCTTTAGTCTTCCAATAACTTCTTCATTTAGTATTATCCTCTTTCATGGACAAGAAAACCAAGGCCCAGAGTTAAGAAAAACTTGTGCAAGATAACACAAATTAACAGTGCCAGAGCCAGGATTCAAACTTGGTTTTGGTTGATGCCAAAGGATGCCCTTCTCAAACCATTACCCAGGTTCTGTAATCTGTTCTTCTAACTCTGCCTGGTTCTTACTCCCTAAGGCCTGTTTCTTGCCCTCAGGGCCTCTGCCAATTGTCATGCCCTATTTCTGATCTTACTGCCATATCCTTCATGTTTCCTTGCCTGGGTTCCTGCAAGTTGCTTCTGGGCCCTACCCTCTTTCCCTTTAATCCACTCTTCTGGCAGATCAACTTCCTAATGCCCAGTCTTGTTCAGGTTACCCACTACCCTCACTCTGAATAGGTCCACAGTACCTCCTGAATGCTGGGAAGGATTGGGGGCAGGAGGAGAAAGGGACAACAGAGGATGATATAGCTGGATGGCATCACCGACTCGATGGACATGAGTTTGGGTAAATTCGGGGTGTTGGTGATGGACAGGGAGACCTGGCATGCTGCAGTTCATGGGGTCGCAAAGTGTTGGACACGACTGAGCGACTGAACTGAATTGAACCTCCTGAATAAAACCCTTAGCTTCTTAACGTAGTATCCAGAACTCAAAGGCCTGCTCCTGGTCCACTCTTTCAACCTTCTCTTGACCTCACAAAATCCCTTTGCTCCTATCACACTGGACCCTTGCCAGCTTCCACATGTATCTAACATGATCCTGTCTCCCCATGTTTGGTCCTATTCTTTCTGTAGAGAGTACCATTCCCCCAAATCTCTATCCATCTAAATGTCACTTGGTCCAGCTACAAACATCCTCCAACAGGGAGTAGTTCCTCCTGCCCTCTGCCTTCCCACTCCATTCAGCTCTTACTACATACTTTCTGTATTAACTTGCATTGGTCCAGACTGTAAAATCCAGAGAATCCTTTGATTGCCTGACAGGAGTACTTTGCCCACTCCCTTAGACAGAGACAGCATCAGTGCCACCCAAAACACACAGAGGATAGGGGAGCAGAGAACCCCTAAAGAGATGCTGGGTCCATTGAAACAGACCTATGTCCAAGTATAGGTGGGATGTAGCTTTTCCAAAAGACCTGAGTAACCTCACTATTTCACTTAATCCCTCTTTGATATATTTGGTTCATGTGTTCCTTTATTCATTCAGAAATAGTTCAGTTCAGTTCAGTCGCTCAGTCGTGTCTGACTTTGCGACCCCATGAACTGCAGCATGCCAGGCTTCCCTGTCCATCACCAACTCCCGGAATCTACCCAAATCCATGTCCATTGAGTTGGTGATGTCATCCAGGCATCTCATTCTCTGTCGTCCCCTTCTCCTCCTGCCCCCAATCCTTCCCAGCATTAGGGTTTTTTTTCCAATGAGTCAGCTCTTCCCATGAGGTGGCCAAAGTATTGGAGTTTCAGCTTCAACATCAGTCCTTCCAATGAACACTCAGGACTGATCTCCTTTACGATGGACTGGTTGGATCTCCTTGCAGTCCAAGGGACTCTCAAGAGTCTTCTCCAACACCACAGTTCAAAAACATCAATTCTTTGGCGCTCAGCTTTCTTTACCATCCAACTCTCACATCCATACATGACTCCTGGAAAAACAATAGCCTTGACTAGACAGACCTTTGTTGGCAAAGTAATATCTCTGCTTTTCAATATGCTATCTAGGTTGGTCATAACTTTCCTTCCAAGGAGTAAGCATCTTTTAATTTCATGGCTTCAGTCACCATCTGCAGTGATTTTGGAGCCTCCCAAAATAAAGTCTGACACTATTTCCACTGTTTCCCCATCTATTTCCCATGAAGTGATGGGACCAGATGCCATGATCTTAGTTTTCTGAATGTTGAGCTTTAAGCCAACTTTTTCACTCTCCTCTTTCACTTTCATCAAGAGGCTTTTTAGTTCCTCTTCACTTTCTGCCATAAGGGTGGTATCATCTGCATATCTGAGGTTATTGATATTTCTCCCGACAATCTTGATTCCAGCTTGTGCTTCTTCCAGCCCAGCGTTTCTCATGATGTACTCCGCATATAAGTTAAATAAGCAGGTGACAATATACAGCCTTGATGCACTCCTTTTCCTATTTGGAACCAGTCTGTTGTTCCATGTCCAGTTCTAACTTGCTTCCTGAGCTGCATACAGATTTCTCAAGAGATAGGTCAGGTGGTCTGGTATTCCCATCTCTTTCAGAATTTTCCACAGTTTGTGGTGATCCACATAGTCAAAAGCTTTGGCATAGTCAATAAAGCAGTAATAGATGTTTTTCTGGAACTCTCTTGCTTTTTCGATGATCCAGCGGATGTTGGCAATTTGATCTCTGGTTTCTCTGCCTTTTCTAAAACCAGCTTGAACATCTGGAAGTTCACGGTTCATGTATTGCTGAAGCCTGGCTTGGAGAATTTTAAGCATTACTTTACTAGCATGTGAGATGAGTGCAGTTGTGCGGTAGTTGGAGCATTCTTTGGCATTGCCTTTCTTTGGGATTGGAATGAAAACTGACCTTTTCCAGTCCTGTGGCCACTGCTGAGTTTTCCAAATTTGCTGGCATGTTGAGTGCAGCACTTTCACAGCATCATCTTTTAGGATTTGAAATATAGCTCAACTGGAATTCCATCACCTCCACTAGCTTTGTTTGTAGTGATGCTTTCTAAGGCCCACTTGACTTCACATCCCAGGATGTCTGGCTCTAGGTGAGTGGTCACACCATCGTGATTATCTGAGTCTTGAAGATCTTTTTTGTATAGTTCTTCTGTGTATTCTTGCCACCTCTTCTTAATATCTTCTGCTTCTGTTAGGTCCATACCATTTCTGTCCTTTATTGAGCCCATCTTTGCATGAAATATTCCCTTGGTAGCTCTAATTTTCTTGAAGAGATCTCTAGTCTTTCCCATTCTGTTGTTTTCCTCTATTTCTTTGCATTCATCACTGAGGAAGGCTTTCTTATCTCTCCTTGCTATTCTTTGGAACTTTGCATTCAAATGGGAATATCTTTCTTTTTCTCCTTTGCTTTTCACTTCTCTTCTTTTCTCAGCTATTTGTAAGGCCTCCTCAGACAGCCATTTTGCTTTTTGCATTTCTTTTCCATGGGAATTGTCTTAATCCCTGTCTCCTTTACAGTGTCACGAACCTCCGTCCATAGTTCATCAAGCACTCTGCCTATTAGATCTAGTGCCTTAAATCTATTTCTCACTTCCACTGTATAATCATAAGGGATTTGATTTAGGTCATACCTGAATGGTCTAGTGGTAAGAAATAGTTACATAAGCAAAAACCAAATATAGTCCTTAACCCATAGAACTTAAATTCTAGTGGGAGAAGCCAAAACTAATCAATATTAAAAACAAACCTAGAAATGCTGCAAAACTGTGACCTGAGACATAGTGATTGAATCCTAAGAAGGCTTACTGTTTTTCTAATTCACACGATCCTGTAAATTATTTTAACTGAGTGGTGAGCCTTTATTTCACAATTAAACTAGTCCTTTAAATTTGCATGTTCCAGAAGAGGTACCTTTGGATTTAATTCACGCTGAAGTGTGAATGAGCAAGGCAGCCCTCTCTTCCTAAATCCTTGAAAGAAGATAGATCCTGTGGTTGAGGATGACTACAAAGGCCTAAAGCGCTAAAGGACAGTTTCCTTCACTTTCTGATTTTGACTGGGGGACCCTTGGAGCTGGCTGTGAAGGCTCTTGTCTAGAGGACAGGAAAGATGTGGAAGTCATAAGGCTTTTGCTGACCTTCACTCTTCTTAGTAGCTATAGAAGCTTCATGTGCAAAATTTATCTGTGTACCAAAACAACCTGCACAAGAATGGGTTATAATGGCAGGAAAAGAGGATCCCTCCCAGTTTCAGCTCACATGACGGTGGAGATAACACCCAGCACAGAGAGTTCATAATGTACTGGCCCATTTCTGAACATCACATATATGTTACTTCTTTGAAACTTACCATCAGCACCTGGGGCCTCCTTACTTGAGGTCTGGGGTGTTTTTGATTAGAGCACCAGAGAGATTCCAATTCAAAACCATTCATTCAGTTTGCAGGGCTTCCAACTCACCCTGCAAGACTGAGGACTACTGCCACCTCCCTCAACTCCGCCCCACGCCAAGCCTGGCTGCTTGCGGTACTTTCAGGCTTTCAGAGAGTTTGGTCTTTGCCTCTGCTGTGGCTCAGACAGCCTGGCCCCCTTGCCCTCCAGCTACAGTCTGAGCTTTTGGAGTGTAGGATCCATGGCTTATTCAACACTGTAGCCCCAGATGGTGACTCCCAATGAGTAATGCTTCAGGATTGTGTGAGCTCCCAGTTCTCCTCTCTGCCAGCCTCTTGCCTCTGACCTTGTGGTTCTGGCTGGGCAAAATGACCCTCAGAGCTCTCACTCTGGGGTTCCAGCCCCAAACTTGTTTGTTTTTAGCTGCATAGAACTGGTTCTTCTCCTTCCCCTCACTGATATTTCTGGCCCTGTGGCCAGTTTTGAAGAGGATTCCATAGCAAAGCTGGACAGTTTTTTTTTTTTTCAACATGTGAAATATGTAGATGTTAGTCTTTACTATGTCTAAAGGAGACTGAAGGGTTAAGCTTTGCCCCAGCCCAGAGTAACCATGTGCCCCAGGAAGTAAACTATTGGGAATGATTTATAACACACATTTTTCCTTTTTTTCCCCCCATTTTTGTCGGTGATCCCCCACTGGGTGAGCTTTATTGGGAGACAGAGCTCTCCCCCAGGAAGAAGGGTAGAAGCAAATGACCTTGGCCAAGTCAATCAGATGTTCTTCTGATGACTCTGCCTCTCTAGGGGGGTGACTTGGAGACCCATAGACAGGAGGGAAATCAGCAGAGGGGTGGCTTCTGAGAGTCAAGTGATACTAAATGGACTGACCTTGGCTGGGTTTCCTGTTCTTTAGCCCCCTCCCTTCTTGCCAGCTTTTCAACCTAGTTTCATTCCAATGAATCCAGGTTCTGTTATGTTAGCCAAAGTTAGTTTCCAGAGCTTGCAGTCCAGATTGACATAAATCTGAATGTACATCTGCAAGGGATGATTTAAATAAACCAGGGAATGTCTATAAGATGGAATAGTACATAGCAGTTCAAAAGATTAATGGCAGGGATTCCCTGGTGGTCCAGACGTTAGGACTCCAGGCTTTCACTTTAGAGGATGTGGGTTTGATTCCTGGTGCAGGAATTAGGATCCCACAAGCTTCGAGGCATAACCATAAGAAAAAGTTGAAAGAGTTATGGCAGATCTAGGTGTTCTGACATGGGAAAATCTCTTAAGATGCAAGTCTAAGTACAATATGTACAACATTTCACCATTTATCTAAAACTTAAAATTATGTATTTTTCTGTGTATGTATGTGTTACCAGTAGAATGAGAAATCATGAGAGTGACGTTGTTTTGTTATGCCTGTATTTTCAGGCCTAGAACAGTAGCTGGTACATTGTAGGCACTCAGTAAATATTTGTTGAATAAATGTATGGCATAGAAAAAGATCTGAATTAACACACATCAAACAGAAAATAGGGGTTTCTTAAAGGAGGTACAAGAATTATTTGTATTTTTTTTTAAAATAAGGAATATGTCTTCATGTATTACTTGTATTATTAAACAGTATAAAAATAAAAGAACTAAATATGAACAGGTGATTAAAAAGCCATTAAAATGTTGATTTCAAAGACTTTATCATAACAAATACAAGTTAGTTGGCAAAGAAAGGGGGAGAGAATGGGTATTCCAGATGAGTACATGGTATTTTGGTGAAGTTGCTGGCCTGTTTGAAAAGAGAACTAATCATTACATTTTTTAGGCCTTTTTCCTTTTTTTTTTATTTAAATGTTCAATAAGCAGCTTCATCCCATCCCTAACCAGGCTCAATATTGATGCAAGACTCAGAAAAGCTTATTGTACACATGATATTTTTATGTTTTGACCTATGCATCAAAATTTCCTGCCTTAATTCAAGGAGAATGAACAGCAGGAGCAAAAGTGGAAAACAGAAAGTTGCATCTGGGAATTCCAAGTCACTTGATTTGTTGGAGGGTGGGAGTGGAGAGGATGATGTTGGAACTGTTTTCACGGGCAGATCCTCCTCTTCTTTCTCTTCCACCTTGTTCCTTCTTTTACTTCCCTCCTGTGTTTCCTCCTCCTTTTTCTCCCCCTTGGCTTGAGGCAAGGGCCTGGAAACACAAAGATGATTCAAATACCCCCTCTGCCTTCAAACTCCAGGCCTGTTGGGATAGGTAGATGGATTTGCAATCACATTAGTGGTAGACTCAAGTCCACGCCTCTGTTCTTCAACCATCCTTTAGATTCCTGGCCTTCTTCCTTTCTCCACATTTCTGAATTTCTGCCAATCTGTTCTCTGCTTGGATATTTAGACTTTCATAATTCTAAACTGTGTTCTGTTGTATGTGACTCATGTGTTCATTTGTCTCCCTGAGTTTACTGTAATCTCCTTGAGGGCTGGGGCCACTTTTCTGTGACCTTTTGTTCAGCCAAGCAGTTGGAAACAAGGTGACTTTCTGAACTTTCACGAATGCCTGCTGTACAGCTGTGCTTATCATCACACTGACAATCAATAACTCAACAGAGTAAGGATGATTTCAGGGGAGCCGTGACATCCTTGCAGAAACAGGGTGTGCAGGCTTGTCAGCTGCGGGCTACTTTTACAGCACTCAGTCAGCAATGATACTTGCTTTTAATCAGAAGTCACAGAACAACAGTTGGTTTTGAGGAGGAACCCTCCCTTTTTCAGGGTAACCGATTAAACTGTAACTACAAGTGCAATATATGGTCCTTATCGCACAGTAATGGAGATAGAAGGGCTATCTGAGAAGGGAGTTTAGCTATTTTTTTGTTGGTCACATGATGCAGCATGCAGGATCTTAGTTCCCCCACCGGGAATTGAACCATGCCCCCTGAAGTGGAAGGGGAGAGTCTTAACCTTGACCACCAGGGAATTCCTGTGGAGTTTAGCATTCTTAATACTTACCGTCTCACCTTGAACATTTATCTAGACCTAGTGTGTGCTAGGCACTCTACTGTGAAGCAGCTCTTCAGAGATGATCTCATTTAATCTTCACAATACCTCTCTGAGAATTATTATTGTCCTCACTTTACAGAAAAGGAAACAGAATCAGAAAATCAAGTAACTTGGCTGGGGTCACACAGCTCGAAGTGATGGAGCCAAAAATTGAAACTAGGCTCACTAACTCTACAGCCTAACTCTTAACTATAGTTCTGTCATTCCCCAAATATTAAGGACATTGTGTAAAAAAAAAAATCATCAAAATAGATGAGCCAGAAATACATTTGTATGGTCTTCTTCTAGTTGTAGTGGTAATAGTTTAAAGTTTTGAGCATTTCATTTGTGTGAAAGCATCAATTTAATTCAGTCAATTAATTGATGTGTCATGGTCCCTGGTGTCATGGGACCAGAGAAAAAACCCAAAAAACTTGTTCACACTTCAGGGAAATGGCAGGATTTGAGCCTTGGGTTCCCTTCTTTGTATATGCAGAAATTATACAACCCGGATTTTCCAAGGCTGTCTGCGGTTCAGTGAAAAATTTCTCTGTTTGTTGAATTTTGCCTTTTTTTTCATGCATTTGCACAAATAAGGACAATTTGTTCAACATAAAACTAAATGTAATTTTATTTAGACACTTTTACCCATCTTACAAATTCATCAATTGAAATAATCTATTAGAACACATGATTCAATTTTTGGTTTGGATAACAGAGTCTGAGGATTTCCTTATGCATTTGTCCAAAAAATATTTATCAAAAGGCCACTATGTGCCAGATGCCACAGGGAGCAAAATAGATGTAGCCTCTACTCATGTGTGGCGGAAAGTCTAGTTGGGAACCCTCACGTGAAATGAACGGTCACATAAACTCTTTAAGTTGTGGTGAGAGCTATGAAGAAAGAGTCCAAGTGCTATGTGAAAGTTCAGTAGGGGAACTGATTTATTCAGTCGGGGCCATGGAAGGCATCTGAATCAGTGACTTTTATTTGTTTATTTCCCTAACCAGAGATCAAATCAGGCCCCCCGCAGTAGATAACACAGAGTTTAACCTCTAGACTGCCAGGGAATTCCCTGAACCGGTGACTTTTAAACTGAGATGTGAAAAATATTAATGCAGGCCACTCAGGAAAAGCAACAGAGCAAAGGTTTTTGAGAAACTGAAATGTATGTGGATACAACTTAGTGAAAAAAAGGAGAGTGCTGGGAGATCCTCTGGTGAAAGATTGTCAGAGAGAACAACAGGAAAAATAACCATAGAAAAACCCAGCAGAGGAAAATAACACAGAGAGAGAAATTAATGCTCTTAAGTTTACAATGTTCTAGCATCTATTGCCTCAGTTAATCCTCACCAGAAGCCTGTGAGTCAGGAAAGGAAAACATAATTATGGTTATTTCTCTCTTTGAGGATTAAAGCTCAGCCAGGGACAAAATTATGCAGGTTTTGGCTCTATGATTCAGATCAGAGAGGCAAAGTGTGGCTTCCCTGGGAAGCCAGAAGGGAGCGGGTGGAATGAAGAAGTGACCTACTGGTATGCTGTCTGAGGAAAGCAGGCTGTGAAACAAATTTAGTAAGTGCTCCTTGGCTGTCACTCTGTACCTCTGTATCAGGAGAGAAAACTAATCTTGCCATTTTAGAGAGTGACTCTTGAAGTCACTTTCAAGTTCGACAATTCTGTAATTCTGAGACTTACGCATCAGGTCAAAATTTGAGCGTAGGCTGTATATTTCTGACTTGAACCTAAAAGTCGGTAGAATCCGAAGGGTTAATCAAAAGAAGAAACTACAACTCCCCGCAGGCCACGGGGTTAGGTCTCCCACCGCCTCCTCCTTGGCCCCTCACCCCTTTCTTTTCCGCCACTACAGGGGGCTACTACTGACGGTTAGTTATTTGAATAGACCAATAATATCATGAAGCTTTTCAGGTTGAGGAGGGGCGGGCAAGTTAGCCAATCGTATATAAAAGGCGGGTAACACTTTAGCCAATCCAAAGGCATGAGGGCGGGGCCAGGGTTGGGGGCGGTGAAAGAAGTTTGATGACTAAGATGGCGACTGAAGCGCAGAGAGAAGGGGAGGTGCCAGCCCGGGAATCTGGCCGGAGGTGAGCCCAGTTCTTGGTCCAGCTGCCTAGGAAACGAGGCCGTGGGCTGGTCGTATTGACGCCTTTCTCTTGGGTCACGGTGACCCAGGGGGCCAGGCTTTGTTCCCTTTTTCTGCGGCGTTTCTCATCTTTGCGCCTGCGGGGACTGAGGCTCGGTGGTCCGGCGCCGGGCACAGCCAGGACCCTGCTTAGTCCTGCTGATGCTACTGGGAGGTCCACTAGCGAGGCTGGCTGCAAACCGACCTGTTTGTGGTGGCAACGCTGAGTGCCTCTGCGCTGAGACTCATCTTGATGGTGAGGAAACAAACCCAGAGCTGTTAAGCGAATCTGCCAACGTCGCACAGCGCTGGGAGAGAACGCTGTCAGTACTTTTTAATCTCTTCCGAGGCAGTTTATATGGTTAAGTCGGAGCACAGATTTGAGTGTCGTTTAGATATGGATTTGAGTCCTTGGACCAGTTAAACATTTGAAAAATTTTATAGTAGTGAAAACACTTAGCATGAGATTTACCCTGTTGGTAAAATTTTAAGAGTACAGTGAGTGCTGTCGACTGTAGGTACAGTGTTGTGCAGCAGATCTCAAGAGCTTATTCATTTTGCTTAACTGAAACTTAAGTAAATAATAACTTCCCATTGCTCTCCCAGCCGCTAGCAAGCCCCATTCCATTCTTTAATTCTGTGACTTTGACTGTTTTAGACACCTCGTGTAAGTGGATACCTCATGTAAGTGGAATCATTTGTCTTTCTGCAACTGGCTTATTTCAGTTAGCATAATGTCCTCAAATTTCATCCATACTGTCACATACTGCAGAATTTTCTTTTTTAAAGGCGAGTAATAGTCCACCCTGTGTATATACCATATTTTGCCTATATCTATTCATATGTCCATGGACATTTAGGTTGTTTCCACATCTTGGCTATTGTTAATTGTGCCTCAGTGAACATGAGACTGCTAATAATTCTTTGAGATCTTGATTTTCATACTTTTGGATAAATACAAAGAAGGAGATTTCTGGGTCCTAGGGTAGTTCTATTTAAAATTTTTTTTGGTGAACTTCTAGACTACTTGCTGCTGTTGTTTAGTCTCTAAGTTGTGTCTGACTCTCTTGCAACCCTATGGATGATAGCCTGCCAGGCTCCTCTTTCGATGGGATTTCCCAGGCAGGGATACTGGAGTGGGTTGCCAGGAGATCTTCCCAACCCAGGGATCAAACTGATGTCTCCTGCATTGATAGGTGGATTCTTTACCACTGAGCTATGCACTGCCCTATTTTGTTTTCCTACCAACAGTGTACAAAGGTTCCAGATTCTCCAGGTCCTCACCAACACTTTTAAAAAAAAAAAAAAAAATCATAGCCATCCTGACAGATGTGAGATGATACCCACTGTGGTGAGGAACAAGGCAAGGCTGCCCACTCTTGCCACTTCTGCTCAACATAGTATTGGAAGTCCTAGCCAGAGCAGTTAGGCAAGAAAAAGAAACAAGGAGGGATTGGAATAAGAAAAGGAAGAAGTAAAGTTATCCCTCTTTGCCGACATGATTTTATACATAGGAAATTCTTAAGATGCTCACAAAAAAAACTATTAGAACTTATAAACAAATTCAAGTTGCAGGATATAAAATCAACATACAAAAATCAGTTATGATTCTATATACTAAGAATGAACTATCTGAAAAGGAAATTAGGAAAAGAATCATAATTATAGGAGCACTAAAAAGAATAAAATACTTGGGCCAATTTTTAAACTTCTCTCAGCTTCAGTTTCTTCATTTGTAAACGGACATAATGATGTCTACTCCAGAGAAGGTCAGGATTAAACCAGACAATCCTCTCCATCCCCTCCATCCATGGGATATTCTGAGTACTGGAGTGGGTTGTCATTTCCTTCTTCAGAGGATCTTCTCAATCTAGGGATCAAACTTGAGTCTCCCTCATTGTAGGCAGATGCTTTACCATCTGAGCCTCCAGGGCAGTCTTAATTCAGTCTGGAATTCAGTAGAGTGAGCTTACTTACAGTGTTGTTTGTTGAGTCTCTAAGTCGTCTGACTCTTTTTTAAAAAAAATTAATTTATTTTTTATTGAAGGATAATTGCTTTACAAAATTTTGTTGTTTTCTGTCAAACCTCAACATGAATCAGCCATAGGTATCCCTCCCATCTCACTCCCCATCCCACCCCTCTGGGTTGATATAGAGCCCTTGTTTGAGTTTCCTGAGTCATACACAACAAATTCCTGTTGGCTATCTATTTTACATATGGGAGTCTGACTTTTTTGCAACCCCATGGGCTTTAGTCTTCCAGGCCTGTGTTGTATACATTGCCCCAGTGTAAATGAGTAAAACCTTTGGTTGGTATCTGTTGGTACTGTTTGTACTGAATAGGAGAATCCACATCCTGGAAAGCTGGGTTTGTGAGTAGGACCTGGACTTCTTAGCAGAGATGGGAGTGGTTGTATGTTATTTCATATTTTATAGGGAAGAATTTTCCCCTCTTGGAGCTGCCTATAAATGGTTGGGTCATTTCTCCCCCACACCCCGCTCTCTCGGAAAACGTAGAGGAAATTGATGAGTTTGATTAGATCATCCTTTAGCCTGCTCTAAAATCTTGAATTGTGATGAAAATCTGAAGACAAAGTACCATTTGACAGCAGGAATAGTTTGAACTTCTTTAAAGGATATTGCTATTTGAATTTAAATTTGGGGCAATAGTATTAGTTACATAATCAGTGGATATTCACAGACTCTTATCTGAACCTGAAATAGTTCATGGAGAAGTTGAGTTTTCTAAGGGCTTTTTGAGGGCAGGTCATGTATATTTTTATTATGTATTCCCAACAATTAGGTTTGTGTAGGTGGTCTACAGTTTACTGGCCAATACTTTAGCCGCTTGATGCAAACAGCTGACTCATTGGAAAAGACCCTAATGGATTGAAGGCAAAAGGAAAGGAGGGCAGCAGAGGATGAGATGGTTGGATAGCATCACCAACTCAGTGGACATGAACTTGAGCAAACTACAGGAGACAGTGAGGGACAGGGAGGCGTGGTGTCCTGCAGTCCATGGGTTCACAAAGAGTCGGACTTGACTTATTGACTGAACAACAATAGCGAGGTGGTCAGTAGTGAATGAATAATAGTTTTCAGTATTTTTAAGACAAAAATATTGCCTTGTGATAAATGCCATGCAAATTACTTTATGCTCTGCAGATGTTAACCTTTCTAATCTTTTGTTGGTGGTATGGTCCCTTTGTAGTCTATAAAGAAGAGGAAAGAATTGTCTGATTTGCACAAATCAGTATGTATTTGCATGTTGAATGGAGAATATATGATCCTCTGTTTAGAACTGTATAGCTTTCTAGTTCTGTTTCTTCATTATTAGCTTAAGCCTGCATCTAACAAGGGAAATCCACAAATTGAAGCTATCCACTCTACCAGTAGTAGTATAAAAATAATAGGAAAAAAAAAGTAGAGACTCTCAAGGGCCAAAGAGAAAAAAAGCAAAAGCAGGAAAAGAATTATAGCCACTTACCCACATAATTGGCAGTAGGGAAATACGGCTCAGTATTTTTTTAGTTGAAAAGAGGCATAAAAAGAAGTCCTAACTATTATTAGATGAAGAGGGGAAATTGATAACAAAGAGTCACAGGCTTTTTAACTTCAATATTCTCTGGAAAAAAAGAAACCCACTGTGAACCCAAAAAAGCAAACAAGAACATATAGGAGTGGAGGGAGGCAGAGCAAGTCATGGAAGCAATAGCATTTGTGAAAAGTTGGGAGACAGTTAATATGCCAGCACTGTCTAAGTTTTGGAGCGCTGCCCATGGGAATAGCAGGAAGCTTTGGAACAGACTTTGGGATAGTTACATCCCAGTTTGGAAATGTTTTTGTAGGATAAGGAAGGTGCCTGAAGATGGGGAAAGTGCCCTGTATCCTGCTGCATCACTACACTGT
Organism: Antilocapra americana; assembly: GCA_007570785.1. NCBI lineage: Eukaryota > Metazoa > Chordata > Mammalia > Artiodactyla > Antilocapridae > Antilocapra > Antilocapra americana. The sequence goes on from ML664183.1 coordinate 8,839,921, forward strand.
AGAGTTCGTAAAATCTCTGTTTTAAATTATATTGTTCTTTTCTCTTAGAAGACTGCAGTGTGGCCCTTGAAGAAAAGTGATAGACAGAGCCTGTTGATCTTTGGAAGAATTTTCTGTTCTCATTTGTAAAAGTAGAAAACATGGTTTAAATGTCTGAATCCAGTTTTTTTGGCTGCTTAGCTGCGAGGCCTTCAGGATCTTAGTTTCCCGACCAGGGATTGAACCTGGGCTCATGGCAGCAAGAGCACTGAGTCCTAACCGCTTGACCACCAGAGAACTCCCTGACTCTGATTTTTTATTTGTACTGTCAAATTTTGTGAACCGAAATGAGAAATAGATTCTTTAGGGGTCTTTCTTGAATCAGAATTTTTTTATTTTGCATTTTTATCAGTTTATCTGGCTTAGAGAGTTTGACCATTATATTTACAAGCAAGGGCACTCTTGGAAAAAGGAGAGGGGAAGAAGAAAATAGAATTTTAAAGTTAATCTGTATAAACTGGTCAGTGGCCTACCTTTCTTTGCCTCTAACCTTTTGCTGTAGAGTGGGTAAGGTGGAAGAAGGAAGTTTCTGGGTAGTTGTGTGGAAGGTCCTCAGAGAGTGGCAGTCTTTGTTACTGCAAGTCCAAAAACTGTTTTATCTGTTAAACAGATTTAAGGACTGATTCCATTCAGGATTATAAGTCAATTGATAAGGTAATTTAGATAATTTGTATAAAGTATATAAATGAACATATTTACAAACCAGAAGTAGATTCCTAGACATAGAAAACAAGCTTATGTTTACCAAAGGGGAAAGAAAGGTAGTGGTAGGATCAATTAAATAACTTGGGGTTAATAGACTATACTATATCTAAAATAAACAACAAGGACCTATCCATCAATAGCACAGGGAACTATCTTCAATATCTTCTAATAATCTGTAGTGGAAAAGAATCTGAAAAAAGAATATGCATACTTTTTGAATCACTTTGTCTGAAACATTGTAAATCAACTATGCTTCAGTAAAAAAGAAAAAGAGAATATACTTGATCTGTATGTCAGGTTGTCCCATTTTCTCTTTGAAAAAGACTTATTATAGTTGATTGATTAGATTATTGCTTTCTTTTGTTTTTTAATCAGCATTTATCAGTACTTTCTTCCTGAAGATACCTTCTGGCTACCTTGAGTAAACCCTATTAATTACAGTTTATGGCATCTGATCCCATCACTTCATGGCAAATAGATGGGAAAACAGTGGCTGACTATTTTTTGGGGCTCCAAAATCACTGCAGATGGTGACTGCAGCCATGAAATTAAAAGGTGCTTACACTTTGGAAGGAAAGTTATGACCAACTTAGACAGCATGTTAAAAAGCAGAGACATTACTTTGTCAACAAAGGTCCGTCTAGTCAAGGCTATGGTTTTTCCAGTAGTCATGTATGGATGTGAGAGTTGGACTATAAAGAAAGCTGAGTGCAGAAGAATTGATGCTTTTGAACTGTGGTGTTGGAGAAGACTCTTGAGAGTCCCTTGGACAGCAAGGAGATCCGACCAGTTCATCCTGGATGTTCGTTGGAAGGACTGATCTTAAAGCTGAAACTCCAATACTTTGGCCACCTGATGTGAAGAGCTGGCTCATTTGAGAAGACCCTGATGCTGGGAAAAATTGAGGGCAGGAGGAGAAGGGGACAACAGAGGATGAGATGGTTGGATGGCGGCACTGACTCAATGGACATGGGTTTGGGTAGACTCCGGGAGTTGGTGATGGACAGGGAGGCCTGGTGTGCTGCAGTTCATGGGGTTGCAAAGAGTCAGACACGACTGAGCGACTGAACTGAACTGAATTAACCAAATTTCTAGAAATGCCAGAATCCGTCTATTTTATGCTAATATTTTGCTAGTTTTACCTGATATATCAGGGTTTAACTAGGACACAGAACTATACAGTAATTTGAACAAAGAAAGTTTAGTATAAAGAATTATTGATTCTAACAGGGAATTGGAGTAACAAGGGATTGGCTAATAAATAAAGAGAGCTCTGAAGAATTATAGATAGAAACCAGAATCAACTATGCACTGCATATGTATATTAAGTCATCATGGGGTACACTTTATAAATACTATAGCTTATCATTTTGTCTGCTGATTATACCTTGATAAAGCTGGATAAAAAGAATCCATTATAATTCTTAGGGCTGAGATAGAATGTGCTAAGAAGAGATAGATACTCTAGAGCAGAGATCCCACGTTGGAGCCACAGAATGGAAGAGAAATAATGTGGTAGAACTTGTTGGAAATTCACCTTCAGGAACCTTTCTGAAACCCACCCCTTTAGGATACTTAGGAAAGCTTTTCAAAGAGAGATGTCTCAGGGTTGGGGAGGTGGGTGGTGGGGTGGTGGAAAACAGTTGGCTTATGGATGCTGCTGACTGCTATAACCTGGAGCCTGTTAGTGGAGAAGCTGTGCGTGCTGCAGGAGCTTGCCTAGAGGAGCAGCCTGAAACCCTAAAGGGAAAGACCCTGTCTCCTGCTCTGTCTCTGCAGTGTTCTTTATCAGTAATGTTGAACATTGTACCAGCTGGAAAAGGAAGTACAATAGAGGCTCTGGCTCCATTTTTGCAGAGTAGGCAGTGATGGATGAGAGGCAATAAGTTGATGACTGGCACATGGAAAATAATCTTATCTCCAAGTTCCTGGTTTCCCTTGCTGCAACACTACCTAGGTCTCTTCTCTAAAGAAGTATGAGGTGGAAGCTTCCATAAGCCTCTTATCCTTATCCATCAAAGGGCAGATGGAATGAAAACCACAATCATAGAAAACTAATCAAACTGATCACATGGATCACAACCTTGTCTTAACTCAGTGAGACTATGAGCCATGCCATGTAGGGCCACTCAAGGTGGACAGGTCATGCTGGAGAGTTCTGAAAAAATGTGGTCCACTAGAGAAGGGAATGGCAAACCACTTCAGTATTCTTGCCTTGAGAACCCCATGAACAGTATGAAAAGGCAAAAGGATAGGACACTGAAAGATGAATTCCCCAGGTCGGTAGGTGCCCAATATGCTACTGGAGAACAGTGGAGAAATAACTCCAGAAAGAATGAAGAGATGGAGCCAAAGCAAAAACATCACCCAGTTGTGGATGTGACTGGTGATGGAAGTAAAGTCCTATGCTGTAAAGAGCAATATTACATAGGAACCTGGAATTTTAGGTCCATGATTCAAGGCAAATTGGAAGTAGTCAGACAGGAGATGGCAAGAGTGAACATCGACCTTTCAGGAATTAGTGAATTAAAATGGACTGGAATGGTGAATTTAACTCAGATGACCATTATATCTACTACTGTGGGCAAGAATCCCTTAGAAGAAATGGAGTAGCCATCATAGTAAACAAAAGAGTCTGAAATGCAGTACTTGGATGCAGTCTCAAAAATGGCAGAATGATCTCTGTTCATTTCCAAGGCAAACCATTCAATATCATGGTAATCTAAGTCTATGCCCCTACTAGTGATGCTGAGGAAGCTGAATTTGAATGGTTCTATGAAGACCTACAAGACCTTGTAGAACTAACAGCCAAAAAAGATGTCCTTTTTATTCTAGGGGACTGGAATGGGAAAGAAGGAAGTCAAAGAGATACCTGGAGTAACAGGCAAATTTGGCCTTGGAGTACAGAATGAAGCAGGGCAAAGGGTAATAGAGTTTTGCCAAGAGAATGCACTGGTCATAGCAAACACCTTCTTCCAACAACACAAAAGAAGACCACACATGGTCAATGGTCAACCACAGATGGTCAACACCATAATCAGATTGATTATATTCTTTGCAGCCAAAGATGGAGAAGCTCTATACAGTCAGCAAAAACAAGATTGGAAGCTGACTGTGGCTCAGATCATGAACTCCTTGTTGCAGCGTTCAGACTTATATTGAAGAAAGTAGGGAAAACCACTAGACCATTCAGGTATGACCTAAATTAAATCTCTTACGGTTATACAGTGGAAGTGACAAACAGATTCAAGGGATTAGATCTGAGAGACAGAGTGCCTGAAAAACTATGGATGGAGGTTCATGACACTGTACAGGAGGCATGATCAAGACCATCCGCAAGAAAAAGAAATGCAAAAAGGCAAAATGGTTGTCTGAGGAGGCCTTACAGATAGCTGAGAAAAGAAGAGAAGCGAAAAACAGAGGAGAAAAAGAAAGATATTCCCATCTGAATGCAGAGTTCCAAAGAATAGCAAGGAGAGAAAAGAAAGCCTTCCTCAGTGATTAATGCAGAGAAATAGAGGAAAACAATAGAATGGGAAAGACTAGAGATCTCTTCAAGAAAATTTGAGCTACCAAGGGAACATTTCATGCAAAGATGGCACAATAAAGGACAGAAATGGTATGGACCTAACAGAGGCAGAAGAAGAGGTGGCAAGAATACACAGAAGAACTGTACAAAAAAGATTTTCATGACCCAAATAATCACAATGGTGTGATCACTCACCTAGAGCCAGACATCCTGGAATGTGAAGTCAAGTGGTCCTTAGGAAGCATCACTACAAACAAAGTTAGTGAAGGTGATGGAATTCCAGTTCAGCTGTTTCAAATCCTAAAAGATGATACTTTGAAAGTGCTTCACTCAGTATGCCAGCAAATATGGAAAACTCAGCAGTGGCCACAGGACTGGAGGTCAGTTTTCATTCCTATCCCAAAGAAAGGCAATACCAAAGAATGTTCAAACTACCACACAGTTGCACTCATCTCACACACTAGTAAAGTAATGCTTAAAATTCTCCAAGCCAGGCTTCAACAGTATGTGAACCGTAAACTCTGAACTTCCAGATGTTCAAGCTGGATTTAGAAAAGGCAGAGGAACCAGAGATCAAATTGCCAATATCTGTTGGATCACTGCAAAAGCAAGAGAGTTCTAGAAAAACTTCTGCTTTATTGACTATTCCAAAGCCTTTTACTATGTGGATCACAGCGAAATGTGGAAAATTCTTCAAGAGATGGGAATACCAGACCACCTTACCTGCGTCCTGAGAAATCTGTATGCAGGTCAAGAAGCAACAGCTAGAACTGGACATGGAAATAAGACTGGTTCCAAATCTGGAAAAGAGTACGTCAAGGCTGTATATTGTTACCTTGTTTATTTAATTTCTTTGCAGAGGACATCATGTGAAATGCTGGGCTGGATGAAGCACAAGCTGGAATCACGATTGCTGGGAGAAATATCAATAACTTCAGATATGCAGATGGCACCACCTTTATGGCAGAAAGTGAAGAAGAACTAAAGAGCCTCTTGATGAAAGTGAAAGAGGAGAGTGAAAAGCTTGGCTTAAAACTCAACATTCAGAAAACTAAGATCATGGCATCTGGTCCCATCACGTCATGGCTTGGGAATAGATGGGAAATCTATATAATAGCGAGTGAAGTCCGTTAGTTGTGTCCAACTCTCTGTGACCCCCAGGATTGTAGCCTACCAGGCTCCTCCGTCCATGGGATTTTCCAGGCAAGAATACTGGAGTGGGTTGCCATTTTCTTCTTCAAGGGATCTTCCCAACCCAGGGAATCGAACCCACATCTCCCTTATTGTAGGCAGATGCTTTACCATCTGAGCCACCAAGGATTATATATTAATCTATATATTATATAGATTAATATATTAATCTGTATAATCTATATAAATATATATATTTATAACAAAAGATATACAATATTTTAATGTCATTATATGACATATAATATATATAGTATTTTAAACATGTATTTATATATAATAATATAAATATACATATATAAATATATATAACATATAATCTATTCTCAAATATATGGGGAAACAATGGAAACAGTGAGAGACTATGTTTTTGGGCTCCAAATCCCTGCAGATGGTGACTGCAGCCATGAAATTAAAAGACTCTTCTTGGAAGAAAAGCCATGGCCAGCCTAGACAGCATATTAAAAAGCAGAGATATTACTTTGCCAACAAAGGTCCATCTAGCCAAAGCTATGGTTTTTCCAGTTCTCATATATGGATGTCAGAGTTGGACTATAAAGAAAGTTGAGCACTGAAGAACTGATGCTTTTGAACTGTGGTGTTGTAGAAGATTCTTGAGAGTCCCTTGGACAGCAAGGAGATCCAACCAGTCCATCCTAAAGGAAATCAGTCCTGAATATTCATTAGAAAGACTGATGCTGAAGCTCTAATACTTTGGCCACCTGATGTGTAGAGCTGACTCTCTGGAAAAGACCCTGATGCTGGGAAATATTGAAGGCGGGAGAAGAAGCAGGTGGCAGAGGATGAGATAGTTAGATAGCATCGCTGACTCAATGTATATGAGGTTGAGCAAACTCTGGGAGATAGTGAAGAACAGGGAAGCTTGATGTGCTGCAGTCCATGGGGTCACAAAGAGTCAGACACGATTTATTGACAGAACAACAACAACAGCATGGATCTTTGCAGTTTCAAACTTGCGAAGATCCCAGCAGATATGTTGTTTACTAATAACTTTTCCCTCAGTTAAAGCAGTATGTGTCTTTGAGCAAGCTGGTTTAACATTTGTCTTTTTGTTTGGGGTTACTGGTATATAATTATGTGAGGCTTTAAAAACTGATGTTTATAATGATCTGAAATCTGTATAATTTAAAAAATAATTTTATTTATTTATTTAAGTGCATGCACAGTGAGCATGGGTGTATGCCAAGTCTCTTCCGTTGTGTCCAACTCTCTGCGACCCTGTGGACTGTAGCCTGCTAGGCTTCTCTGTCTGTGGGATTCTCCAGCCAAGAATACTGGAATGGGTTGTCATTTCCTCCTCCAGGGAATCTTCCCGACCCAGGGATCAAACCCACATCTCCTGCAGCTTCTGCACTGCAGGCAGATTCTTTACTGCTGAGCTTATGGCCGTGCTGAGTCTTTGTTGCTTCATGGGCTTTCCTTTAGTTGTGGCGAATGGGGAGCTACTCTCTAGTTGCGGTGCATGGGCTTCTCATTGTGGTGGCCTCTCTTGTTAGAGCATGGACTGTAGGGTGCACAGGCTTCAGTAGTTGCAGCACATGGGCTGTAGAGCACAGGCTCAATAGTTGTGGCTTGTGAAAAATTAGGAAGCACTGGAAAATGGTATGGAAGGGAGAAGAGCAAGAGAATAGACGAAAATGAAAAAACGAAAATATGGGGACGAGAGGGTGACTTACTGTAGAGGCTGCCAGCCACAGCCACAGGGACAGGCTTTGGAGGCAGCACTGATGAGCCCTGCAGGACAGGGTCTTGGAGAGCGGAGACTGTCTGAAGGAGGAGGGTGGGAGTCAGAGTGCTCAAGATGAGTACTGTCAGACCTTCTCATCTTTAAGACCTTCCACAAATCTCAGCTCTCCTTGTATAAGAGTGAAAGATTCTCTGCTATCTCTGAATTCTTAGAGCTTTCACTGTCCATACCATGCATTTGGCAGTTAATGATCTTGTTATTGTCTCTTGTGTTAGTCTTTAGTGCCACTGTAGGAAAACTGTTGTTCTTTTCTGTAATTTTAAAATATAGTGAAGGATGAAAAAGGAACAATTTTGTCAGAAGTTCACAAGTTTTGTGCTCTACTTTATAAATAATTTTAAAAGTGTAGAGTGAGTTAATGACAGTACATTTTATAATGGGAAATGTGTTAGTATCAAACTAAAACTGTATAAAGCCATAGCTTCTAAGATAATCAGATGAAAACATAAATAACAATATCAGTTATGAAATTAAATACAGGCGATCTGTCAAGCTGAACTGTGAGATTGAACAATTGCTGTATGTGTCTTAATTATATCAATATATTTTGGAAGGGGTGAACCTCATTAATTTAGGAGCTATAAAGAATGACACTGGGATTATATAATGTAGAAGTTCTTCACTTGTTTTATTTTTACGCTGAACACAATTACAAGGATAAAAGCAAGAATGTTAAAAACAATGAAATTAAAGAAAAATTCACCAAATAACAGGAAACTAACAATTAGGAGAAGATGAGAAACCGAGAAAGTGTACAGCAATAGTATTTAGTAACATTCCTGACATTATCTTCAAATACTTTCTGCTCTCTAAGAAAGTCAAACTTTAATCAGAGAAAGCTACATGCACTATAATAAGCCCTTTGAAATCTGACTAGCTTTTTTTTTCTTTAATCTGACTAGCTTTTGTATGGTTAAGTCTATTTGTCATTTTAAAGTTTTCTGAATTTTAGAATCCCTACAATCTCTCATTGGTTGCAATAATAGTTTTTTTTCCACTCAAGTAACAAGGTCTACTTTATTTTTTTCTTTTGATCAGGTCATTTTGTAGTAGCTGTCCTTATGACCAAGCTCTCCTTAATTAGATCTGTTACTCAATCTGCTGCTTTTGTTAGGATGACCCTAAGCAAGAGATCAGTCATTTTGCATCAAATAAATATGGCTTTTAAATATTAAAAATAAGTATACCAGTATGAAGCATACACTTATGTCATTGTGTTAAATTTTCATTAAAATTTAAATTGAGAGTGTGTGTATTAAGGTATGCATAGAGGATAAAGCCTGGATTTTTCAAAGCATAACTATTTTAACTGACAAAATAGTTTCTTTTTTAGGAGTTAAGAAATAAAAAGTGGTCCAGCAGTTAGGTCTCTGTGCTTTCACTGCCAAGGTCCCAGGTTCAATCCCTGGTTGGGGAACTAAGATCTCATAAGCCCCGAGATATGGCTAAAAATAATAAAATAATTCTTTTAAAGTGTTGAAAAGAAATTGGGATATTTAAATTAAAAAATTTTCATGCACCATAAAATTTCATGTATTAGAATACATCTTTTCACTGTCACATATCTCAATAATTGGTGTCATTCAGAAAGTGTTGAGTGAGAAAGTGTATGGTGTTTTCCCAAAGTGGTGGTTCCTTAAGATTTACCACAGTGGAAAAAGCCTCATACTTCCAATTTCAAAGGAGTTTTAGCAGATACCCAAAGATCTCTTTAAAATGATAACACTTAAAAGACTAGCATGTATGTGCAAATGCAGTAAAAGAAAAATTATTTGCAACCTAATTTTTAAAGACCTCTCATAGGGCCTCTGGTTGCCTATGTGCTAATTGTACCTATAGCTGACCATTTTTATTTTTGAAAATAGAGATAGTGGAAAACAAAATAGCATCTTATAGTATTCAGTGAAATTTAAACTTTTGGGCACCACAGACTTAGTTTAGTTTGTTTTAGCTTGTTCCTGTACCTTACAGCTTCTTATAATTATAAATATAAAGCACTAGGTAGATCACAATTAATCTGAATTTAAATGACACGTGAGTAACTGTGATTTCTTGTTTGGCTAACATGTGCCTCAGAAAAGCAACTCACTTTCTTATGCTAGCTGATGAAGAGACTTACTATTAGGTTCATTGAGTACTGACTAAGAGATTAAAACTCTTAAGAATTTTCAATATGTGAAGTTGTATAGATATGAACAGTCATGTGCCAGAGCAAAAGCATTAGCAGTCTCTTGGATAGTATCATTCTGGACTTTGGACCAGGTGAATTTAGAAGTAGTCTTTTGAAAGGTAATCTGATCATAGGTAGAAATCCTTTGGTTTTAATTGCCTGAGACTCATGGCTTTTAAAGTCTATAGGAAAAGAGTCTCCTGAAGCTTTGACTGTATTTTTTTGAGGGGTAAACAGCTTTTATGTAATGATAAGAGAGACACTTTTTTGCCAGTGAAGCATCCTATAGAACTTTCTCCAAATAAATAGGGAATTTTCATGTTACTATTCCAGTACAATACAAACTTTCTTCCAGTTGTTCACCAGCTTTGGTGAGAAAAAGTAAGCGAAGCGTCAGTAACAGAATTAATACCAATTCTTGTGATACCCAAAGGGATAAAAATTGACAAATATATGTTAATTAACTTGCATTATTGATACTCAGAGGAAGACAAATCAGTCTTTTAGACTGAGAACTTTCCATTGTCATTTCATAGGGTTGAAATCTTGATCACGTTTGCAGAATGTTTAGGTTAAGAGGGTAAACTTATCAGGAATTCCTTCATCTGCCACTTTAATTCAGATAAACTTGCTCTAGTAGTCTGAAATTAGTTCAAGTTGGTATCAAATAAAGGGGCCAAATATATTTTTGTAGACTACTGAATTCTAAATTAGTGATAAGAGGTCCATTTTACTAAACCTTGGACAGCTACTCTTAAGGGCAGAACTTGGGATGTAAGCATTTCAAAATTTTTGTTTAAGGAATTGGATATTATTTCCTGAAAAACTGTGGTTCTACTTATTAACCTTAAAAAACCTGCCAGCTTGAACACCTGGAGCCCGCTTTATCCTTTTTGTTTATGTATAACTTTCATACCAGTTTAACTTTGGCAGGTAGAAAAAGGGAGAAATAATAGCCTCTTGTTTAATACTTGTATGTATTCATATCTAACAGCTCTTCAATAAAGTGACATATTTAAAGCCATGTTTCACAGCTAAGGTTGAAAACATAGTAAGAGAGTGCATACTTCTCTCAGGGTGGTAAGTCAGGTTTAGACAACTTTAAATATAGCTCATATTTTGGAAGATGTTGCCAAGATTGTGGTTCTTGGAGAACAAATCAAGTTAAGCAATTCACTAGGGAGGAAACATTTAGTTTTGTGGGTATGCAGTTTTGGTAGTAGTCAGCCAAAAGATACATCTGTAGGATACAGGTTTTTTCCCCCCCACTGCTTTGAATTTTACAGATTCATGAGTTCAAAATGCCTCAGAAGCACTTGTATTTCATTTTTATGTAATTGATTTTTCAGCTGTGGATTTTGTTTCCAGTCCCTCACTAAGCATATCACCTTACATGTAGAGTTCCATCTAGTGGTAAAAATAATCACTGCAGACTATTGGTATTAAAAAATACCCCTTTTAAGGGATAAGTTTGCCTCTGTTACTCTTTGGGATAGTTGCTTAGTATATGCCTTTTTTTTTCTTCTATTTTTACAGTCCTTTATTTTAATTTTTTAAAAATTTATTAATTTTAATTGAAGGCTAATTACTTTACAATATTGTGGTGGTTTTTGCCATACATCGACATGGATCAGCCATAGGTGTACATGTGTACCCCCATGCTGAACCCCTCTCCCACCTTCCTCCCCACCCCATCCCTCTGGGTTGTCCCAGAGCACCAGCTTTGAGTGCCCTGGTATATGCTTTTAAATACTGAAGTCTTTGCTATCTCTGTTTGCCCTTATACCTAACTACTAATTCTCCTGGTACTAGCCATCTATGCAAAAACTTTTATGGTGAGGAAATTAACCTTTAGTATATACTGTATTTTGATTTTCTATTATATTTATATCAAATTGTAGCAAGATTTTGGTTAAATCTATACTTCGTTTCTTAAATTGTCATGAAAGATACTCGTTATACATTCAAGTAATAACATAATCAATACTCTTTCTAATACCCAGAGTCAACAAATCTCAGCATTTTCCATGTTTACTTCAAATAAATCACTCCTGTTTCCCCACAGCCTAATACTTTTTCCCAAAACAGTGCTAGCACCCTAGAAACTCCCCTTATGCCCTCTTGTCTTCTCATAATCACTAACCCCCAAGGGTAACCATTTTCCTGAATGGTAAATACATCTTTGCTTCTCTCTACAATTTGCCACTTAAGCAAGTACAATTCTTCCTTGCTTTACAATAGAGTTGAAAATTCATTTAATACACACAACCTATTGAACACGATAGCTTAGCCTAGCCTAACTTAAACATGCTCAGACCAGTCACATTAGCCTGTAGTTGATCAGAATCATTTAACACAAAGCCTATTTTATAATAAAATATTGAATATCTCATGTACTATATTGAATACTGTATTGAAAGTCAACAGAATGGTTGTAAATGTTTTGGTTTACCCTCATGACCTTGTGGCTACCTGGGAGCTGTGGCTTGTTACTGCTGCCCCAGCATCACAAAAGAGTAGTAGCTATCGCTAGCCCAGGAAAAGATCAAAATTTGAAAATTTGAAGTAGAATTTCTAGTGAATGCATATTGCTTTCACACCATCATAGAGCTGAACAATTGTAAATTGAACCATTGTAAATTGCAGACTTATCTCTAAACACTATATTTTTGTCTGTTTTTAAAATTTGATATGAATAGCATTTATATAGTAAGTAGTTTGTGTGTCTGTGTGTGTGAATATGTGTATGAGAGAGAGAGAGAAGGAGATCTTTTGCTGGGTTGTCTGTGAGATTCATTCATGATTGTGTATGTAACTGGACTTTGTCCTTTTTCATTGCTATAAAATCTGCCATCTACCTGCCAGTGCAGGAGACATGGGCTTGATCCCTGATCCAGGAAGATCTCATGTGCTGCAGAATAACTAAGCTCATGGGCCACAACTATTGAATCTATGCTCTAGAGTCCGGGAGTGGCAACTACCTAGCCCTCGTGCTGCAGCTGCTGAGGCCGGTGAGCCTGTGCTCTGGAACAAGAGAAGAAACCACAATGAGAAGCCTGTGCACTGCAATGAAGAGTAGCCCTTGCTCGCTACAACTGGAGAAAAAGCCCACATGTAGCACGGAAGACCCAGCACAGCCAAAAATAAATCAATACATAAATAAAATTAAAAAAAATTTGCTATTATATTATATTAAAAGCCATTCTGCTGGACATTTTGCTTCCAGTTTTGGCTGCTTAGAAATTAATGTATCAGTGAACATTCTTGCTTGGGATTTTTGGTGCCCATGTTACTGCATGCACATACTAGGCATGTTTTTAGAATTGTTGCTCATAGGATATACTTGTTCATTAATATAGATAAGATGAAACAGTTATAGCCCCACTATCTGTATGAAAGAGTTACTTTATGGTTAGAGTTACTTTATAGTTAGAACTATTTTCTCTAATCCTTGGTATTGTCAATTTTAGCCATTCTGTTGGATGATAGTATGTCATTGATTTTTAATTTGCAGTTCTTTGATGTCTAGTGGTATTGAGTAGTTCTTAAAATGAGAGTTTATTGAAATCTCATGCTTGTTTTTCTGTTGTTGTTAATTTATTTTTTCATATTGATTGTACGAAGTCTGTATATATTCAGGGTATGAGCCTTTTTTGACCATATGTATTGTAGATATATTTTCCCACCATATATATTGTAGATATATTTTTCACTTTCTTAATGGTGTCTTTTGATAACATAGTTCTTATTTTAATGAACTCAAATGTATTGAGCTTTTTCTTTGTGGTTGCTATTTTTTGATGTGTAATTTAAAAATTATTTCCCCACTCTGAGTTAAATAATATAGTCTTCTATATTAACCTTCTAGTAGGCTTACTGTTTTGTTTTTCACCATTAGATCAATAATTCATCCGAAATTGACCTTATGTATAGTGACATAGGTGTCAATTTTCTCTTTTTTCCCCCTATAGTTGTCCACATGTCTTAGCACCCATTGCTTTGTAGCACCTTATCCTGAGTTCAGTAAAGAAGAAAGGAAGTAATAAAGATCAGAACAGAAGTTAGTGAAATAAATACCAAACATATAATAGAGGAACTCAGCAAACCCAAAAACTGGAACCTTGACAACACTAATAAAAATGGATAAATCTCTAATAAGATCCATAAATTAAAAAAAAAATTACCAGTATCAGGAACAAGGATGAGCCGATCACTATGGAACCTGGAGACATTATTAATAAGTTCCTTAGAGGATATTACAAACAAGTTTATGCCAGTAAAGTTTGAAAATTTATGTGGAATAGACAAATCCCTAGAAATATATAACTTACCAAAATTAATACAAGAAGAAATAGAAAATTTGAATAGTTCTGTAACACAAAATAAATTGAATATATATAGTATAATTAAAAATCCTCCAAAGAAAACTCTAGGTCCAGATGACTTCATCAGCCAATTCCATCACTTAAGGAAGCAATGACAATAGCACATAATCTTTTTTACTCCCCAACTCACTTTGACAGGCCAGCACAACCTTGATATAAAACCTATTGAAGAAAAATATAAGAAAGGACAATTCCATGATCTCACTTGGAACATATATGGAGAAACCTAAACAAACAATTAGCAAACCAAACTCAGCAGTATATAAAAATGATAAAACATCATTACAGTATTGGGTTTATTCTAGAAATACACAGTTGGTTTAACATTAATCATTGCCATTCACTACATAAACAAAGGAGAAAAATTATATGATTATCAAAAAATTTTGAGAATACTAAGTACATATTCATGCAAAATGCTGGGTTGGATGAAGCACAAGCTGGAATCAAGATTGCGGGGAGAAATATCAATAACCTCAGATATGCAGATGACACCACCCTTATGGCAGACAGCGAAGAACTAAGAGCCTCGTGATGAAAGTGAAAGATGAGAGTGAAAAAGTTGGCTTAAAGCTCAACATTCAGAAAACTAAGATCATGGCATCCAGTCGCATCATTTCATGGCAAATAGATGGGTAAACAGTGTCAGACTTTATTTTTTTGGGCTCCAAAGTCACTGCAGATGGTGACTGCAGCCATGAAATTAAAAGATGCTTACTCCTTGGCAGAAAAACTATGACCAACCTAGATAGACAGCATATTAAAAAGCAGAGATATTACTTTGCCAACAAAGGTCCATCTAGTCAAAGCTATGGTTTTTCCAGTAATCATGTATGGATGTGAGAGTTGAAGTATAAAGAAAGCTGAGTACTGAAGAATTTATGCTTTTGAACTGTGGTGTTGGAGAAGGCTCTTGAGAGTCTCTTGGACTGCAAGGAGATCAAACCAGTCCATCCTAAAGGAAATCAGTCCTGAATATTCATTGGAAGGACTGATGCTGAAGCTACCACTCCAATTTTTTGGCCACCTGATGAGAAGAACTGACTCACTAGAGAAGACCCTGATGCTGGGAAATATTGAAGGCAGGAGGAGAAGGGGATGACAGAGGATGAGATGGTTGGGTGGCATCACTGACTCGATAGACATGAGTTTGAGTAAGCGGGAGTTGGTGATGGATAGGAAAGCCTGATGTGCTGCAGTCCATGGGGTTGCAAAGAGCTGGACATGACTGAGTAAGTGAACTGAAGCACAGACTCATGATAATAAATAAATAATCCTTAGCAAACTAAGAATAAGAAGATATCACCTGAATCTGATATCACCCAAATCTGATGGGCTTTTCTGGCGGCTCAGCTGGTAAAGAATCTGCCTGCAGTGTGGGAGACCTGGGTTCGATCCCTGGGTTGGGAAGATCCCTTGGAGAGAGGAATGGGTACCCACTCCAGTATTATGGCCTGGAGAATTCCATTGACTGTACAGTCTAGGGGGTTGCAAAGAATCAGACATGACTGAGCGACTTTCACTGAATCTGATAGTTTATGCCAAAATGATAGATGGGGGAAGATACCATTTTTCAATTTGCTTTACCTTTTTAACTTCTAAAGTTAAGATTATTTTCATATTTATTAGTCATTTTGACCTCTCTTCTATGAATTGGTCATATCTTTTGACTAATTTTCTTTGAGTGTCTTTCTTATAAATTTTAGTCATATTGATAAATTCTGAATACTAATCCTTTTGTGTGAATAAAAGTTTTTTTTTCAGCTTATGGCTTATCTTTTATTAATACTCAAAAAATTTAAATTTATTTATTTATTTCTTTATTATGAATGAGTAGTGTTAATATGTTCACTTGAATCAAAAATCCAGAAAATACAAAACAACATACAGTGAAAAATTTCTCTCCTACTCCTGTTCTTTCATCCAATTCCCCTCTCCAGAGGTACTGTGACTTCATTTTTTAAGAACTTTGTTTATAATGTCATTTATTGAACAGACATTTAAAATTTTGATGTAGTTAAATGTTTCAGTCTTTTCTTTGTGGATTGTACATTTTATGTTGTGTTTAGAAAAGCTTTCCTCTGCTTCATTAATTTATTTTTTTCCAAGTTTGACTTTTTGTATTTAGATCTTTATTCTGTCTGGAATTTATTTTTTGTGTATGATGTGAGGTAGGGATCTCTCTTCCCTTTATATGCTTGTCATTATACTCTTACATTGTATGATTGTTTTGTCTAATACAGCATTCGATGTGATGGGAGACTGTTGTTGAGCTTCATCTACGTGTTGGCAAATATAATTAACTGGTCCAGTTTTTAATTTCTGTTTTGTTCCTACTTGCAGATGAATGCTTAAGAGTCCTAATAAGTACTCCCTTTCAGGCCACATAATGTGCCTTGTGTCCTCTAACATATTTGGAATTTGTGTAGGCTGTGATAGGGCAGGGAAAGGAGGGTTTCTTTGTTACAACAAACAAGGAGAAAGTTTTTTCCTGTCTCTTCGATTTACCAATGCCTCATCAGAAGCTTTCAGCACTTATGTAAGAAATTAACTTTTTTCTTAAACTTGAACAAACTTAGAGTTCATTTTAAAATTAGTTACTGTAGAGGGAGGAAATGGTTTTTGGTTAATAATAGTATTTATTTATTTATTAAGCCCTTCTCTTAAGTTCTTGACCATGTTCCTTGATATTCTTAGCTTTACATTGTGGTACTATGTATTCCATGGAAAGAGGTTATTGGACTTTGTGATATGGGGATAATTTAAAAAGCATAACCTGCTATATCTGTCTTTTCCTTCTCTTATCTTCCATTTTACTTCTTTTTTAACCATTTCTCTCCATTTTTGTCTTACCACATGCTCCACTCAGAAAAAGTGAGGAAGAGGACAAAAAAGAATTAGCTTAAATAAATTAAAGTGAGACAAAACCAAAGTGAATGATTATGGAAAGGAAAGGGAGAAAAAGCATAAGGGGAAAAGAAACTGAGTTTGCTTATTTGTTACTTCTGTATTAGGACTCCTTAGGTATCTTTTTCTTGTATTCCTTGCAAATAGTTAGGGGCAGCCTTGAACTTACTTATTCTCTTACCTATTCTAACTATGAGGGAGCAGACTGCAAGTCAGAAAGGGTTCTGTTGAGAAACAATGTAGGTAGGGTTTTGTGTTTCTAGCTCCTTTCTTCTTGTGTATTTGATCCAGTTTAGTGCCTGAAGGTCAACTCCGATGTAAGTTTTGGAATTTCAACTGAGTCTTACTCTGGATATTAATAAACTGAAGATCTGGAGGTTATATGTTTGTATGTGTTTCTTCTTTAGGAATACAATGGATGCTGTTCATGTACATTTATATGTTAGAATTAATTTGATCTGAATTTCTTTTTCAGAATTAAAAGAGATGTGACAGCCATAAAAGCTTAGATTTGATAAATTATAAGACTTTTTTGATGCTAATCTATTTCATGATTTTCTGACTTTCTCAGTAGAGTAGTAATTTCTCATTGGCAGTGATTATAAATAATAGTCTATTGACTCATATATTGACTGAAATAAGCCAACATTTAAAATAAAAAGAGGCTTTGTCAATGACTTAGAATGAAGATTCTTTTGATTTTAATTGGCTTGTATCATAATCTATGGCATCTTTAGCCTTAGTATGTAAAAAGGTTGAAGAAAGAGCATTTTTAGTTCTCTTTCTTAAGACTTTGGCTTGAGAACACATATTTATAATTTTGAAGTTTTATGTAAATTCTTATCATTTTAGAGAAAAGAAAGAAATTTTGTAGTCACCAACTGAAGACTTGGGCTGTAGATTAAAATTAGGTAATAACTTTTCAAGGAAGTAGAGATGAACTCTGAAATTTACCCACACCTTGTTTTCATTATACCAAATTAAAAATGATCTTTGTAAAACTTCCCTCGCTGTCCAGCGGTTAAGACTCTGTGCTTCCACTGCAGGGAAACTAGGACCCCACATGATGTGGGCATTAAAAAAAAAAAGAGAGATACAGGTAGTGTTGGTAAAGTATGTTAGAGATTAATTATATTTAATGTGTAGAGGTATCATTTTTCCTGGAACAGAGGTTTGGTACCTAGGGTGTTGTGGCAACTTGTAAGTTGCGATTGTTTTATTGTGGGAATGTTTGGTCGAGTCAGGTGAATTTCACCTTTGCCTGACAGATGTGATCAGTTATTCTTTCTGGCTTGTATTACATCTACTCATTGGTTGTATAATAGATGACTGTTTAGAACAAGCCATTAGAGATAATTGATAATAGATATAAACAGGCTGCTGCAAGAGATGGAATAATACAGTTCTTATATGTAACATGTTAAAAGTAAAAAGAATTCAGTAATTAGGTATTAGAAAACAATAAGGAGGAAAGTATTTCTGAGAGTCAAAGGAGCTTTTCCAGAAGTATAGCCAAGATAATGGAGTGGAAAACCAGCTAAGATCAGGGGCCAACAGAACATATCTGCTGAGTTTTACTCAGTGATAGAAGAGTGAAATAAGAAGCAAAATATAAATTTTTTTTCAAGTGCCTTAGAGAGGAAGGACCTTGAGCAAAGTTCAGACTTAGACAATGGGCCAGAGACATCCAGAATGAAGGATTTTAAAATATTTAAAATATTTCTGAATTTGGGCAAGGCTGAATTAATATCTATTTTATATACCTGTAAGTGCCTTCCATTCTAGTGAAGGCTTTTTGGTTATGAGGAACAGAATCCAGGGATAGTTAGCCCAACTGAAAGGGACTGATTATAAGGAAACAGCTGTCTGGGTAGGGACCTAGGAACCAAAAAACCCTAAGGGTAGAGTAAATGTCTTCAAAATGTCTGTTACACCAGATATAGTTTTATCTCTTCGGTAGTCTCATGCTCACTGTCTATGGGATTTGCTAGTAGCCTGACTGTGGTACTATCAGCAGTTGATCACTGGATGGGAAATACCATATAGTGCTGGCTGTACTCCCAAGAGGGGGCTTCCCCGGTGGCTCAGTGGTAAAGAATCTGCCTGCAATGCAGGAGACCCAGGAGACACAGTTTCAGTCCCTGGGTTGGGAAGATCTGGAGGACGGCTTGGCAACCCACTCCAGTATTCTTGCCTGGAGAGTCCCATGGAGAGAGGAACCTGGCAGGCTATAGTCCATAAGGTCACACAGAGTCAGACATGACTGAAGCGACTGAGCATGTACACCCAAGAAGGCCTTAATTAACGATTGCCCACTGCCATGTTGGGGTAACAGTTTCAGGTCTGATGTTTTAAAAGTATTTAACAATGATGATGGTTTAGGCTTTAACTTTTAATAAGGAAATGTGGTCTATGTGGCTGCCAATTCTAAAATACTATTAGACTCAGGAGGCTGTAAGGGTCTTATCTTCTTGTAGAATGAGTGTGTAAAATTAAGAGGCAAATTCAGGTCATATCATAGAGGCTGTCTGATGTCTTTTGAAACTAAATTTCTGAGTATCTATGTCGGTATAAGCTAAACAGCAGCAAGTCCAGATTGTCTTCTTTTGTGCAGTCAACAGATTAAGTATTAGGTTTTCAAAAGACTGGTATATTGTAGATGAGCCCACAGAAAGAATGAATAATTGTGTTGTTGAGAGGGAATGAAAAACGCATATAAAAATGATCCCCTCAAAGATTCTTCTGTTTCATTGTTTTCAGTGATGCTATCTGCAATTTTGTTATCTGCAATGACTCTTCTCTTCAAAGTCAGCCCATTATCTTCAATCCTGACTTTTTTGTGGAGAAACTCCGGCATGAGAAACCTGAAGTGTTCACTGAGTTGGTGGTCAGCAATATTACAAGACTTATTGATCTACCTGGAACTGAGTTGGCTCAGCTGATGGGAGAAGTGGACCTTAAGTTGCCTGGTGGGGCGGGCCCAGCATCAGGATTCTTCCGGTCTCTAATGTCTCTCAAGCGAAAGGGTAGGAATTGTGTCTGTGAAGGAGGGAGGTCTTAGTTGCTTCCTGGCCTCTACTATGAACATTTGCACATTCGTGGAGGAGTTACTATTATTGTAAAGCATTTTTTTAGTCATTTTTTTTATTAGTAAAACTTTTTATAGTAAAACTTTAAGTAATATTGATAAAAATTTTAAAAATTACCTAGATTAATTAAAGCATATGTATCAGTCTCCAGAAAATAGCATGATTAGTTTACATAGTCATCAGGAGCACCTTGATTTTCATGCTCTATTAATACTCTTCTAAAATAATATTAAAAGAACAAAGTTATGCAGCTGGTGAGTACAGTAAAAAAGTTTGACCATTTTTTTATTGCAGTAGTTCTCTAATGTTTTCATTCCATAGAATGCTCTGATAAGGCATATTAATACTTATGAATCACTCAGAAAGCCTTCTCAGAAATAAGTTATTGGTTTCATATACTATAAATTATGGTTATTAACACTGTTTTTGATAAGATGTGAAAGAGATTCTATTTTGTTTTATTAAAAATAAGGAGATCCTGAGAGCAGCAAAAAAGTTTAAACATAACAGGTTAGACCCTATACCAACTCTAGTGGATAATCTATCATGTTCTAATAATCATGGGTCTAAGTTCTATATTTTGTTTGTTTTTAAATTAAATATCAGTATTCTAAGAATTGTTAATTAAAGAAGAAGATGGTCTTTGCCTTCAGGGAACCTACTATCTAAGATTAAACTTGCAGAGAGTTGATTGAAAGGTGTTCTGATTGCATTTTCTGATGCACTTCCAACTCTTTAAGTCTTTTTGCACTGACCATGAAGTGAACATACTTGCTCAACTGTAATATAGGATGCCTGAGGGGTATGCTGATTTTAAGTATGCTGATTTTGTACTGTTTGTAGAAAATATAGCCTTGTCCTATTGTATGGCTTTTTTCAGAAAAAGGAGTTGTATTTGGATCCCCACTGACAGAGGAAGGCATTGCCCAGATATACCAACTGATTGAATATCTACACAAGAGTAAGACTACTTGAAATTTTTTCATTCTTTGTTAATGAACAGTTGTCAGTTTTCTGTTGGGCGCTTAATATCCTTGACTTAGTAGGTGTCAGTTAACCATTAACAAAGACATTAATCAATGATAATTTCAGGTGGCATGTTTCTAAATATACTTCCTTATAAATTTCATCTCATGTATTGATTTGCTTTATACTCTCAAATACATACACACACACACACATACACACACATACACACACACATTAGATAGTGTGTATGAAATCACATTTTGCCCTTGATTGAGAGAGGCATTTCTTCTGGAAAAAATTCATTGCTTCTAAAGAGTCTCAACATTTATTCCAGGGATAATAATTTATTGCCAAAGATACCTTTCATCTCTAGAATTCTCTGATTAAAATATACTTAATTCCCTTTTCACTTTTTTAGTAGTCATACTGGTTATGTCATTGCTTTAAGTACTTGGCAAAGCTGAGTGTATATGAAATATGTGGCTTTATGTGATGCCATGATGAATTCAACACTAATGGTTATTTTTGGCTTGCTCTACCTGGGACATTGTGCTGGGATCTAGAGCAGAGGTTACAAAATGACAGCCGAAGGGCTTAAGTTATCTATTTTCATATTTTGTTTGGCAAAGGATTAAGTTAAAGATAAAATTAGTTTCCAGTCTTTTAAAATGGGAAAAGTCCAGGTTTTCAGCTTTCTTTGGATAACAGGGAGATCTAGCATCCTTGAGCCTGTGGCCTCCTGGACACAGTCACCTGGAGCACAGGAAGGTGCTCACCAGTTTGTTAGGGTTCCTGTTTATTCATTTACTGCTGCCAGCCTGGCTGGTAGGTATTTCAACTTGGAAACACAAATTAGGGAGCTACTCAAAGCAATACATACCTAAGCTGAAAACACAAACTCTCATGCTTCTACCAGATCAAACTAAAACAATGTGTCTCATCTCTGTTAACCCTTAGGTTAGCTTAGAATCTAGGTTGAAGGGAAGAATTGTTTAGTTGGAATGACTCAGCTTCTGGCAGTCTCTTAGATGGAAAGGTGATCTGACAGGTTAGAGTTCTAATTCCTGGGGCAGTGCAGAGACCCTCGGTTCATTTTAGGCTGGGAAACTGTTTATAGGAGCAGTGAACCTCCACAGATGAACTCAGCCCCTCCAACAAAGTCTGGGATGGTTCATGAGGAGGGGACTTCAGGAAGACATGGCTTTCCTTTCAACTTGTTTTTCCAGCTCTATTATAGATAAAATATATAACCAAAAAGGACTACGGCATAGCACAGGGAACTATACTTAATATTTTGTAATAACCTATAATATAAAATAATCTAATACATATATATATGTATATGTATATAAGTTTTCCTTGTGGCTCAGCTGGTAAAGAATCCACCTGCAATGTGGGAGACCTGGGTTCAATTCCTGGATTGGGAAGATCTGTTGGAGAAGGGAAAGGCTACCCACTCCAGTATTCTGGCCTGGAGAATTCCCTGGACTGTGTAGTCCATGGGGTCGCAAAGAGTCAGACACGACTGAGCAGCGTTCATATATATGTATATATATATACATCACTTTGCTGTATACCTGAAGCTAACACAACATTTTAAATCAACTATATTTCAATAGGAGTTAAAAAAAAGACTGGATAAAATTCAGTCTCGAGATGTGCCTCAGGAGGTTCAGTGACTCCTGGGTGGACCATCTCTCAGTCTGGAAGATCTCTGGGTGCTCAGGGATGTTCAGATAAGTTTCCCCAGGGGCCAGTAGGTCTCACCTCCTCTGAGAAGAAAGGCAAAAAACCTCCTTCAGGGTCTTTGTAAGGGTCTTTCAAGTATAAAGTGGTCTTTTAGATGACTTGTTTTAATTGTAATTCTCTGTTTCTTTTTTCATGTCCTCTGTTCCTCTTCCATGCCGAACAGACTTACGAGTAGAGGGTTTGTTTAGAGTACCAGGGAATAGTGTCCGACAGCAGATTTTAAGAGATGCTCTCAATAATGGAACTGATATTGACTTGGAATCAGGGGAGTTTCACTCAAATGATGTTGCTACCTTGCTGAAGATGTTTCTAGGAGAGTTACCTGAGCCCCTGCTAACACATAAACATTTTCACGCACACCTCAAAATTGCTGGTGAGTATCGGAGGTGAGAAGGGGCTATAGGTACATTTATTTCAATTTAGTAAAGTCATCTGGAATATTCTGTTGTTTGTAACCCACAGAATTTTCTGTTGTTTGTAAACAACAATATTCTGTGATTTGTAACTTCTGCTAATATTGGTTAAGACTTCATGATATTTCTGGGCTCTCTGAATACTCATAAGCATTGGCTAGTTACGTTTGATTTAGTCAAGTTTTTTGGTCTAATAAACTTCTTTGAAGATACAGTCTGGTTTTGTTTATTTTTGTGTTCCTGATGGATTCTAGCATTGTGCTTTGAACAACCTTAGTTGTTTAATTAATGTGTGCTTTTCAGTGGATTGATTGACACACCCAAGTCAATGGTCACAGTTTTGATATATTTGCCTTGGTTTGGAACTTTAGCTAAGTATTAATATGCCTCAGTTAAGATCATCTCTACTGTTGGAAATTTGCCCTTTAAAAAATAATTTTGCCTGTTTTTTAAATAGGCAATACATTCTCTTGAATTAAAATTCAAGAGGTTCCAAGAGTATCCAGTGAAAAGCCTGTTTTCCATCTCTGTTTTCTGGCACCCAGTTTTTCTCCAAGAGAGAATCAGTACTATTGATTTCTCATGTATCCTTACAGAGATATTTTAGACACTTCCAAACGCCTGCATATATTTCTTTTCTCTCTTTTTATGTAATGGTAGGGTGTTATACACATGGTTCTGTGGTTTGCTTTTTTATTTAATGTGTCTTAGAGAATATTCCATTTTCAGCTCATGAATAGTTTTCTCTTTTCCTTTTATGCCTGTGTGGTAAGGAATTCATTCTTAAATTGCACAGCAGTTATGCTGCTATAGGCTCTAAGTGCACACAGAATCAACATCCATACTGTATTTACTTAGTTTTCTACCCTTGAGCCTTTCCCTCTTGCTTCGAATGTTAAGGAAAATAAATAGAAGATTTATTTCTTTTGAATAATTTTTACTGCTTAGAAAAAAATAGGTTTTGAATTTCTAAAGTAAGATTAGATTTTGTTAGCATTGCCAGGAACAGTTTAGATGATACAAATGAGAAAATATTACTAGAATATTATATAGCTTCATAGTATTTTTAGCTTCCCTTGTAGCTCAGTCGGTAAAGAATCTGCCTGCAGTGCAGGAGATCCGGATTCGATCCCTGGGTCGGGAAGATCCCCTGGAGAAGGAAATGGCAACCCATTCCAGTATTCTTGCCTGGAAAATTCCATAGACAGAGGAGCCTGGTGGGCTGCAGTTCACGGGGTTGCAAAGAGTCGGGCACGACTGAGCGACTAGCACTCAATATCATCACAGTTTTTTGGGGGGAGAGATAAAAGTTTTTGGATCTTTGAAAAAGATATGGAAAATATTGATAAGTTCTTTTTATAAGGGTTGACATGAAGAATGCATGTTTTGTTTGCTTTCCTGTTGAGTTAATTTAGTACAGTATCTGAGATTTCCCCTCCACCATCGCATGATTCACTGGTCTTTGAGATCACACTGAGGTGTGGCACAGGTGTAGCATTTGATATGCCTTACTGATAACAGGGAGGGATTTTTATTTTCAATTTCGTATTAACAGGAAACAGTTTCTAGAAATATTATTTGCCTTTCCTAAACCTGGAATTATATTTGAAGTTAAACAGCTTCAATAACACACTGTAATCATTTTCAGGTCTGTATGGATTATACCCAAATGGTTTTCAGTGTTTTGAAATTCTGATGATCTAGGGAACAGTTTTTATTGATAACCTGTATAGCCTGTGAGAGAAGAAGCCATGATTCTGACTCTGTAAGGAGCTGCCCGGATCATCCTGTTATCAGGTCATGATTCACTCTCATAGTTTTTTAGCAATAAAATATCTTGGTGAGGAAGTGCGAAGGGGGTGGCATTATTAGAGACATGTGTGGACTGTTTTCATTTCTCTTGAGTATATAACTGGGAATGGAATTGCTAAGTCACGTGATAACTCTATGTTTAACTTTTTGAGGAATTGCCAAGCTGTTTTCCACAGTGGTCACACCATTTTTTACATTCCCACCAGCAGTGTAGGAGAGTGATGGTTTTTTTTTTGGCTCCACTGTATGGCATGTGGAATCTTAGTTCCCCATCCAGTGATCAGACCTGCACCCCCCCCACAGTGAAAGCACAGAGTCTTAACCACTGGATTGCCAGGGCAGTCCCTGTAGAAGAGTTAAATTTTCTCAGCATTCTTGCAAGCACTTGTTATTGTCAGTCTTTTTGACTATAGCCACACCACTGATTATGAAGTAGTATCTCATTGGAGTTTTGATTTACATTTCCCCAAAAGCTAATGATACCCAGTATACAAATGCTTATTGGCTGCCTGTGTATGTTATTTGAAGGTATGTTTAAGTCTTTTGCCCATTTTTGACTGGGTTTTTGTCTTTTTATTATTAGATTATATTGATATGATTTTGTTATTATATTTTGTTATAATCTCTGTTTATACTTGATTCTTTTTTTCCTTTCTCTTATTGGAGGATGATACATAATAGGAACATTGTTTTTTGTTCTTTCTTGTATTTTTTCCATCCTTTACAATCATCTCTTTTATCCTCAAGATTTGATGCAATTTGATGATAAAGGAAACAAGACCAACGTACCAGATAAGGAACGGCAAATCGAGGCTCTTCAGTTGCTCTTCCTCATTCTCCCTCCACCCAATCGTAACTTGCTGAAGTTACTACTTGATCTCCTATACCAGACAGCAAAGAAACAAGACAAGAATAAGATGTCTGCCTATAACCTTGCCCTTATGTTTGCGCCCCATGTCTTATGGCCAAAAAATGTAAGTGTTGGGGGCAACAGAAAGACTGTTTGGTTTTCTTTAGCTGGGCCTCATCGTATAGCTGTACTTGGTGAGGTTTTCAAGGGTCCAAGTTCTGGTCTTCAGCTTTATAAGGTTAGGAACTTACTTTGTTAGATCATTTAAGAGTTATCAAACAGCCCATTCCTGTTAATTTCACTTGTAAATCAATCAGATCAACCTGAATGACAATTTTAGTGGAAACTCTTAGTGGAAGATTATAGCTACTGAATATACCAGAATACTCATGTTGGGTGCTCAATGTAAACTCCTTCTTAACATGAAAACCTTCTTGGGAAATCAAAATCAAATTGATTTCTGAAGATCAAATGGTATGAATTTAAACCAGAGCTGTATGATCTTATAGGATAGTGTCACTGAGCTTTTAGATAAGAGCTTTTAGATAGAGTGATACTGCCTTGTCCTAACTTTTCTACATCCTGTAGATGTACTCTCCTTAGATAAAGCTGAATGTCCCCCCTTTTTTTTTTTCAACTTTAAACCTTTTATTTTGTATTGAGGTATAGCTGATTAACAGTGTTGTGGTAGTTTCAGGTGAACAACGAAGGGACTCAGCAATAGATATATATATATATTCTGAATGTGCTTCTTTAACTGAGACCACAGCCTTCCTAGTGACTTACATGAGAAGTAAATTATATAGTCTTTTGAACTAATTCTTGACCTGGAACCCCGTAGCTTCATCATATTCCTGTCCATTCATTAAACAGATTTTCTGCCCAGAGGAAGGTTGATTGGGGGAGGGATACGAGAGGAAAAAGATATACCAAGATTTGTCCATGTTAAGGGGATAAAACCTCATAACTAAAAGAGTTTTAGAACCAGCTCAATGAGACTGAAAATAAACAAGTGATCTATAACTATAAAGTTAAGAGATCTTAGAACAAGCAAACATTAAGTAAAAAAGATACATTTGAGAATGCAGGCTTTGGGATAGTAGAGACGCTAAAGTGCTTAAAAAAGAGGCAGGGGAAACAGGAGAAGGGAGTCAGTGACCATTTGACTATTTTTAAGAAAGGGATGTCACCTTTAGCATCAATTCATAGTGACAGTTGTCTTTTGTTTCTGGAGAAACTAGTTTCTCTGGAGAGCAATGTTCTTGGTGACTGGTATGGATTCTGTTCTTGTCTTTTTTCCCAGGAAAGATGATCTTCAGCATACATGTCTAATTCTCAGGCAGAATTAGAAA
The DNA here is from genome assembly GCA_007570785.1 of Antilocapra americana. Lineage (NCBI taxonomy): Eukaryota > Metazoa > Chordata > Mammalia > Artiodactyla > Antilocapridae > Antilocapra > Antilocapra americana. Next base: position 8,866,849 of record ML664183.1, read on the forward strand.
AGGAAAATTGGATTTCCTGGTCACTTGAGGGACACGTGGTATTCCTAGGTTATATCATTTCAAGTGGAAACTTGCTGAACCAAAAAGTCTTTCCAGAATTAAACACTGTATTAAAGTCAGCTTTCTTGGTGATAGATGCTATCATACATTTGAAAGAATTAGCTTATTAATAAGTAAATGGGATATCTGCCTTCCACTTCCTAGCTCTTCATCTCTCTTTTTTGGTTTCTTTTGCTCTGAATAGGTCACTGCAAATGACCTTCAAGAGAATATCACAAAATTAAATGATGGGATGGCTTTTATGATTAAACACTCTCAGAAACTTTTTAAGGTAGGTAATAAATGGGATTTGGATAGTGAGAAGATAAAGAGATGGAGCAAGGTGGGATCCTGAAAGGGCTGTAAAGATGACTAAATAAGAAAGGCCCTGAATGAAACTGGAAACCAAATTAGACAGTGGTAAAACTGACAGGGAAAGACCTAGGTGGGGAAGAATATGAAGGTACCTGAGAGCTGAGCAGGGCTCCACCTCCTGGACTGGTGGCTCTACCCTCTTGAGTCATCCTTCCTTTTTCATGAAAAACAGCAGATGTTGGAAGCAGAGTAGTAGTTTTATCCTGCCTGCTTCCTGCCAGTTGAAATTTGACAGCCTCCTTTCATCTTGTACTCATAGTCGTTTTTAGTACAAACTAGCAGTGTTTCTGCCAACGTAATTTTCTCAATAACTTTGTGGGTCTCTGTGGATTTTAGTGAGATTCACTCAGAAGATAAATTTGAAGATAAACCGCTTTCTTCCATGGACTCCTGCTGAGAAGGCTGAGGGACAATACCTTTCAGCTTCCTAGAGGCCCTCTGGTTGTGTTGAGAGGCTCTGGGAGGCACGCCTTTACCCTTTTGAAAGGGCTCTTTGTGTAACTGAATATTTTTGACCTTTTGATGTTTCCAAGATTTTAGCAAAAGGTTTTACAGTCACGTCCTTGGTCTTTTCTTTAGAGTGTACTTTTCTGATGGTGAATTTCTTAATTTTAGTGTCTTTTACCATCTGGAAAAGCTGAGAATTTTTAAGGCCACTCAGTTCTGGTTCCTTTTTTTGCCTTTCTTAAAAAAAAAAAAAAGTGGTAAAATACATATGTGTACAGGCCAGTAGTATTACATTCATACTGTTGTGCAAACCATCACCATCATCCATCTCTTGAACTTCTTTCATCTTCCTAAATTAAAATGCCAGTATACAATGAAGTTAGTTTAGTTAAAAAACTAAAACTCATTAAACCATAACTCCCCCATTCACTCCTTCCTCTTGGCCCTGGCAACCACCATTCTGCTTTCTGTCTCTGTGATTTTGACCATTTTAAGTACGTCATAAAAGTGGAATCAGTCATATAATATTTGTCTTTTAGTGACTGGCTTACTTCCTTTGGCATGTCTTCAAGGTTCACCTATGTTGTAACATTTGTCAGAATTTCCTTCCTTTTTAAGGCTGACATTTCATTCATTGCATATACCACGTTTTGCTTATCTGTCGAGGACACTTGGGTTGCCTTCATGTTTAACTCTTGTGAATAATGCTTCTCTGAACCTGGGCATATCATTTACATTGTATTTACAACTACATAGCATTTATATTATATTAGGTATTATAAGTAGTCTACAGATGATTTAAAGTATACAGGAAGATTATGTAGCTTATATGCAAATACTGTTAATACACCATTTTATATAAGGGACTTGAGTATCTGTGGATTTTGGTATCTATGGGGAAATCCTAGAGCCAATACTCTTTGGATTCTGAAGTATGACTCCATACCCAGAAATGAAATTGTTGGATCGTATGGTCTAACAGAACTGCCGTACTGTTTTCCATAGTTGATGCACCATTTTACCTTCTTAACAATAGTACACAAGAATTTCCATTTCTTTGCTTCCTCAACAACACTTGTTATTTTGTTTTGGGGATTTTTTTTTTTTCAGAGCAGAATTTTAAAAATCATTTATTCATGAATCTGGAATGGATTCCCTCTCCCCCAACCCCCACACACATGATGACAAGAGGAAAAGATGTCAAACAGTGATTTCTGGTCTTATTACACAGTGATGATACGATTCTCAAATCAGTCTATTGATCACAACAAAGAAGACGCTAACATCAATGAACTCAACATGATCACATTTAAAAAGTTCATCAAAATCTGGTCTTTCTTATGAAAGAGGATTTGGAGTACGACCTCAGACAAGAATAACAGCACAGTTCTCTCTTACAATGTATTTCACCGCATTCTGCCTACAGAGGAGCTAGCTAGTGAAGTTCAGAGTTCACTTGGGCAGTTGCCTTGCAAGTTTCAACCTCAAGCTTTTAGTCTCCTGGAGGTCAGATCAGCTAATGTCCAGAAGTGGTGTGTGTCTGCGCGCGTGTGCGCACACGCACTCAGTCATTCAGTCCTGTCTGACTCTTTGTGACCCCATGGACTGTAGCCCACCAGGCTCCTTTGTCCATGGGATTTTCCAGGCAAGAATACTGGAGTGAGTTGCCATTTCCTTCCCCATGTTTTGGGGATTTTTTTAGTTGTAACTGTGTTATTGGGTATGAGATGGCAACTCATTGTGGTTTTGATTTGCATTTTCCTAATGATTAGTGATGTTGAACATCTTGCCATGCCTTATTGCTTATTTGTATATCTTCTTTGGAGAAATGTCTATTCAAGTCCTTTGCCCATTTGTTTTTTTCTTTTTTGGCTGTGTTACATGGCTTTTAGGATCTTAGTACCCGGACCAGGAATTGAACCCATGCTGCAGGAGTGAAAGCATCATGTCCTGACCATTGGACTACCAGAGAATTCCTGCCCATTTTTGAATTGGTTGTTATTTTTTGTTACTGAGTTGTAGGTATTTTTTATATATTCTAGATATTAATCACTGATCAGACATATGATGTGAAAATATTTCTTCCCACTCTGTGGATTGTTTTTACTTTGTTAATAGTGTCTTTCTGCACAAAATTTAAAAATTTTTTATGAAGTCCCATTTGTCTATTTTTTCTCTTGTTGCCTATGTGTTTAGTGGCATATGCAAGAAATCATTGCCAGATCCAATGAGTTGAAGCTTTTGCCTTATGCTTTAACAATTTTATTGTTTTATGCCTTAATGTTTATCTATTTTAGGTAATTTTTGTATGTGGTATTAGTTAGTGGTCCAGTTTCATCCTTTTGCATGTGGATATCCAGTTTTTCCAGCATCATTTGTTAAAAAAACTGCCTTTTCCCATTGAATAGTCTTGTTTGTCACTCTTTTTTTTTTTGAAAATCCACACATATGAGGGTTTACTTCTGGAACCTCTTCTATTCAGTTGGTTTGTGTGTTTGTCTTTATGCCTATATCATACTGTTTTGATTACTGTAGCTTTGTAGTAACTGGAAAAGGCAATGGCAACCCACTCCAATACTCTTGCCTGGAAAATCCCATGGCTGGAGGAGCTTGGTAGGCTGCAATCCATGGGGTTGCAAGTCAGACACGACTGAGCGACTTCACTTTCACTTCTCAATTTCATGCATTGAAGAAGGAAATGGCAACCCACTCCGGTGTTCTTGCCTGGAGAATCCCAGGGACAGGGGAGCCTGGTGGCTGCCATCCACAGGGTCACAGAGTCAGACACGACTGAAGTGATTTAGCAGCAGCAGCAGCAGCAGCTTTATAGTAAGTTTTGAAATAAGGAAATGTGAGTCCTCTAGCATTGTTCTTCTTTTTCAATATCGTTTTAGCTATTTGGGGTCCCTTGAGACTCTATATGAATTTTAGGATGGATTTTTCTATTTCTACAAAAACTATCATTGGAATCTTGATAGGGAGTGCAGTAGATTATTTTGGGTAGTATTGACATTTTAACAGTAGTAAGCCTTCCAATCCATGAATCTGGGATGTCTTTCCATTTATTTATGTTGACTTTAATTTTTTTCAGCGAATTTTTGTAGTTTTTATTATACCAATCTTTTACCTCCTTGGTTAATTCCTAAGTACTTTATTCTTTTTGATGCTATATGTAAATGAAGTTGTCTTCTTAATTTCCTTTGTGGATTGTTCATTGTTAGTGTATGGAAGTACAACTGATTTTTTGTGTTGACTTTGTATCCTGCCACTTTGCTGAACTTATCAGTTCTAACAACTTTTCTATGAAATATTTAGGGTTTTCTACATATGAGATCATATCATCTATGAATATAGATAATTTTACTCCTTTCAAATTTGGCTGTCTTTTATTTCTTTTTCTTGCCTAGTTGCTCTGGCTAGTTTTAGTTCCTTTTTATTTAACAGTTTTTCCTTCAGTTTTTCTCTCTTCTTACTTTATAGTCTGCAAGGCCAACAGGAGAGTCTCTCTAGTGTGTGCTAACAAGATGGAGATTAAGATGTATTTTATACCTATCTTATATATAAAATGTATTACATATATCATGTATTATAATCTCATAATTTAATCACAATTGTTTAGCTATACCATGTAACCTAATCATCACAGGAATAACACTCAGTCACCAATATTCTATTGGTTAGCAGCAAGTCACAAGACCATTCACACTTAGGAAGAGGGAGTTATACAGAATGTGAACATGGAGGCCACCCTAGAATTTACCCACTGCGGATGATGTGATTCAAAGTTTGGAGTTTAGAAAACACAGGTCAGAATCTTTGGCTTAGTAGCCTGGAAAACAAAGGGTCAGGACTGTATTGGAGGCTTAGGTGCCCAAGTCAAAGATTATGATAAATTAGAAGTCAAGATATAGATAAATGAATTAGAGCAGTAGTCACAGGACAACTGGAGAAAGAATAGTTTTTAATGATGAGCAAAGGTCTCTCAAATCAGTTCTTATACTCCTCATTTAGAGGAAGAACTAGTTCCAAAGCATGATTTTATGGGAATAAGTTGAGAGGAGTTGTGAAAATGAAGAGTAAGGCAGTAGTTGTGAATCACAATGGGGAATTTCTAGGTGCTCTTTCTAATAGAACTCTCCTGTTAAGTTCTCTTGCTACCATTGCCATGGGGTCAGCTTTTTGTGGCCCACCACTCATAAGTTGAAGAAGACATGAAATCACAGAGATCTCATTGCATCTCACAGTTTAGCTTTCCCACTTTCTGATCTGTTATCTGTGGAGCCCATTCTGTTGCCCATGGTCCAGTGTACACAATTCAAGTGTATGGTGAAGTTCTTCTTCACTGTGGAGGATTTTTTAAAGTGGCTTAAGACAACACAGATTTGTTATCTTACATTTCTTTTCTTTTTTTTTTTTTTTTTTTAACATTTATACAGTCCAGGTCTTTATTTTTACATCCATCAGGCCATGAATTCATAGGGAATGGGCTCTAACAGTTCAAGTTCCTTTCCATTGGTTCTTACGAAGTGTGCTTCTCTGGGTGGAGCAGGCTGGCGCTTCAGCTGAACCCAAGTCCCTTTCTCTTTGGCTTCCTTCTTTTTCTGATCATTTTCCCTCACACGTTTCAGGAAGCTATCTCGGCTCTTAGAGTGCTTAATATGCTCGATACGCACATTAATTCTCTTGGCAAGAATCTTGCCCTTAACTTGTTTATTTACAATGATGCCAATAGCATGCTGGGTAACATTGTAGACTCTCCCAGTTTTGCCATGGTAACATTTGTGGGGCATTCCTTTTTGAACAGTACCCATTCCCTTGATATCTACAATATCACCCTTCTTGTAGATTCGCATGTATGTGGCCAAAGGAACAACCCCATGTTTTCTAAAAGGCCTGGAGAACATGTAGCGGGTGCCCCTCCTCTTTCCCTTTGTGTTGGTCATTTTGTTGAATTACTGGAAGATGGCGGTTCCGGCCGAAAAGCTATCTTACATTTCTATAGGTCAGAAGTCTGGCAGGAATCTCACTGGGCTGAAGCTAAGGTGCTGGCAGGGATGCCTTCCTTTCTGGATGTTCGAGCAAAGAATCAGTTTCCTTGTCTTTTCCAGCTCCTAGAGATTGCCCATATTCCTTGGCTCGTAGTCCCCTTTCTCCATCTTCAAGGCTAGCAATGTTGTGTCTCTCTGATCTTTCTACCATAGTCATGTTTCCTTCTGACCACAGCTGGGAAAAGTTCTCTGCTTCTAAGAACCCATGTGATTATGATTATAGTGAACCTACCTGGATAATCTGGATACTCTCCCATTGCAAGGTCTTTAACTTATTCACACCAGCAAAGTCTCTTTTACTTTACTGTGTCAGATGACATCACTGTGGAGGATCATAAGAATACAGATTATACAAACATTAGAGATAAAATGAGTACAGTCTCCTAGATGTATTTGGCTTGGTTCAGTTCAGTTCAGTTCAGTCACCCAGTCGTGTCCAACTTTTTGTGACCCTATGGACTGCAGCAGGCCAGGCCTCCCTGTCCATCACCAGCTCCCAGAGTTTGCCCAAACTCATGTCAATTGAGACGGTGATGTCATCCAACTATCTCATCCTATGTTGTCCCCTTCTCCTCCCACCTTCAATCTTTACCAGCATCAGGGTCTTTTCCAGTGACTCAGTTCTTCTCATCAGGTGGCCAAATGATTGGAGTTTCAGCTTTAGCATCAGTCCTTCCAAAGAATATTCAGGATTGATTTCCTTTAGGATGGACTGGTTGGATCTCTTTGCTGTCCAAGGGGCTCTCAAGAGTCTTCTCCAACACCACAGTTCAAAAACATCAATTCTTCAGTGCTCAGCTTTCTTTATAGCCCAGCTCTGACATCCATACATGACTACTGGAAAAACCATAGCCTTGACTAGATAGACCTTTGTCAGCAAAGTAATGTCTCTGCTTTTTAATATGCTGTCTAGGTTGGTCATAACTTTTCTTCCAAGGAGTAAGCATCTTTTAATTTCATGGCTGCAGTCACCATCTGCAGCGATTTTGGAGCCCCCCAAAATAAAGTCTGTCACTGTTTCCACTGTTTCCCCATCTATTTCCCATGAAGTGATGGGGCTGGATGCCCATGATCTTAGTTTTCTGAATTTTGAGCTTTAAGCCAACTTTTTCACTCTCCTCTTTCACTTTCATCAAGAGGCTCTTTAGTTCTTCTTCACTTTCTTCCATAAGGGTGGTGTCATCTGTATATCTGAGGTTATTGATATTTCTCCTGGCAATCTTGATTCCAGCTTGTGCTTCTTCCAGCCCAGCGTTTCTCACGATGTACTCTGCATATACGTTAAATAAGCAGGGTAACCATATACAGTCTAGATGTACTCCTTTTCCTATTTGGAACCAGTCTGTTGTTCCATGTCCAGTTCTAACTGTTACTTCCTGACCTGCATACAGATTTCTCAAGAGGCAGGTCAGGTGGTCTGGTATTCCCATCTCTTTCGGAATTTTCCACAGTTTACTGTGATCTACACAGTCAAAGGCTTTGGCATAGTCAATAAAGCAGAAATAGATGTTTTTCTGGAATGCTCTTGCTTTTTCAATGATCTAGCAGATGTTGGCAATTTGATCTCTGGTTCCTCTGCCTTTTCTAAAACCAGCTTGAACATCTCGAAGTTCACGGTTCACGTAAACTGAAGTTCACGGTTCACGTAAAATTCTCCAAGCTGAAGCCTGGCTTGGAGGATTTTGAGCATTACTTTACTAATGTGTGAGATGAGTGCAGTTGTGTGGTAGTTTGAGCATTCTTTGGCATTGCCTTTCTTTGGGATTGGAATGAAAACTTACCTTCTCCAGTCCTGTGGCCACTGCTGAGTTTTCCAAATTTGCTGGTATATTGAGTACAGCACTTTCACAGCATTATCTTTTAGGATTTGAAATAGCTCAACTGGAATTCCATCACCTCCACTAGCTTTGTTCGTAGTGATACTTCCTAAGGCCCACTTGACTTCACATTCCAGGATGTCTGGCTCTAGGTGAGTGATCACACCATCGTGGTTATCTGAGTCGTGAAGATCCTTTTTGTATAGTTCTTCTGTGTATTCTTGCCACTTCTTAATATCTTCTGCTTCTGTTAGGTCCATACCATTTCTGTCCTTTATTGAGCCCATCTTTGCTTGAAATGTTCCCTTGGTATCTCTGATTTTCTTGAAGAGATCTCTAGTCTTTCCCATTCTATTGTTTTCCTCTATTTCTTTGCATTGATCACTGAGAAAGGCTTTCTTATCTTTCCTTGCTATTCTTTGGAACTTTGCATTCAAATGGGAATATCTTTCCTTTTCTCCTTTGCTTTTTGCTTCTCTTCTTTTCACAGCTACTTGTAAGGCCTCCTCAGACAGCCAATTTGTGTTTTTGCATTTCTTTTTCTTGGGGATGGTTTTGATCCCTGTCTCCTGTACAATGTCACGAACTTCCGTCCATAGTCATCAGGCACTCTGTCTATCAGATCTAGTCCCTTATATCTATTTCTCACTTCCACTGTATAATCATAAAGGATTTGATTTAGGTCACACCTGAATAGTCTAGTGGTTTTCCCCACTTTCTTCAATTTAAGTCTGAATTTGGCAATAAGGAGTTCTCATGATCTGAGCCACAGTCAGCTCCCAGTCTTGTTTTTTGCTGGCTGTATAGAGCTTCTCAGTCTTTGGCTACAAAGAATATAATCAATCTGATTACGGTGTTGAACATCTGCTGATGTCCATGTGTTGAGTCTTCTCTTGTGTTTTTGAAAGATGATGTTTGCTATCACCAGTGCGTTCTCTTGGTAGAACTTTATTAGCCTTTGCCCTGCTTCATTCTGTACTCCCAAGGCTGAATTTGCCTGTTACTCCAGGTGTTTCTTGACTTCCTCCTTTTGCATTCCAGTCCCCTATAATGAAAAGGACATCTTTTTTGGGTGTTAGTTCTAGAAGGTCTTGTAGGTCTTCATAGAACCGTTCAACTTCAGCTTCTTCAGCATTACTTGTCGGTGCATAGACATGGATTACCGTGGTATTGAATGGTTTGCCTTAGAAACAAACAGAGATCATTCTGTCATTTTTGAGATTGCCTCCAAGTATTGCATTTTGGACTCTGGCTTGGTACAAGTTCTAATTATTCCATTTTTTCAAACATTGTCTAGTTTTGCTCTTCCTTTCTGTAGATTCCTCGTTTAGCTCCTCATCCTTGGGATTTTGATTTTGATTTGCTATTTATCTTTGTTTCCAGGCTAGTGTGAGCACTCTTTGAGCCTCTGTTGATCTCTAAAAGAGACAAAGAATGTCTTTTCTTTCTTTCTTTTTTTGGGGATTTGTGTTGCTCTTAGAACTTTTATCTTTGGAGTTGAGTCAGAGCTGTTGTCCTTGTGGGCACCTGCTTCACCGCTTTGGCTCAGTAGGTTCTTCCCTGAGCTTTTCTCTGGATGAAAAATGGTTGATTGTTCTGTGTGCTCTATATTCTGAGAGGTCCTGCTTTATCCCAGATTGTTCATCTTGTGCTTTTCTGTCTTTTTGTTCTCAAGTTCCTTGGGTGGACTGTTTATCTCTTTATCCTCAGATTCTATGTTGTTTCATTCTGTGTACTTTGCATTTTTTCCCCTAAAATTATTCCTAACTACTCGAAGTTCTGTCTACTATTAGAAGTCCATCTGACTCAGTCTGGTTTTCTCTCTTTTCAGTAGAAGTCACCACATCTTTTCTTTGAAATTATGAGATATATCTATACCCCCCCCATATATATAGTTACAGCCAATCCCCATTTTATGTGAATTGGCCTTTTGTTCTTTTCCTATGAACTGTAAAATACCTCAGACCCTCAGATTTTCATTTAAACCCATCTACATTTGATTACTTTTGATTCCCTTTTCGAGTATCCCTTTCGAGATCCCACAGTATCTTTTTGGGGCAATGGTTTTTATGTTTCTTAAAATTTTTAAATTATCTGTTTATTTTGGGCTGTGCTGGGTTTTTGTTGCTTTGTGTGGGTTTTTCTCTAGTTGTGGAAAGCAGGGACTGCTTTTCGTTGAGGTACACTGGCTTCTCATTGTGGTGGTTTCCCTCATTGCAGAGCACAGGATCGAGGACGCTCGGGCGTCAGTAGTGGTGGCGCACAGGCCCAGGAGTCGCAGCTGCCAGGCCCTAGAGCACAGGTTCTGTAGTGGTGGCACTCAGGCTTAATTGTTCTGTGGTGCATAGACCTCCTGGGTCAGACCCCTGTCCCCTGCACTGGCAGTTGGATTCTCAACCACCAGGCCATCAGGGAAGTCCTGTTTTTTTATTTTTTTAAATGAAGTTATAAAATAGGTGATGTGGGCTGTCATATTCTTGTTGGGAGGAAATTTCCTTTGGCTCTCTTCTGTAGTTTACCAAGGGAAAAGTTAAACTTTAGATAACATGATGTCTTTGTCATGAGACTCTTTTTTTGAAAACTTCATTATGAAGTTTTTCAAATATAGAGAAAAGTTGAAAGATTGAAATAAAACTCTCAGATTCAATGAATGTCACCATTTGGCATATTTGCTTTATCTCTCTATGTTCATACTTTTAATTTTTTTTTTTGCTGAACCACTGACATGGTATTTTGTCCTTTAAAACTTAAGCATGACTGTATCCCTCTACTCTTCTGTCTATTCATTGTATTAATTTTTGAGCATTTGATATTGAAACCTCAACTGAAAATCTTAATTTATCTAACCCCCCCAAATAATTGTAATATATAGTAGAACTATATGTAACTTTGCTCTGTTTCCAAGTATATAAATGTATTATCATTTTTCACAATTCAAAAAATAAAAAAACAAAGAAAAAAGAAGTCAAATAGTAATACAGAAGTACCAATTAAGAAAAGGCATATATCTCCTAAGAATACGAATATTCTCCTAATATTCACAGTATCATTATCACATCTAAGAGAATTTATAACAATTTCATATCAGCTAATATTCAATTCATATTCAAATTTCACCAGCTGTCCTAAGAATGTATTTCATAGTTCCTTTTTTTAAAAACATAAACTGATCAAGGCTTATGTTTTGCTTTACTATGTCACTTTTAATCTAGAATAATCACTGCCCTTTTTCTTTATGTCACTGATTTGTTGAAGTATTCAGGCCTATTGTGTTGCAGGATATTCCTTATTCTAAATTTGTCTTATTGTTTTCTCAGGGTTGTTTAGCTTGTTCCTTTATCCCTTTCTCCGTGGCTCCTATAAACCACAAGTTAGGTCTAGAGGCTTGATTAGATTCAGATTAAGCATTTTTGGCAAAGACTCCTGGGTGATATTTGTGTACAACATATTACATCATGTTGCATCACATTAGGAGGCACAGAAAGTCAGATTGCCAGTTTTGCTAATTGCTGCCACATCTCTCAGTTATCAAGGTGCATTTTCCCCTTGGCAGTTATTAAGTCACCTGCTGGGTGATTACCGAGTGTAATGGTTTTAGCATCCACTGATAATCTTGCCGGCATCTGTAACTATATTGGGTATTACAAAATAGTGCTTTTCTAATTCTATTATTTAATTTTTATTAGCTGACTTTTGTCTGGACAAGAGCTTTTCTTCTCTCTCTCTCACTTAAAAAAATTAATTTTATTTTTTGGCCACAGCATGTGGCATGTGGGTCTTAGTTCCCCAACCAGGGGTTGAACCTGTGTCCCCTGCACTGGAAGCGCAGAGTCTTAACCACTGGACCTCAGGGAAGTCCCCTCTTATTTTCTTTTATTGAGTCTCTGTAGACTCATGGATTTTTAGTTATTCAAAGTGTTCATCAATTTCAGTTGTTAATTTTGATATTCAAACTGTACTAAATTTGGACCATAATAGCCCTTGCAAGCTGTTTCCTGCTGTGTCTTTTTGACAGGACTTTATTAGTCTTTGAGTGTTTCCATTCTGGCATGAATGTCCCCAGCTGACTTCATACTTGCTCTGCCCTGGGCCTGGAATCATGTATTTTCTTCAGAGAGTCCTAGATTATTCCACTGACACTGAGCGTACCTACTTACTGTTTCTTGGGTGTCATTGCTTCTGGGCTCTTTGAAGGCAAGGAAGTAGATCAAAAATTTTTAGAGAAGGAAATCATTAGTTCATAGTAGTATTTCCAATTCAGATTTAATACTACAGAGCTTTCTTTTTCTTGACTTCTTTTACTTTATACTTATATAAATTTTTATGTTGCGAATTCTAGATTTTGATAGTATTTATATATGTCATTTGTTTTATCTGCAGTACAACAAATTAGTTTCAAAATAATGCAGCTATTACTACTAATAATAAACTTCTGTATATCTGCTGATAGAAGTTTAAGATTTCCTTACAGTTCCTTTTCCCTTGAATATGTCTCACTAGGCTGTGTACTGTGTAGTCAGAATACAGTTTTTAAAAGTTGGTGGGATAATTCCTTTCTCTGTGCTTATGTTGTCAATTTGATATACAGTTATGCTTATTTTGTTATTGTTACTCAGTTTAAGGTTTTTGGGTTTTTTTTGGATTTATTTTTTTGAAACTGTGGTATGTTTACATAGTTCAGAAGTCAAAACTTCTTAGAAAAGTATACTTAGGGAAATTTGAGTTCTTTTTCTAACCATTTTCATTATTTTCTGGTTTATTTTCTTAGTGTTTCTTTTTGTAAAAACACATTACTGAATCAGTTCAGTTCAGTTGCTCATTCGTGTCTGACTCTACTGTATATATGTGCATATACTTTTATTTCCTCTTCTTTCTCACTCAAGTACTTTATACACTGCTGTGTAACTTTTCCACTCAACAGCGGGTCCTGGAAAGACTCATATCAGTTCATAAAGTGTTTCTTCCCTCCCTCCCTTCTCTCCTTTTTAGTTACTGCATAGCACTTCATTATATGGATTATATTAATAAAAGCTTATTCAACCAACTTCCTTTTAATAGACATCTGGCTGTGTCTATTAATTTTATCCAAGTTTGTTTTGTATTTTTGGAGTTATATCTTCAGGATAGGTTTTCAGAAGTGAAATTTCTGGTTTAAAGGATAAATTAAAATGTAACTTTTTTTAGATACTGCCAGATTCTCTTCCATAGTGGTTATATTTATTCTTCTATTAGTACTATTTCAGGGTACTTATCAGAGGATTCTGAGTAGTATATCAGTAAGCTGAATTATTCCTTTTCTGTTGTTACTCCACAGTAATTCTAAATGGTATTTTCTATACAGTGTTTCTAAAATGTGATTTAGGGACCACTTGAAATTTGTAAGGATTTGGGGGAAGTTTTTGTAAGTATGAACATTACTACAGATGTCTGTTTTGGTTCATTTGAGAAAAATTATATATATACACACATAGGTGCCATGTATGATTTTTAAAACTATGGTTGTGTCTTCTCACAATGTTCCTGTTAGATTTCTTGAGCTATCTTTTTGGTGGCAAGAGAAGTGAAACTATGAAATAGGGCATTTTGAGGGTCTTTTGTTTTTCTAGAGTAATCTGCCAGTCAGATCATTTTAAGAACCACTATCCTCATGATCTGCAAGAATTTTAGATACTGCTAACTGTTTGTTCTTGATTTTCTTTTATGTCCTGCCCAGGCTCCTGCTTATATTCGAGAATGTGCCAGATTGCACTATTTGGGTTCCAGAACTCAAGCATCAAAGGTAAGAACAGAAAATTGCTCTTGGCCGAAACAAAGAGAGAGCTAATTAAGATTAGTGGAGATTTAAAACAAACCATAGAATCAAAGTGAAGGCATAGGAAAATGAAATGTATAAGAAAAGTCTGTCAATAGCAAATGTCTTAAATATCTTTAGCTCCGAAAGTATATTTTTATGTAAGACATTCTTTCAAGTTCACTGGGTGACACTGAAATGTCTAAAAGACCTAAGACTGTATGAGCTTAGAAAGCAAATGTGTGATGCTTATTAACAAGATTACATATGACTATTGAGCTTTAAAAATGAGAAGTTAAAAAAATGTCACAATCACTTTTTGATGATTTCTGTTTAGTCTGTCTTGATTAGAAACTTTAAGCTGTCATCTTATACTTTTTTTCTCCTGCTCCTGTTGGTTTCTACCTCTCATTCAGCAAATATTTGGTGTGACCAGGAAAACAGTATTTTATTTTAGTTAGTTTAACTGGAGTGTGGTTTTTCTTAGAAAGTTGTTTTTATTTCTGTGCTACTGCTGTGTAGTTATCACATATTGTCATGTGTGGGAAAGAGCACCAGCCAAGAACCAGTGAATCTGGTCTCCAAGATGGGTCTGTCACTTTAGTATCTAGATGACTTTAAACTTACAGCTTAACTTCAGTGAAATGGTAATAATGATACTTTCCCTGCTTAACCCATACGATAACAGTGAGAAATATGAGATTAAAAGATGCTCTGAATAATGGACTATTATATAAATATATTTTTTGATGGCAGTATTCTAAATGGATTTAGGTGTTCTGGGCAGGTCATGGGGGTAGGCTATTGATACAGTCTTTAATTGTAGGTTTCTCTTTATCTGATGATAGTATTTAGGTTTTTCTTGTTCCTACATCTAAGATGTACCCCATATCTCACCCTCGCTTTTTTTTTCTTCCAGGGTTGTGGGAATCTGGAAACAAAATTGGCAAGATATATTAATTCACTTTTCTTTTAAATTTTTCATAGGATGATCTTGATCTGATAGCTTCATGTCATACTAGGTCCTTCCAACTGGCAAGATCTCAAAAATGGAACCGGGTAGATTCCTGCTCTCATCAGGAGGAGACCCAGCAGCGTACGGAAGAGGCACTAAGAGAATTGTTCCAACACGTTCATAATATGCCAGAGTCGGCGAAGAAGAAACAGCTCATCAGACAGGTGCCGAAGGCAGGGAGATAATGATGGGGCTTTAGGATGTGATTTTTCCCTGTAGAATCACTAGCGAAGAGTATGACCAATTCCATTTAATTTTTGTCTGGTACTCGCCCAAGCTTTGGTTTAATCAAGAAAATAGACTTGTCTATGGAACCTCAGTGGTAATCTCTGTCTACTGCCCTACTAGGGAAAGAGATGGAGGCTCTTGGATTTCTTGAGTAAACAGAAGGATCCAGTGTAGTTAGTTTTTCTAACTTGGTCATGTACGACATTTAAGCCTGGCAAATAACCCAGTTGTTCTGAATTTCAGTCTTCTTAATGGTAATTGTAATGCCTGTGTTCCATGGTTGTGAAGATTAGAGAGAATCTGTGTAAAGTGGCTGGCATAGCAGGACCAAAGTGGTAGCTCTTACCAGTGAGTTGTTTGCAGTTAGAAAACATGAAATCAAGAGCCTAGTCTGATACTAAAAACAGAAATTCTAGTGGCTAAGTTTGTTTATTTTGGAGCTGTGGAAGCAAAATTAGGTCTCTTGTTTGCCATCTTGAGACTCACAGTGTAAAGATGACATGGTTAGTTTCTTTCTCAGGAAATTTATTTTGCCTCAACCCTTCTTGAATTTTAGCTAAACAGTCAAGGTCAGCCTCTTGACCTCTTATTCAACTGGGACCTTCTTGAGGGATGAGTCTGTGTTTTTATTTTTTATTGTTTATCTCAAGCATGGGGCCAGACAAAAACAAGTGCTCCAAAAATGTTAAACTGAGTTCTTAACAGTTGACAGAGTCCTTTAAGAGAAAGTTTTCAGTCACTCTCTTTGAAGTTACTTTGAAATCTAGCAAATTGTGCTGTGACTGGAATTTTATGGCTGACTAATACTACAGATTTAAAGCAATTTTGTGGTTTAATTCTTGGTAGAAACTAAGCCAGTAATTCAGGTAGGACAAGTGTAAATGACTTCTCTCATCAAGAAGACTGAGGTCAAAGATAATACAAAGGAAGAAACTAGCATTAGTTTTGCTCTTTTTAGATAACTGGAAAATTATAGAGAAGGATTAAAAGAAAATAAATCACTCATCCTACCAGTATTTACATATTGGATATTCTTTCAGTCTGTTTCCTATGGATATATTTTGACATAGTTATGATCGTGCCATATTCTTTCATTTCTCCCTTTTTTATTAACCGTTATAGCATTAAATGTTTTCTCATGCATGCTTGTAAACTCCTTGCCTTCATTTAAAATATTGCCATTTATTTTTGAAAAAAACTATAATTTTACTATTCTCCATCATTATAAAAATAATGAATACTCACTGCAGAAACACTGAAGTCTCCAAAAGAGTGTCAGGAAGAAATAAAAAATCATCTATAATCTACTGGTCACATTTTGGAGTATTTCCTTCTTGTTTTTCTTTCCATGAATATATATTTCATATTTTTTTTGCTTAATTGAGGTAAAAATATATATTCCATTTTTAAAATACTCTACCCTTTTCATATAACATTATATGAGGGATGAGTCTGTGTTTTCCCTGTCATTAAAAGTCTATAAGCATTTTTAATGCTTGTATATTTCATTGAATATAACCTGATGTATATAGTTTGTCCTCTGCTGCACATATTGGGGATATTAGGCATTTTTTTTACTTTATACATTTTTGTTCATA
Organism: Antilocapra americana; assembly: GCA_007570785.1. Taxonomy (NCBI): domain Eukaryota; kingdom Metazoa; phylum Chordata; class Mammalia; order Artiodactyla; family Antilocapridae; genus Antilocapra; species Antilocapra americana. The sequence continues at coordinate 8,883,207 of ML664183.1, forward strand.
AGTATTCTCTTTGCAGATTATTTCCTAGAAGTGGCATGACCAAAGGGTATGCATTCTCTGGGGGAAGCTGACACAGCTGCTAGGTTTCTTTTAATATAAAGGTCCCTTCTCTCCCCGTCCTGTTTTTTTCGCCCTAAAAATTGCTGAAGCTTGTTTGTTTGACTAAACTTTTAATTTGAAATAATTTAAATTTGGAGAAAAATTGCAAAGATAGTACAGAATTCCCACAAACCTTTCATCTAGTTCCTTCTAATGTTAACTAATGTTCCTCCTTAGCTGTCAAAACTAAGAAGTTAACATTAGTACATTATTATTAACATTGCAGACTGTATTCGGATTTTACCAGTTTTAACACTGATATCCTTTTTCTGTTCTATGGGCCAGTCCAGGTACCACATTGCATTTAAACACACATACACACATCCTCCCGCTCTTTTGCACTTTATTTGTGAAAGAAGGCAGATTGTTTGTCTCCCACAGTCAGGATTTTGTTGATTGCATCCCTGTGGTATTATTTAAGATGATCCTTAGTCCTCTGTATTTGCTGTAAACTGGTAGTTAGATCTAATTCTAGAAGCTTGATCTGATTCCAATTTGATTGCTTTGGGGTATGTAGTATTTAACTTACCCTCAGGCTAATTTAATAAAATTTGACTTTTTGGTGACATAATTTCTGTCTTTGTGATTTGCTTGCCAACCTACTAATCCATGTATGTACACATTCACTTATTCCTGGACTTCTCTGAGTATTTACATTTAGCTATTAATTGTCACAGAATGCTGTCTCTTGATGGGAGACTGTAACAAAATGTTCTCTATGTTTGCTTCTAGTTTAATAAGCATTCTGGGACCCAGACACCGGGACGTGAGCCTTCTACTCCCCCGGTGCAGAAGAGGGCTCGCTCACGGTCCTTCAGTGGCCTCATTAAGGTAGGCATGCTGTGCTGTCATTTTCAATGTTGATCATGAGAAACTTTAACAGTCTGGCTCTTCTTAGACATAAACAGTTTTGTTCCATTCTTTGGGATTCTATAGAGGGTTCACTTATAAAGAGAAAAGGATAGAATTTGGAAATGCTTTTAATTTTCAAAGCATCCTACTGTGTTTCAAATCAGAAAAGGGACCCTCTGATTGGAGAAGTAAGGGGTAAGAGAAATAAAGGTCCTTTGCTGTCTTCTGGGGCTAAGAACAGAGTCCTCATTCTTGATTTACCATGCAGGTTGCTGAAGTGAGAAAGTTGACAGATACTAGAAATAGATTTTCTAATAGCCTCGTGACTTTTAGGTAAACCCCAAATTTTGATCAGTTGTTTTCTTTTCTTCTTCTATAACTTCATTAAAAATCTTGTTTTTAAAACAAATGCAATATATATTTCTGTGCTGTTGCTGCCATCATTGTATATTAAGTTTACTCCAATCTTCATGGATGATCTGAACTTGTAACTAAGGAATATTGCCAGCAGGTGGCAGTAGATAGCTGATTATGAAATTTCCAGGCATAAAGAAACCAAGGAAAGTCTGTCATTCTTCTTGGTCATAGAGACGATTGGTAACAAGAAAAGTAGTAGTTAAATAAATGTTTCTCTGTGTTAGTCAAACAAAAGTTCCTTTAACTGAAGTTAGATGAGTTTAGTTTTCTCTTCACAGTGAGCTCTGCTGCTGTTGGTTCTAGAAGTATTGCTAATTGTTGCTTGAAAGATGAGAATGTAATATTCTCTTGGCATCTGCCCTCTTCTTTACTGAGAGAGGATTTAAAACTTTAGAATTATAAAAGAGCTTGTGATTCTATCAGGAGAAAACATTTCAGAACAATAATTTAAACATAGTGTTAGCAAGTAGGACAGAAGGGTTAAGTGTTTTCATTGTAAATGAGGAGACTTTCAGGCTAATAATAGATGTCGGTTTCTGCTTGACAGCAAAGTAATAGTGAAAGGTCTGTTAAAAAATTCAGTGAAAGCTTTATAGCTAGTCCTATGACTCTTGGCATCCCCTATTTAGCTTACTATGAGGTGATATCTGACTTCTGAAAGGAAGATGGACTGACCTTATTTTTCCAGCATTTCTGTGTTTTAGGTATTTGATTTCTTTACTGCTTTGATACCTTTTTTTGGCTAGACATTTTTCCTTCAAAATTCCTCTTATATAAATGATTTATTGCATCAGAATATTCCTACCGATGTTTATATTGTAAAGTTTAATGTTCTAGTTTTGATATGTTCTTTTTTTGGAATTCAAATTTATTCTCTAAGGAGAAGAAAGAGAGGATTTCTTCAAAGACAGTAGAATTGTCACTGTTAGCTGTTACACTAGGTTACATCAGCTCCTAAGCTGTTGAGAGATGAAAGGGCTTTTAGTTTTGCATTGAATGTCAGTATAGTCACATGACCCTTTTAAGAAGGCCCATATCCTCTTGTGGTTCTAGTAGGAGCTCTTAGAGAATTTCTCCAAATTTTCCAGTCCTGTGTGAGGAAGACATGACAGGGAAGCACAATCTTAGAGTGGACCCTCTGTTAAGTGTCTCTTAGTAGGGAGGGGAGGAGGGACTCTTAAAATCTGTAAGAGACATGTCTTTAGGGAAAAATTTATACTGGTAGGTAACTGGCATTTCTTTTATGGCTTCAGGAACATTGTAATTGGCCCATATTAGTTGGTTTAAATCAACTATAAAGTTTCTTTTAACATTTTAGTCCTTTAGATAGTTTAAAAAGGAATAGTGATCACCTATAGAAAGGCAATGATCTTAGGTTTTTTAGTAACATACTTTGACTTCTCATGTAAGATGCCTGTGGGACTTTATCAGAGAGCTGAGATTTTTTTTTTAACTTAAACTAGTTTTGAAGGCCAGTATATATATATATATAAATATAGTACAGATATAGTAGCTGTTTATAAATCAAATATTTTCTTTTCCTAAATCAGCGGAAGGTTCTGGGAAATCAGATGATGTCAGAAAGGAAAAACAAGTACTCTACTCCGGATTCTGTAGCCACTGATGAATTGAAGAGAGCCAGCAAAGAAAATATGAACTTAGTAAGATACTGTTCTTTGTACTTTTTCTTTGTATGTGTTCATCTGTAGAAAAGAAGAAAATTAATATGCCGTCATTTGTTTTACTGTGTTTCTTTGGGCCATTCGGCCATTTTTCTCAATTTTTTCATTTATGCTGATTGTCTTCTTTCTGTAGGCTTTCATTGGTTCATTCAACAAACACATTTCAAATTCAGGGAGGACATAGCCAGTTATAGTCAGAAATGACAAATGCAGTGAAATAGCTCCACATACAAAGTGCTGGAGGGAGCAGTTCTTATTGGGAGACTCTACCGGGTGGGTAACATTTGAGCCAGGCCTGCTTGACACCGCATTAGCCATGGAATCATCCTTCCAGGAATGGTTACTTCATTAAGCCAGCAATAAAACAGTGAAGATTAATGAGATATGAATATGTTGGTAAGACTTTTCATATTGAAATTGAACAAGTAAATAATCCCTCTGTTAGCAAATCTGTTTATAGGAATGACACTAGGACATTTAAGCCACTCTAAAATTTTCTTGTTACAGTTATTTTCTGGCTCTTCAGCTCTCATGATGACACCAACAAGACTGAAATGGCCTGAGGGGAAGAAAGAGGGGAAAAAAGGTACTAACTGTACTTATTCTGTGTGTCTTAGTGAGTGTAGCTCCTTTCTTCCTCTAGCCAGTCAGTAGCAGGTTTCGAATTCCCAGTGTGGTGTGGTGGTAGTTGGAGTGATGTAAAAATTACAGGGCTGGGTCCTTACCCTGGAGTTCATGTAGCAGATGGTTACCGAACATCTACTCAGAACTGTCCCAGGTGCTGAGGGCAGAGCTGTGAACACAGACCCACAGGGTCCCTGAATCCTCAGACAGACAGGACACATGGGAAAGATATTTTAAGAGTACTTGTTAAGCAAATTAAAAGCAAGTGTAAACCAACTTGTGAAACCAAGTACAGGAGTGCTGAGAACATGCTCAGCAAACATGGAACAATTGTGTTCTTTTTCTGTGTCTACTTTAGCTATGTTTATTCAATTAGGCTTTCCAAATAAAGAGCTCAAGCTAAAGGACTCTGGAAATCAGATCATACGACGTGTTTTTAAGGATATTTAGGGTAAAAAGGATAATTTAGCGGTGAGACTGCTGATTGCCCAAGGCTCGGCCGGTGGAGGGCGCTGACGGCCGCGCTCTTCTCTGAGGAAGCCACAGGGCTCACTGGAGAGGCCGGGGGTCCGTGGCTGGGGCCAGCCCCTCCCTCTCAGCCCACTTTCTCCTCCGGAAATGGAGATAATATTAATAGTTACATCTACTTCTTAGATTTCTAATGAGTCTCAATTAAAGCAGTGTTTTGAAAGCACCTTGTGATTGTTAAAGCATTAACAGGCAGTAGTAATTGTTACTAAGGAAAACTGGCCAAGACTTGGTCTGGTTCGATAAGGCTTGCATGGCAGATGAAGTAATTTCTGGTTTGATATGCTCATTTTACCATTGAAATACGAGCATACTTACTGTTTGAGACATAAGCGATAGAATGAGAACAGAAGCCCAATCCTTCCAGGTGAACCTTTATTCTTTTCTAGGAAATTAGGTTTCAGTGTGGTCTTCCTACTTACCCTTGAATGACCGATCTGAGCTCTCCTTTCCTTTGGCCTCTGACTTGTAGGCTCAGTTGACTGACTGAGGCAGGTTCAGGGTTTGGAGTATGTGTGTCTAAAGATTTCTACTTGTATCATCTAAGTCTAAACCAAGCATAAGTTATTTTTGAAGGATACATTTGTTAGTAGTATTATACCTTTTATTTTGAAGATAATCAAGAAATACTGTTTATGTTGACAGCTCTACTTTTGGAAGAAAGAAATGCATTAAGAAAATAAGCTAGTTTAATATTTTACCAAGAAGTTTTAGAGCAGGGGTTCTTCCTATTTACTGTGGACTTCCTAAGGGCTCTAATAAAGTTTCTGGTATTATTGATGGAGTTTTATGTGTAGGTGAATATGAACATCTTTCTGTAAGAGAGAATATATAGTTTTTATAAGATTCTCAAAAATGTTAGTGATTCAGAAAAGTGGAGGCCCACAGATAATACATGACCTCCCACTGGATTAGGCAGTGGTATTTTCACTTTACCTTCTCCCTGTTCACTTCCTCTGTCTGGGAACACCTGTGGGTGTCATGACGTCACACTATTCTCCTTCTGCTCCTTCCTCTTTAATTTTTTTCCGTCTCTGCAGTGCTTTACTGTCATGTGCCTCCCCTTCCCTCTCTTCATGTTTTTCCAGTGCTCTGTCTCAAGGCTCTGCCTGTCCCTGGCCTCCCCTCCAGGCCTGTCCCCTTACAAGTTTGGTCTACGTCTGCAGCTCAGTTCTGTTCTCTGTTTGATGCCCTTTCCCCAGCCTGCAGCTCCAGATCTGAACTCTGTCTAGTCTCCAGGTCCACAGATCCAAGTGCCTGCCATCTCTTTCTTTTACACAATGAATACAGTACTAAATTTTTTTTTTTTAATGTTGATTTTATTTAAGGAACAATTTTTTTTTTTGAAGAAGATAATGCAATTTTATTCTCATCATCAATGGTGTATTCCCAAAGACATGTATTTAGCCTGGAGTTTCTCAGGTGGCACTATTGACATTTTAAGTCAGATAATTCTTTGTTGTGGTGAGCTGTCCTGTGCATTGTGTGAGAGTTCGTAGCATTCCTGGTCTTTGCCCACTGGATGCCATTACCCTTCCACCAGTTGTAACAACCAGTGTCTGCCCCCTGACGTTGCCAAATATTCACTTCAGGGGAGGGGGAAGAATCATTCCCAGATGAGAACTGTTGATTTAGCATCTATGTATTAATGGGCATTATTTTCAGCAGTCAGAATCCTAGCCATTGTTCAAAGCCCAGCCTAAACCCTGCCTCCTCTGCAATATCTTCTTTGGCTAACTCAGACAGATGTACTTTTTCCTCTGAACTCTTATTGACATTGCTAAAATGTTGACATTTAATGTGATTTATCTTAGTTATTTACTTCATATGTTTTGTCTTACTACTTTGGCTAGTTCTCTTCTGGAAGACAAAGGCCAAACTTAATATATTTGTGACCCCCCCACCCCTTCTCTTCTGCACAGTAATGACTGCCTTGCATCCAGTAGGCATTTAGTAAACATTGGCTGGTGAGAGGTGTAGTGGTGGTAAGAATATGAGCTTTGAGTTCAGTTAGACTTGGTTTTAGTCTACAGCTTTAATAGCTATATATCTTAGGGCAAGTTCACTTGTATAGGCTTCAGATTCTTTACCTATAAAATGGCAAGAACATTACTACATACACAGTTTTTTGTGAGAATGAATGAGACAATGTACATAAAGAATTTAGCAACGCCTGGCACAAAATACACACTCAGAAAAGGTAGTGTTATTGCCATTAAGATGATCTAATAAACTGAGATTAGGGCAAGAGAACAAAGTGATGCTTACTTGGTAGAAAGTAAACAATTCTCAATTAGACTCTCTAAACCGCAGTTCAGTTCAGTTGCTCAGTCGTGTCCGACTCTGTGGCCCCGTGGACTGCAGCACACCAGGCCTCCCTGTCCATCGCCAACTCCCGGAGTTTACTCAAACTCAGGTCCATTGAGTCAGTGATGCCATCCAACCATCTCATCCTCTGTCATCCCCTTTTCATCCTGCCTTCAATCTTTCCCAGCACCAGGGTCTTTTCCAATGACTCAGTTCGCATCAGGTAGCCAAAGGATTGGAGTTTCTGCTTCAGCATCAGTCCTTCCAATGAATATTCAGGACCGATTTCCTTTAGGATTGATTGGTTGGATCTCCTTGATGTCCAAAGGATTCTCAAGAGTCTTCTCCAACACCACAGTTCAAAAGCATCAATTCTTCTGCACTCAGCTTTCTTTATAGTCCAACTCTGACATCCATACATGACTACTGGGAAAAACATAGCTTAGACTAGACAGATCTTTGTTGGCAAAGTAATGTCTCTGCTTTTTAATATGCTGTCTAGGTTGGCCATAACTTTCCTTCCAAGGAGCAAGTGTCTTTTAATTTCATGGCTGCAGTCACCATTTGCAGTGATGATTTTGGAGCCCCCCAAAATAACGTCTGTCACTGTTTCCACTGTTTCCCCATCTATTCCCCAAGCATAAGTTATTTTTGAAGGATACATTGGTATCCCAGCACATAAAATGATAGAACCAGATGCTGTGATCTTAGTTTTCTGAATGCTGAGTTTTAATCCAACTTTTTCACTCTCCTCTTTCACTTTCATCAAGAGGCTCTTTAGTTCTTCTTTGCTTTCTGCCATAAGGGTGGTGTCATCTGCATATCTGAGGTTATTGATATTTCTCCCAGCAATCTTGATTCCAGCTTGTGCTTCTTCCAGCTCAGCATTTCTATGATGTACTCTTCATATAAGTTAAATAAGCAGGGTGACAATATACAGCCTTGACATATACTCCTTTCACTATTTGGAACCAGTCTGTTTTTCCATGTCCAGTTCTAACTGTTGCTTCCTGACCTGCATACAGATTTCTCAAGAGGCAGGTCAGGTGGTCTGGTATTCATACCATCTCTTTAATTTTCCACAGTTTGTGGTGATCGACACAGTCAAAGGCTTTGGCAGAGTCAATAAAGCAGAAGTAGATGTTTTTCTCTGTTTCTTTTGCTTTTTCGATGATCCAACGGATTGATCTCTAACCCTCAGGTTGTAGAAATTATTAAGTATAGATTTCTCTAGCTTTTAGGTGGGATATTTGCAGAAAGAAATATTTACAGATGTGTTTATTGTTCCTTTTTCTCTTTCAGCCTAGGATTCTTCTGAAGGATCCAGAGTTTTTCTGTTGTCCACCCAGAATTCTTTCTTCTGTGGGCCAGGGGCCGTGACCACCCACAGAAAAGCTGGGACTTGCAGCTCGCTTGCTGTGTGTTGAATTGTGAAAGCCAACTAATCCTGTGACTCAACTGATACCTCTAACCTCACCCAGCGGAGATGTCTGTAGATTCTGCCTACTGAACCGGTGCTAGCGACTCTCTCTCTCTCTTTAAAAAAAATGTTCTGGGGAAACCACTAAACAGCCAAACCAGCTTACACACAGCACAATCAGTGAGCAGAACTAGGCAGACTCCTCTGCCTATTTCATTTGTTTGTTTAGGCATGTTCTGTTTTTTGAAAATTTGAAGTTTGTGCTCAACTGCAGTGATATTTTTAAAAAGTGCAGTCAGTCCTAGTGGATTGATGTTATTTTTAACTGATAGTTTGGACTTTTCTCTGTTTTGATAGTATTGGGGGATATGTTGGGTATTGTTTTTGTTTATTTGTTTTTTCTTATTTTTTTAAAAGCCATATTTTGGATAGGTAATTGAAATGGGCTCTAAGCCAGATGTCTTTTCTCTTTTTCACCTTAAGCTCTTTGTCTTATGAGGCTGTACTCCTCAATACCTATTTGTGTCCAAAGAATTTATCGCTTTCCTGGGAATTTTGTTTTTTTTATGGTTTCTTGGGCCTGAGATGATAGGTATTTGGCCTGCAATATTGAATAATTCAGAATGACGCAATACCTTAACAAATGATGTTAAACTGTGTCCTTTCTTCCCTCCTTCCTTTCTGTCTCCCTCCCTGTCTTTCTCTTTCTTCAGTGATGTCAGAATAGTCGTATGGTTGCTGATCTCCTACCTTCATTCAAATTCCTCTCACCTAAAACATCTCTGGTGCCAATGCCCAGTCACTGTGACTCAACGCATGTCACCAACAGTTAACTTGAGGCTTGCTGAAATACCTGTATGTAGTGGAAGCTCTGGAGTAGGATTAGGCTGGAGCAGGCTTTATGGCCAGGACGACTCCTGATGGATGAGATTATACTGCATCCTTCTAAGGGATCAGTTGTGCAGGCTGGACTGTCTCCTGAGAGCAAGCTGGAGTCAGAGGAAGGAGGCAAGCATCTGTCTCTGCAGGACTGAGAGATTTAAAGGAAAGAATGTTCTTGTTTGGAAGCAGTTGTGGTTTATCACCTGTGTTCAAGGGCGGCTGCTGGCCCGCCCCTTTCCTTGTCACAGTGGGCCCCGGGAGTAGTTTGGAGATGGGCTGGAGCTTTGACTGGGTTGGGGATGTTCACGTGTGTTTGAGGAGAGTGGCAAGGCTCTGATCCGCTGTGAGAAGTCACTGTCCACAGAGCAGCAGGGGCAGGAGGGAGCACTGTTTTATGCCTGCTCTGTTAGATATGTAACCATTCGTAGCCCATGTGCCGGAGCTGAGTCAGGCCTCACAGGGGAAAGGCAGTTGCCCAGCAAACTATGACTTCTGCCTTATTTTTAAACTGTTGAAATGGTGTGTTATTGCTGAAACAAAAGATGATTCTGGGGAGCACAGTTTGCTTTTGTATCTGAAAGTCAGTCTTGTCTGCTGTATTTTCTGTTTCTTCTGCTGCCATAACAACAGTAGTGGAGAAAAATGGAAAATTTGGCCATCCAACTTGATAGACTGTGAATAATAAATAGATGGTTAGGAGTATAAAGCTGCTCAAAAGTCCCTTTCTCTACAGTAGTTTTATGTCATTCTTAAAAAATGCTTATTAGCAAGTTCATACATGTAGGGTTCTATTTGACTTTTTTTCCTTATAAAATTTCTTGCACCAGCTGTCAGTGAGTTCAAACAGAGACCCCTTTTGGTATGACCAGGCAAAAGTGGTGTCCTCCCTTAACTCGATACTTGCTTTCTTAGGTTGTCTAAGTGTCTCATTCTGGAGTGGTGTGGTCTGCCAAACGTGGTCTGGCACAGGTGGAGGGAGCAGAGCAGTGATCTCATAACTCCTTGTCGTCTAGTTGGTTTTGTGGTTCTATTTGAGGGAGGTTCTATTTGAGATTTAGTTGGTTGAGTGCAGTTAGTAATCCAGGCTAGTGTTCTGGGGCTGGAGTGGTGAAAGATTCTGTCATGTGCTTCTATATAGCTTGTCCCTTTGGGCAGTTTATGTGGGTATTTGGGTATGTGTGTTTCATTAAAGTATTTATTAAATATGATTTCCCTTGCTGTAAGAGTATGATAGGTCTTTTCTTATTTGTTTTTTAACAGAAGCTGTGATCTAGTTGGAATCCAAATTTGAGAAATAAACAGCATAACCTTCTGCCTTATAATATGTAACTGTTCTAATCCTGTGGAATTTTATGGAGAATGCAAAGACAAAGACCCTTTAAGCATTTGCTACAGGAGGGTACTGTTGCCTTTCTGACTTGGTGGGCAGGCATTTGTGAGCCAGTATTTAACAATTTAAAAAATACGTAATATTTAAAAAGTCTGTTTATGTTTGTTTTTCATGTTGAAATGATTTCTTTGGAAATGCCTCTTGTTGCTTTTAAAATTCCCTTTCTTTCTGGGGTCAGTTGCAGTGGATTTTTATGTAATATTAATGTGGGGCAGTATATCTTGTGTGGATTCAAGCATAAAAAGTGCAGACCACTTCCTTAATTCAGATCAATTGGCACTGGCTGAACTATCCTGGTTGAATCAGTGAAAACCTTGGGCACTGGACTTTCTAACTTTCTAACTTGGTACAGTGGTGCAGTGTACCTGCTTTGGAAGACTTCACTGCAGCAGTGAAAGAGGATTAGATGGTACTGATTGTACCTGAGTGCCAAAACACAGTCAAGGAGGTGGTACCTCATGAATCGTAACTGAAATTGTAGTTGACCCTCCGCCAGCTCATTACCCTGAACAGTTCTTCCATAGTCAGGAATGACAATGGGCTACCTTAGGAAACAGAGCAGTTTGGGGTTAACTGCGGTGATCACTGGGTGTTCCAGCAGTGGCTGTTTTGTTGGCTTGTAGTAAAGCCAGTGGTTCCAGAGTGTCAGAGCAGAGCCATTCTCTCCTCTGGAACAGCAGTGTTTCTGTTCAGCTTTCCTCAAAGAAACCTCTGTTAGGATACGGTTTAAAACACCACCTTCCAGGAGATCCTGTGGTTGCAGAGTGGTCTCTTGACTTCATCTGCTTCCTTCCTGCAGAGCCTCACACAGATGCTTGAAACTGGCTCTCATTCTGAAGTCTTTTCTGAGTAGAATTCCTTTCCCTAGGAGAGAGCCGCATCCATCTGGAAGCCTTGGTACCAAAGACAGGACCTGGAGCCAAAGCTGGATACCAGCGGTAGGCAGGAGTGCTGCAGAAACTGGGGAAGATTCGGGTTTCTAAGGTGCACAAGCTTTTCAGACCAGTGGTGATTAATCCGGGCTAAAACTCACTGTGGGAGAGCTGGCTTTCCTCTGCAGGTCATGCTGAGCTGTTTCCACAGGTGGAGAGTGGATGGGAGGGCTGGTGAGGAGGTGGAGTTAAGATTTAATAGCCTGAGTGCTTGGGTTACCATGGAAACTGCAGTGTGCGAGGCCACAGCAGATGCTAAAGAGCCATTGAGCACTCCCCCAGACATGTTTGGGGACCAGCAGAACTGGTTGGTTGGGAAAAACACTCCTGCCCCAGGGTCCTTTCTTCATAGCAAGGCTTGCCTTTTCACTACCCCCAAGCTGGCTCAACAAGAGAAGCAAAGTTTCTTAACTGTCTAACCATTTTTTATTTTTTCATTCTTATTCAACTATATCCTATATATATATATGTAACTGTAAAGAAACATGTATTGTTTTTCTTTTATATTCATGTACTATTCTGAAATTAAATTTCTTTTGTTTCATATCACAAGGCTTTGACCAGTCTCTTCATTTACATTTGACTGATGGATTATTTTAAAGAGAGGTTGCCTCTTAAAAAAATTGTTTGTCTCAAGTTTGACTGAGTTGTTATGACAGAGGTGGCCTCTTGTTCTGAGGACTATTACACCTCAGAACAGTGTGTCTTTGGCTTGCTCTCCAGCTGGGTGGGTGGGTTCAGGGGGAGTAGGGCTTTTTTGGCTGATAGGAAATGGGATTGGAACCTCCGGGAATTTTTAGTTTCCTGATTTCCCTTGGCTGAGTCTAGAATGCTTTGCCCAGATTTCAGTTTCTCACATAGTCTTTATTTCCTCATTTAAAAATAAGGAATGATGGTTATAGTAACAGTAAAAACCAAGTGACATTTTCATCTAGGCCAGCAAGCTGTAGTGTTTAGACAACTCTGGTTGAGATGTTGTTTCTGTCACTTATGTATGTGGGCTTGGGCGTGTTCCCCACTCTGTAAGGGAGTGGGTAACGATACCATCTCAATGATGCCATGCTCAAGAGGCACATGTAAGGGCTTAGCACAAAGGTTTTAATATGGAGTTTGTGATTTCAGGAATCTTTTGCTCCTGTAATACTATGTAAAATTTCGTGTATGTTTGAATTTTTCTAAGGGAGAGATATCAGAGCCTCCATAAGAATCCCAGAGGAGTCCTTGACCACTACATACTGAGCACCACTAGCCTCACATAGTGCCTGGCAGATGGCAGGTATTCATTAAATGTTAACGTTCTCTGTCTCTGCCAAGGATACATTTTATAATCAGCTGCTTACTGATGCTGACATGGTTATTTTGGATAACAAAAGAGTTACATCCAGAATAGAAATTAAAAAACAGTTGTTTTTGCTCCATTACCTGTCTATGTGTTCCTCTTGAGCTGTGTTAGCTCTCTAAGGTGCCGCTCAGACCGTCTGTCACTCTCCTCATCCCCCAAGGACCAGTTCATATTATTTGCAATAGAAAAAGGAGCTAGTTCTGTTCCTTTAAAGTGTGGAGGGACTCTTAACAGCACATGGGAAGCACAGTAATGCAAAAAGAAAAGGGGTAGAGGGACAGGAATTATTCTGAAAAATAGGAAGAGGATCAAAATGTCTAGTCCAGTGCTGAGGATATAACCATTAATCATTGAGTAACAATGGAATGAAGAAGCAGACATGTATTAAATAGTGAGAAGAGGAGGTGGGAAAGAGAGAACTGGGAAGAGTCTTTCGACTCTTTCCCACTCCAGGGCCTTTGTGCCCCATGGCAGGTGGCCCATTTTTGCCCCCCTAGATTCCTGAATTAGAAGCACAGAGAGTGGGAATGATGAAGAAGCCTGAGACCTAGGCTAGAGGGTTGTGGTGGGACCATCAGATTTGTTAGGTGCTTCTTTTATGTCCTAGCCTCTTAAATTCCCTATAAAAAGCAAAAACAAAAATTGGGGTTGAGCAGTGGCCAGGTCTTGATCCTAGCTGATCATTAATATCTTTTATTGGAAGCATCCAGTGCCCAGATCCCCAATCTCCGACCTTGGAACAAGTATGCAGATTAGTAGGAGGGATCCTTGGTGTCATTGTTAGCTTTCTCCTTTCAGTACTGGAAGTCAGTCTTTTAAAATTTTCAATGCCTTGGTCCCAAGGAATGCTTAATTCAGTAGAGTCATATCCATGGGCAACAAAGAAGGGAAACAGACTGTCTTAAAATTTTAAGTGCGGAAGCCATTCCTCAGCACCAAAGTGGGGAATGCTTTTAGGAGCTTCTGCCTGTGTACTTGCCAGTTTTCCAATACTGGAAGAGGAATATAGTAGGGGCTCTGAGGAATTCACATCTGAATGAAAAATTAATACCACAATTTTTTGAGTGCTTATGTACTAAGCTTTGTGCTGGCCAATAAATTCCTTTTCTCATTAAAGTCATCCATCTCTGTGAAGTATTCTTAACTCCAATTTTATAGTAAAAGACACATATGAAGAGTTTAATGTATCTAATGTCAACTAAAAAGTGGTAGAGTCAAGGTTAACATCCAGGGCTTTAAGAACTTGTCTTAAGCGGGGTCACACACCCCAGTGTCTATAGGAGCCAGAAAGGGAGTGTAAAGTCATGAAAACAACAACTACTTTGAGAGATTTAAAGTATTTAAAGGTGGAAGGGACTTCCCAGGTGGTTTAGTGGCAAAGACTCTGAGCTCCAAATGCAGAGGGCCTGGATTCAATTCCTGGTCAGGAAACTAGATCCGACATGCTGCAGCTAAAGAGACAGCATGTTGCAATGAATACTGAATACCCTGTATGCTTCAACTAAGACCTGTAACCAAATAAATAAACATTTAAAAAAAATTGTAATACAACTTCCTCCCACTGACTATCTTCAAATGAACAACCAAACAGATGAGAATAAAGGGGAGACATCACATGATGGAAAAACTAATAAGTCCACAAAACCGAGGGAGGGGTAAATTGGGAAGAATAGGGCCAAGTATAAAGGAAAATAAAAATACAATGACACTTAAAAAAAAAACCCAGAAAACCATGGGAGCCAAACACAAGTCCTCCACAGTCTGGCTTTGGCCCTCAAGCCCCATGTGGCATCTTCTGCACGATGCTGCGCTGCTCCTAGCTGGGACCCAGGTCTGCACAGGACTTTCTCCAGCGATGTGCAGTGCTGGCTCTGGGATGATAGCGTGGTGTGCCCTCCAGGAACGGTGTTCAGACCCAGGAGGGTTGGTGCCCACTGAAACACACCATACCCCGACCCCTGACTGCAAGCACCACTTCAGGAAAGTCTAATTGCCCCATATGGTAGCCTCTGGCCACATGTGGATACTGAGCTCTTAAAATGTGGCTAGTCTAAATTGAGATGCTCTCTAAGTGTGAAATACACCCCAGAATTCAAAGACTTAATAAGAAAAAGAATATAAAAATGTCTCTAATTTTATATTGATTCCTTGATATTTTAGTATATTGGATTAATTATATCATTAAAATTAATCTTACCTGTTTCTTTTTATCTTTTTAACATGATTGCTAGAAAATATTAAATTACACATATGACGTACATTGCTTTTTTCCCCACAACTCCTGGGGCTCTAACCCAAGGCTATTCTTTCTTCCCCAGAACCCATTCCTCAACTCCACCAGTTCCTGTGGTCATATCACCTCTTTTAGTCCTGAGACCACCATGGGGAGTGGAGAGGAGGGCAGAAAAAAGCAGTGACAGGTTTATCCTTTGGCTTCTCTGGGCTTGGCTCCTGCCATTCATGGCTGGCTCTGGGAATCCTCAGCGGGATCCAGCTCACTGGTGAGTACCTATGGGCTGCAGCCCTGGGATGGTGAGGGTCCTACAAGAGGACTTTGTTCAGGGTGTGTGTCGAGCACTGCCTGTCTGTCCCAGAGGGGGTGCTACCTTTTAGGGTTTGTCCATGTTGTGATCCATCAAGATAGGTTTAAGTTAATGAATTCACAGTAGGTAGCGTGTGTCCTGTATTTTCCTTGTGGATAAAAATGTTCCTATAAAGTGTGGAGACGGAAACATGTGTGTGTTAAGAAGGCTCTTCAGGCAACTACTGAAAGCAGAGATGGAAGCTGTGCTGGTCAGAGGAGAGGAAACAGTAAAAATGTTACTTCCTTCCCCACTCCCCATTGTCCTGGGCATAAGGACCCATTAGGCATACTGTACAGCTTGGAAGTCTAGGGCCAGGGCCTTCCGCCTCTTGCTGGTGAAAAGCCTCTGGGACTTAGTGGAAACCTCATGCCCCAGTAATCCAGGCTTTATTAAGCACTTGAATGTAGCTGAAATTGACCACTGATGAGGGGTCTTGTACGGCAGCTTTGAACACTCGCTGTGTGTGCTGCGCTGAATGAACTAGGGCAAAGAGGAGAGACATGGCCCTCCTCCTGGTTCTCTGCTTCGCTTTCCCAAGCCTCCTCTTTCCAGACGAGTCTAGAAACCATCTGGTTTGGAGGAAAGGGGGGATATATTTAGTCTGAAGTAGAGATAGATGTAGAATCAGAGCCAGTCAGAGCTGTTTGGGACTCAGCAGTAGTGGTGGCACCTTGGGGTCCTTGTGAACAGGGAGGGGGTCTGAGAACACCAGCTTTCCCACTCCTGCTTCATCCAGGGAGCTCCCCTGCCTCTGGCTTAGAGGAAGATTTTTAATCTTACTGGCAGAAACGGAGATTTGGAAAGATCACTTGGGGGTGAGATGAGCCAGCAAGTGAGTGGCAATGAGAGGCAGTGCGGATACTTGAGTTTGTGTCTCTCCTCAAATCAACTCTACCAAGTGTACCGTTTGATAGGTTTTGACAGATTTCTACATCCCTGAAGCTCACACCCCAATTAAGATGTATGACATCCCCATCACTCCAGAAAGTTATCTCCTGCCACTTAAGAGTCAATCCTCCACATGCCTGCCCCAGGCTGCCATCTCATTTCTGTCACTGGAGATTATTTATGTCACGAATCCCATCTCCTAATTTGTAGTGAGTGTACTGACAATGTCTCCTTTCACTCCTTGGCTGACTGTACCTGTTGCGAGGTGGAGGAGGGAGGACCCTTGTTTCTGTATTTCTGGGACCCATGGCAGGAAAGGAGAGGACTGATTCTGGGCTTTTGGAGACCTGAGTTCCTTGAAGGCAGAAGCTGTTCTTCATATTCTGTTCCCACGATACTTCATAAAGTGCCTGGCACAGAGAAGGCTCTTAGTAAATGTACTGAACTGGACCAGACCTGTCCAATAATAGAAGGGTCATCTGTCAGGGAAGCTGGTTCCTTCCTGGATGGGAATGTGCTGAGGGTGCCGGTGCCTGTCACTGAGGAACACAGGAGGACTTAGGTTTTCCTGCACTGAGTAATAGATGCCAGGGCTGGAGCTGTAGCCCGTCATTTTGGTTCTGCCCCTGTGATGCAGTGCAGTGGGACAGACAGTGGATTCTAGTATGACTTGGGAAGTGGCAAGGTAGAGCTGAGTGCTGTCGAAGCAGAGATGGGGGCACAGAGTCTAACTAAGAGATTTGGGGAAGATTTTTCTGGAGAGCACATGCTAGACCAACCGTGGTGCGTGTGACTTAATGGGGAGTGGGAGGAGGGAGTTTATGTGGCCCCTGAAGTTGCTGTTATCATAAGATTCTATAAGTAATAGGTTTGTTGATATGCAGATGATACCACCCTTATGGCAGAAAGTGAAGAAGAACTAAAGAGTCTCTTGATGAAAATGAAAGAGGAGAGTGAAAAAGTTGGCTTAAAACTCAACATTCAGAAAACCAAGATCACGGCATCTGGTCCCATCACTTCATGGCAAATAGATGGGGAAACGGTGGAAACAGTGACAGACTTTATCTTTTTGGGCTCCAAAATCACTGCAGATGGTGACTGAAGCCATGAAATTAAAAGATGCTTGCTCCTTGGAAGAGAAGTTATAGCCAACCTGGTGGCTCAGAGGGTAAAGTGACTGCTTGCAATGTGGGAGATCTGGGTTCGATTCCTGGGTCAGGAAGATCCCCTGGAGAAGGAAATGGCAACCCACTCCAGTATTCTTGCCTGGGAAATCCCATGAACAGAGAAGCCTGGTAGGCAGTAGTCCATGGGGTTGCGAAGAGTTGGACACGACTAAGCAACTTCACTTTTAGACAGCATATTAAAAAGCAGAGACATTCCTTTACCAACAAAGGTCCGTCTAGTCAAGGCTATGGTTTTTCCAGTCATCATGTATGGATGTGAGAGTTGGACCATAAAGAAAGCTGAGCACCAAAGAATTGATGCTTTTGAACTGTGGCGTTGGAGAGGACTCTTGAGAGTCCCATGGACTGCAAGGAGATCCAACCAGTCCATCCTAAAGGAGATCAGTCCTGGGTGTTCACTGGAAGGACTGATGCTGATGCTGAAACTCCAATACTTTGGCCACCTCATGCAACTGACTCATTTGAAAAGACCCTGATGCTGGGAAAGAATGAGAAGGGGACAAAAGAGGATGAGATGGCAGGATGGCATCATTGACTCAATGGACATGAGTTTGAATAAACTCTGAGAGTTGGTGATGGACAGGAAGGCCTGGTGTGCTGCAGTCCATGGGGTCGCAAAGGGTTGGACATGACTGACTGACTGAACTGAACTGAAAGTGCCCTCAGGTAGTCACACAAATTTGTGATTTGGGTCAGAAAATGGCCTGATTTTGTCCGACTATGTTTTGCTTCTTGGGAACAGCAATGGAAATGAGTGGATGGCTGGGTGAAACATTTTGGGCCCTGCAGACATGAAGAGAGGCAGAGGAGCAAGGAAGCATCTGGTGTCTGTGAGAGCCATGGAAAATTCCAAGTGTTGCAACACAGAGCACAAGGGGAACTTATATGTGGCTGGTGTGGTGGTGGTTTAGCGCTGTCATGTCTGACTCTTGTGACACCATGGAGTGTAGCCTGCCAGGCTCCTCTGTCCATGGGATTTCCTAGGCAAGAATACTGGAGTGGATTGTCATTTTATTCTCCAGGGGACCTTCCCAATCCAGGGATCGAACCCAGGTCTCTGGCATTGCAGGTGATCTCTTGCACTGCAGGTGAATTCTTTACCAACTAAGCCAATTCTTTACCAACTAAGTGTTATATTTGTTCAGCCATTTTAGGAAGAATCAGCAGAATTTGCTAAAGCTGACCACCTAACCTATAGGTCAGCTATTCCTCTGATGTGTCTATTGTTGTTGTTTAGTTTCTGGTCTGTCTCTTAGTTGCTCAGTCTTGCTTGACTCTTTGTGACCCTATGGACTGCAGCCCACCAGGCTCCTCGGTCCATGCGATTTTCCAGGCAAGGATACTGGAGTGGTTTGCCAAGTTGTGTCTAAATCTTTTGCAACCCCATGGACTGTAGCCTGCCAGCCTCCTGTCCATGGCACTTCCCAGGCAAGAATAACAGAGTGGGTTGCCATTTCCTTCTCCAGCGGATCTTCCCAACCCAAGGACTGAACCTACATCTCCTGCGTTGTCAGGCGGATTCTTTACCACTGAGCCACCTGAGGAGTCCTCTGATGTGTCTAGACCCAACAGAAATAGGCCCACCAACACTCTTGTACTGCAGCAACCTAAAGGCTCCTCAGCAGTCCAGCAGACAGATATGTGGTGGGTGTGGTAGGCAGAATAAGGCAAACACTCAGATGGTCACATCGTGTGAATATGTTATCTTACATAGCAGGGTGGAATAAGGCTGCAGATGGATTAAGAGTTTAATCATCTTAAAGAAATTATATTGGGTTACCAGGGGGGACAAATGTCACAAGGTTCTGTAAGTGTGGAAGAGGGAGGCAGAAGTGTCAGAGCTGGAGTATGTGACATGGAAGGCAACCAGCCATTGCTGGCTTTAAGGATAGAGGGAGCCATGAGCCAAGGAGTGTGGGTGGCCTCCAGAAATGGGAGAAGACAAGGAAGTAGATTCTTCCCTTGAGCCTTGAGAAAAAAATGCAGCCTTGACAACACCTTGATTTTAGCCCAAGGAGATCTATTTCTGACCTCTGATCACCAGAACCATAAGATAATAAAGCTGTTGTTTTAAGCCACTAAACTTGTGGTAATTTGTCACAGCAGGAATAGGAAAGTAATACAGTGGAATTTTGAATAGTACACAGCCATGAGAACATTTGATCTATAATTGCATGTCAGAATAGGGCTGAAAATGAGACATAAAACTGCATACTGTTTGATCTCATTCAAGTACAAAAATGGGCAAAAAGAATCTTTGCTATTAGAAAATAGAGTGCTTACTCTTGAGTAGTGGTGGACAGGGGGCAGTGTAATGGCAAGTGGGCAAGAGGAAGTTCTGAGGTGCTGGTTAAAGAGGTGTGTTCAGTTTGTGAAAATTCATTGAACTGAAAACTTATATGTGTACGTTTCTCAATGTATATTATACCCCAACAGAAAGTCTGTGTGTGTGCGTGTGTCTAGTCTAGATCAGCCTGGACTAGATTTTGAGCCAGGGGCATTATTTTTGACTGGGTTCTAATGATTTAAGGCTTTAGCTCTTAGAGAGAAGGTGCAAAGACTGGGGTGGGAAGGCCCAGGGACACTTTCTGGAGATACTGCAGAGAGCAGAGGGTATAAGGAGGGGGTCTGGGGTGCTGGGGCCATGTCTTGGTTGCCCAGAGTTCAGTCATCCCATATGTACTTATTGGGCTGGTGACATTTCGTGGGGAGTCCTCAGGGATATCAGAGTCACGGGCAGGTGAATGAAAGGGTAGTTAACGCAGTGGTCCAGGAAGGGTGCACTGATAAAAGCGTGAAGTAAGATGAGAGACAAAGGAGAAATTGAGGCTTTGGGGGATGTGCAGGGGGTGGAGTGTATTCTGGGAGAGCCAGGCCACACTTAAGGCACTTTCCCCCAGATGACTTTTAGGTGGTGCTTTGGATGAACTCCACATTTTAAACAGGGTTTATTTTAATGTGCAATGGAAAAATATAACTTGTATATTGTCTGAATTTATAGGTTCTTTAGGGCCAGGCTAGCATGTATATTTGAACCAATGTCAGACTTAAAATTGTTGAGTAAGAAATAGAAAAGTGGCCGGCCTGTGTGACAGAAATACAGAGGTTTGCTATGACTGAGGTGTGGTCAGCATCGCTGTGGGCAATGTGGGCAAGGAGGAGAGAACAGGATGGTGTCAGGTACCGGGGCCATAGGATGGAGGAGGTGGCGGGGAGAAGGTGAGACCTGGCCATGGGAGCTGAGAGGAACCGGCCTGGAGGCTGAGCGAGGTTTTGCGGAGCCGTGGCTCTGACTCGACCATTAGAAGCCCCTGGGGGACGTGGTGCAGCGTTGCAGAGCTCTGCCCCCAGGGGTTTCTGATTCTGGTGGTCAGAGGCCCAGAAGTCTGCATTTCTAACAAGTTCCCAGGCCAAGCTGCTGTTGCTGGCCCAGGGGCAACACTGAGAACTGCTGATGTAGAGGTGGCAGTGGGTGGGCAGTGTGTGCCCAGTCGTGGGTGTGGATGCAGGGGCTGGGGGGAGGCGTAACTCCCTGCCAAAGGGGAGGAGCAGGTGTGTGGACTGGGAGACCCCCAGGCAGAACGGCAGATTCAACCTTGCCTGGCAGGGTGCAGAGCGAGCCGGTGCCTGGTGCTGGGTGCACAGTTGGTGCCGATGGGGGCGGGGGGGCACCCAGGAGGGCCACAGCGGGAGCTGATCCTCCACAAGGAGGGAACCTGATGACTCAGCTAAGGCACCTGCAACTTAGCAATAATGTGGGAGAAGAGAAGCAAATCGAGGGCCTCTGACAGTGCCTGGGGGAGGCCACCTCCTCTGTAGTTTCCTGGCATTTTTATCAGCTCTGAAAGGAAGGAAAGCAGATTCCCCTGAACACCCACTCAGTCTGAGGAGTTTTTTATATGCCTTATCACATTTAATCATCATAATCCCATGATAGTGGTTTCATTAATCCATTTTAAGAAGGAGGAAGCTAAGGCCCTGAGAAGTTCGGGAACGTAGGTGCACACTGCTGTCTAGACAGATGGGGGGGCAATCAGCCCTGGAGCTGGCTTTGTCTAATGAAGCTCCTTTGCTGCTCCCCCTGCTCCAGTACTACCATTTCAACATGCAATCAATATAAAACCAATATTTAATCATTATGAACAATTGTGAAATATTTTACCTTTTTTTTTGACCTTGCTGCACATCATCTGGGATCTTAGTTCCGGGACCAGGGGTGGAACCTACACCCGCTACAGTGGAAGTTCAGAGTCTTAACCGCTGGACCCCTAGGGAAGTTCTTTTACTTTCTTTTTAATTTTTTTTTGCATTAAGTCTTCAAGATCCAGTATGTAATTTACACCTACAGCACATTTCAATTCAGATAAACCACATTTCAAAACTCAATAGCCTCCACATCTCACTACCCTATTCCATTAGGCGGCCTTCCGGGATGAGACTGTCCAGGTACAAGTGCCGAAAATCACCATCTCGGCCACTAGATGGCGCAGGCGACCTACCCCCTCACCCCGCCTACTTAAAAGTATTAGGAGTTAGCGATTGGGTGGATGGGGACCTCTCTTCAATCTCTCTTTAAATTTGTCCAGAAGTAAGCTTAGAAGATGGAGAAGGAAATAGCAACCCACTCCAGTATTCTTGCCTGGAGAATTCCATGGACAGAGGAGCCTGGTGGGCTCCAGTCCGTGGGGTTGCAGAGTTGGACATGACTGAGCTACTCTCACTCACTCGCTCACTCAAACATAGGAGAGGGCTTTCCTGGTGGTTCAGCAGTAAAGAATCTGCCTGCAATGCGGAAGCTGCAGGAGAGGCAGATTCAGTCCTTGGTCTGGAAGGTCCCCTGGATGAGGGCGTGGCAACCCACTCCGTATTCTTGCCTGGAGAATCCCATGGACAGAGGGGCATGGAGGGCTACAGTTCATGGGGCCACAAAGAGTTGGACACGACTGAAGTGACTTAGCATGCATGCAAGCTTAAAAGATTCCATGATAAACCTACTCTAGAAGTAAACACATGTAGCTGGAGTGTGTCTGGGGCCAACTGAATAATTGGGAGTTCTTCAAGTTAATATCCATAGAAAATTTAATGTTTACTAAAGGATAAGTAGTCAAAGATGTCAATTTAAAGCTTACTTATGCTAGTAAAACAATAGTAACAGTAGCAATTGTTTAGAACTTAAAAGACTTTTTTGGTGAGGCATATTCTCTCATTGACATTCTTTAGAACTGAAGGTATATGATGATAATAAAAAGCAGATCAACTATTAGTTGATTATAAAAATCCTCCATGGACAACTGACTCCCTTGTGCATCCACCCTTGGTCCACCAATGGTGCTTGCTATCCTGGGGCTTCCATTCTGTTTCAAGGATGGGGAATCTGGGCCTGGTTAGGCAACTTCCGTTTACATCCCATGGGTGTTGATGGCCAAACTAGAACTAGGAATCAGATGCTCTGGACTCCCGGTTCACTGCTCTTTTCAGCATGCCACTCTGTTTGAGACTTGGTGGCAGTTGCAGCCATATGTTTCTCATGTCCCCGTGTAGAAAAGCCCTGAGCTAGACACAGTGGCTGAGAGCCCAGCTCCTGCAATGCCACATAAAGGCTGGGCCCAGGGGGCCCCAGAAAATTGTTGAGCGAATGAAGAACAGAAGAAAAGAAGTGCCCTCCAGACAGTTTAGAAGCTTACATTGCTGGAGGTGGGGGGACCAGTCAGTCAGCCGTCTGGGGCAGGTTGATTACACTGGACCTCTTCCATCCTGGCGGGGCATTGATTTGGTCCTCATTGGAATAGACACTTATTCTGGATATGAATTTGCTACCCCTTCCAGAAATTCTTCTGCCAGCCCAACCATCTGTGTGCTCACAGAAAACCTCATTACTGTCCCGGGATTCTTTCTACATAATATTGCTTCTGGCCAGGAAACTCATTTCAGAGCAATGTGAGTGCAGCAACAGATTTGTACTCTTAGGAATTCACTAGTCCCAGCACTTGTCATATAACCTGGAAGCAGTTGGTCTGAGGGAACTATGAGATGGTCTATTGATGTTTTGGTTATGTTACCAGTTGGCCTGAAGGTTTCTTTGGGGGTGATGAAAATAGTCTAAAACTGACTGTGCTTATGACTCAGCAGTTGCCACAGGTCTGGAAAAGGTCAGTTTTCATTCTGATCCCAAAGAAAGGCAATGCTAAAGAATGCTCAAACTACCGCACAATTGCCCTCATCTCACATGCTAGTAAAGTAATGCTCAAAATTCTCCAAGCCAGGCAAGCTTGTTTTAGAAAAGGCAGAGGAACCAGAGATCAAATTGCCAACATCCACTGGATCATTGAAAAAGCAAGAGAGTTCCAGAAAAACATCTATTACTGCTTTATTGACTATGCCAAAGCCTTTGACTGTGTGGTTCACCACAAACTGTGGAAAATTCTGAAAGAGATGGGAATACCAGACCATCTGACCTGTCTCTTGAGAAACCTAGATGCAAGTTAGGAAACAACAGTTAGAACTAGACATGGAACAACAGACTGGTTCCAAATAGGAAAAGGAATACATCAAGGCTGTATATTGTCACCCTGCTTATTTAACTTATACGGAGAGTACATCATGAGAAACGCTGGGCTGGAAGAAGCACAAGCTGGAATCAAGATTGCCAGGAGAAATATCAATAACCTCAGATATGCAGATGACACCACCCTTATGGCAGAAAGTGAAGAAAAACTAAAGAGCCTCTTGATGAAAGTGAAAGAGGAGAGTGAAAAAGTTGGCTTAAAGCTCAACATTCAGAAAACTAAGATCATGGCCTCTGGTCCCATCACTTCATGGGAAATAGATGGGTAAACAGTGTCAGACTTTATTTTTTTGGGCTCCAAAGTCACTGCAGATGGTGACTGCAGCCATGAAATTAAAAGACACTTACTCCTTGGAAGGAAAGTTTTGACCAACCTAGACAGCATATTAAAAAGCAGAGACATTACTTTGCCAACAAAGGTCAAGGCTATGGTTTTTCCAGTGGTCATGTATGGATGTGAGAGTTGGACAGTGAAGAAAGCTGATTGCCTAAGAATTGATGCTTTTGAACTGTGGTGTTGGAGAAGACTCTTGAGAGTCCCTTGGACTGCAAGGTGATCCAACCAGTCCATCCTAAAGGACATCAGTCCTGGGTGTTCATTTGAAGGACTGATGTTGAAGCTGAAACTCCAATACTCTGGCTACCTTATGCAAATAGCTGACTCATTAGAAAAAACCCTAATGCTGGGAAGGATTGGGGGCAGGAGGAGAAGGGGATGACAGAGGATGAGATGGCTTGATGGCATCACCAACTCGATGGACATGGGTTTGGGTAGATTCCGGGAGTTGGTGATGGACAGGGAGGCCTGGCGTGCTACATGTGATTCATGGGGTCGCAAAGAGTCGGAGACGACTGAGCAACTGAACTCAACTGATGGTTGCACAATTCTGCAAATACGCTAAAAGCCACGGAATTGTACTCTTTGAATGGGTATCACTATATGTATGTAAATTATACCTCAATAAAGCTGTTTTTTGGTCCCCCACTTCCACATTCCCTTCCCCAGCAGTATCCATTATTATCAATTTATTGTGTGTGCTTCTGGAGATGACACATAAGCACACACAGATATATAGTATAGTTTTTACATAGACTGGTAGCACAAGATACAAACTGTTTCCTTGTTTGTTTTTCTTTTTCCCATTCTATGAGCTACTCACAATCATTTGAATTCATTGCTTTTCTCACTTAATTTAAAAAATTATTTAAATTTTATATAATTTAAATTATATAAATGTTAAAGCTTTTAATATACCTTGGGGTCCATTTCATGTCAGTACATGGAGAGATACCTCATTCTTTTTAATGTCTGTACAATATTCCCCAGTGTGGATGCATCCTATGGTTGGCTGAATAATGGCTTCTGAGAAGACAGCCACATCTAATCTCTGGAACCTGTGAATGTTACCTTTATTGCAAAAAAGAGCTTTACAGATGTGATTAAATTAAGGCTCTTGAGATGGGGGGATTGTCCTGGAGTATCTGTGTAAGCCCTAAATACAATCACGTGTCCTCGTTAAGAGAGAAGTCGAAGACTTGACACAGAGAAGAGGAGAAGGCAGTGTGATCACTGAGGCAAAGATCGGAGTGATGTGGCCACAAGCCAAGGAATGCCAGCAGCCACCCCACCAAAAACTGGAAGAGGGAGAAAAGAATTCTTAGAGCCTCTGGAGGGATCACACCCCTGTCATTGTGTTGATATCAGTCCAGCAATACTAGTTTCAAACCTCTGGCTTCCAGAACTATGGGAGAATCCATTTCTGTTGAGATAAGACACCAAGTTTGCAGTTTTTGTTACAGCAGCTACAGGAAGTAAATCTTCACACTGATGGATATTTGGATTATTTCTAATCTTTTACTTTGCAGATCCTGTTGTAGTAAGTTTCCTTGAACATATGTCATTTCACATGTGAGTGAGTAAATCTATCAGGTAAATTGTAGAGGTGGAATTGCAGGGCCAAAGAAACACAATGTTCTTGTGTAATTTAGTTCTGCTCGTGTCCAAAGAGCATGGAATCACTTTGGATCCATGGGGCAAGTCCCCCTCCCTGACTTTCCCCGGTGTCATTCAAGACCCAGCTCAGGGACTTCTCTGGTGGTCCAGTGGTCAAGACTTCACCTTCCAGTGCAGGGTGTATAGGTTCGATCCCTGGTAGGGGACCTAAGGTCCCACATGCTGTGAGATGCGGACCAAAAAAAAAAAAAAAAGACCCAGCTTAAAAGATACACCCCCCAAGGCACCTTTCTCTCCTAGGCAGAGCTCTTTGTTCCACTGAATTCCTGCAGCTTCTTGACTGCATTCTCTCTCTCTCTCTGGTCCAGTTGCACCGCGTTTAAATGCTTGTCTCTCTAGGCGATGCTGAGCTTCCTTCCGCGAAGGGCCTGAGTCTAATTCACCTTTGTGTTTCCCAGGCTTGGCGTAATTCACGGCGCACAGCAGGCTCTGTAAATGATGGAGGGCGTGGAAGAAGGGAAGCTGCCTCTTTTGAGGGCTGAGAATAGACGGCTGTATTAGGAGGTATAATTGACCTCCTAACGGGATAATGCCGGGGCTCAGGCCGCTCGGGGAATAAGAGGATTCTGGAACTGTGGATGCTCTCCTCTCACTGCAGAAGACAGGAACCGCGCTCTGAACCTGGAAACCCGTGGGTGCAGGTTGTATATTTGTGTGAACGTGAGGCCAGTGATTCACTGTGAGGCAGGAGAACAGACCTGAGGACGGGCAAGACAGGGAGTCCCCAGGTTTTAGCTCAAACAGGAAACACTTGCAGGCCTAAGGGTGGAGATGTTGGCAGATAGACCTGACCACGGACGGAAACACCTGACTATCCTTCCCTCTCAGTTTCCTTTATGTTGTTTCTGGAGCCTCTCGCTTCTATGGAAGCCCTTTCTCTATCTGCCCCATTGACCCAGGGCCTGCCCGGGCAGCCAGCGGGGAGTGCAGGGGCCCACCTCCTCCTGCTGAGCACCCTGCTTGCTGGGCACATGGTATCACCTGGGGGTGTCCATTAGATTTCCACAGACTTGGTAATGTGCCTGCCTCCTTTGATGAAATGAACCTGGATTTGAGGTTTAGCTCTCTTTAATGTTTTAGGATGAGGCACTTGTGGAAATCTCTTTCTTCTAAGAAAGTGCTGGCATAGGTGCAAGGAAATAGTGAGGGGGATGACTTTTTCTGAGTGATAGTTTGATTATAATTAGGGCATCCCTTGCAGCTCAGTAAAGAATTTGCCTGCAAGGCAGAGACCCAAGTTCGATCCCTGGGTTGGGAAGATCCCCTGAAGAAGGAAAGGGCAACCCCCTCCAGTATTCTTGCCTGGAGAATCCCATGGACAGAGGAGCCTGGCAGGCTATAGGTCGCAAGAGTTGGGTATGACTGAGCAACTAAACCATCACCACATCAAGCTTTAAAAATTTCCCTTTGTATTTTCATTAATTGTTTTTAGATGGAACTTCACTAGTGGTCTGGTGAGTAAGACTCTGAGCTCCCAATGCTGGGGGCCCAGGTTTGATCCTAGTGAGGGAACTAGATCCCATATGCCAAAGCTAAGAGTATACATACTGCAACTAAAGATCCCTCAGTTCAGTCAGTTCAGTTCAGTCGCTCAGTAGTGTCTGACTCTTTGCAACTCCATGGAATGCAGCATGCCAGGCTTCCCTTCTCCAGCTCCTGGAGCTTGCTCAAACATGTCTGTCGAGTTGGTGATGACATCCAACCATCTTATCCTCTGTCATCCCCTTCTCTTCCTGCCTTCAATCTTGCCCAGTGTCAGGGTCTTTTCCAGTGATTCAGTTCTTTGCATCTGGCATCCAAAGGACTGGAGCTTCAGCTTCAGCTTCAGTCCTTCCAATGAAGGACTGATTTTCCTTAGGATAGACTGGTTGGATCTCCTTGTTGTCCAAGGGACTCTCAAGAGTCTTCTCCAACACCACAGTTCAAAAGCATCATTTCTTCGGTGCTCAGCTTTGTTTATAGTCCAACTCTCACATCCATACATGACTACTGGAAAAAACATGGTTTCGACTAAACAGATTTTTGTTGGCAAAGTAATATCTCTGCTTTTTAATATGCTGTCTTGGTTGGTCATAGCTTTCCTTCCAAGGAACAAATACCTTTTAATTTCATGGCTGCAGTCACCATCTGCAGTGATTTTAGAGCCCAAGAAAATAAAGTCTGTCACTGTTTCCATTATTTCCCCATCTATTTGCCATGAAGTGATGGGACTGGATGCCATGATCTTTGTTTTTTGAATGTTGAGTTTTAAGCCAGCTTTTTCACTCTGCTCTTTCACTTTCACCAATAGGCTCTTTAGTTCCTCTTTGCTTTCTGCCATAAGGGTGGTGTCATCTGCATATCTGAGGTTATTGATACTTCTCCTGGCAATCTTGATTCCAGCTATTGCTTCATCAGCATTTCACATGATGTACTCTGCATATAAGTTAAATAAGCAGGGTGACAATAAAGATCCCTCATGCCTCAACTAAAAAAAAAAAAAAAAGATCTCCCCACCAAAAATGTCCTTTGTTTTAGAGATACATACTGAAATATTCACGGTAAAATATGTGGCATTTGGGATTTGCTTCAACATAATCCAGTGGAGATGAGAGATGTGTAGGAAGTGTAGCTGAAGCAAGCTTGGGTTGATTATTGCTGAAGCGGCTGGATGAGGGCTTCATTATACTGTTATATCTACATTGATACATTTAAATTTTTTCCCATAATACAAAGTTAAAAAATAAAGCCCTCTTTGAACCAGCATTTGTGTTGTGGTGATATCAGTCCTGCCTGTGTCATATCTCACCAAACTTCTGTTTGCATTCTTACCCCTCCTGCTCAAGAGGGCTCAAGCCTTGTTTGAGCTCCTCTAAGCTCTCAGGGCTCTCCGGGCCCTCTGGGTCAAGGGCAATCTCCTGACATACCTATCTGGCTGTAACCACTTCCTTCTCCAGCCTACCACTGTGCTCTCTGCCCACCTGCCACACAAGTTCTCAGACCCCAGAGGCTGCAGGTGGCCTCTGGCCTCTGGAAGCTCTCCCCCTCCCCCTCGTCCTCCCCTGCATGGTGCCTGCCCTTTATCCCATGTCAGGTTGAGCTTCATTTCTGACTCCCAGCAGAGTCACGCTTTTCTGTTAATCTCTCAGCATCCACATGGTTCCTTCAGCTCTCACTAGGCTGGGTGATTATTATAAACTGGTGATTCTCGATTTTTCAGTGATGTCTGCCTCCCTCACTAGACCATGAACTCCTGGGGAGTGGCTGTGTGGCTCACCATCACATCCCTGGGCCCAAAAAAGGAGCCTGCATGTAGAAGGCTTTCATTATTTAATGGATAAATTAATGCACGATGAATAAGTTAATGCACGAGAAGGGCACATTTCAGGAAAATCTTGGATGAAAAGAGTGTATGACGTTCTAGGCAAATCCTGCATGATACACTCAGCTTGCTGAGAACTCCCTGCTGGCTCCATCAAGGGGACTGGTTCAGATTATTCAGACCCAGACACCATCAAGGGGTGGCAAATGAAGGAGTGATGTGTGCTCCAGGCAGCCCCTTTGGCCATCTGCGGTGGACAAGGAGAGGAGGCCAGACTGGACGGGCTGCCCCTGGGGTCCTGATTAGGGTCCTGAGGCCTTGAGCCGAGATCAGGGCGGTGGTGACAGCGGTGCAGGAGCAGAGGCAGAGTCAGGGTCCGAGACGATTAACCCAGCCCAGCAAACCCTGGCCCTTCTTCCCTGAAGAAACAGCGTGTCTGCACAAGAGGGATGGGAAGACAGCCCCAGAGGAGCCTGGCGGGGGCACAGCATGTCCACAGACACATCTTGGATCATGAAGAGTTCTGCAAATGCTCCCTCCAGAGGCGGTCACCAGGAAGCAATGAGACAGCCCCACGGCTTGGGGCCAGGCAGGGCCCTCGTCCCTCTGGCCAGGAGTTGCGGTGACAGCAGAGCTTGGCACTGCTGAGTGGAAAGTTGGCTTGTTACGCAGAAAATCTCTCTCCAGCACGCCTTCATTTAGGGCTTGACTCGGAGCCAAGGGAAGGAGCTGGGGAGACTCTGGAGCCTGAGAAGCCACGGGGGCCTCTGCAGGCCTCCTGGTTGGGAACGCCACTGGAGCCAGAAAGGGCTGCCGCTGCGGATGAGGTGGGTGAGTGCCACCCACCAGGAACGGCCGCCTGGGACCCGCCGCCCTTCTGCTGTCCCAGCACAAGCGTCACACTTTCTCTCCATTCCCTAGGAGACTCGTAATTGGTCGCAGAGATGGATAGCAGGGCAGCCAAATCACCAGCTCTTCTCCTTGTGGGAAGTCACTGTGGGGAGGCCAGATGGTTGGGAAGATGCCGAACAAGAACCTATGTAACAGCTACCACGGACTGTTTACCCCACACCACGCCCAGTGTCAGGCCTGTTTGCTCGGAGCTAGGTGCCCTCTCTTTCTCTCCCACAGAGCTCTGTTCTTGTCCTGTACAAGACTTAGCACTGTAATAGAGATATTTGTTCATGCATTTGTCTATTTCATGTCTACCTTTCCTGCTAGACTATACACTCCATGGGGGCAGAGAGGGCTCTCTTTGTCCTCTACAGTGGCTCCAGCGCCTAAACATTGCCTAGCATGTGGTTGGCATGTGTTTTTGTTTTTTGTTTTTAATGCATGAATCAGTCTCACAGCAGCCCAGTGAAGCAAGTACAATTATTTTCTTCATTTCAGAATGGGCAAACTGAGGCGTAGAGATGTTGGGTTACCCAAGCCATAGAAAGATTCAGACTCATACAATGAGCATCCCAAGGGTGAACTGTGGCCCAATTTTGGCCAATAAAACTCAGACTGAGGAAAATGAGACCTTTGTCCTTTTCGGCTTTTGGCTATTGGGATGTGAAATTAAGGCTGCTGGTGAGTCTAGCCTAGATGGGCAGCTGGTTTGAGGGCAAGACGTCACAGAGAAGCAAAGAAGAGAGAGAGGAGAACCAACACATGCCATCTGAAGTTGAGGCTGGCTCTGCTCACGTCTCCTGTTCTTGTGATGGAGAGCTCCCATGAACATGCTGGCCAGACTCTTCCACACTGTAGGTGTAGTAGAAAGCGGGCCAAAGACTTGGGTTTCAGTTCCAAGTCTACCAGGCTCTTAGCTGGTGGCAGAGCAAGTTCTTTTCCATCTTTGGCTCTCAGCTTCCTCCACTGTAAAATGAGCACAATCATTCCTAAATCTTAGGGTGAAAGTGGTGGTACTGAAAGAGATTTAACATTTGGGATTTGGTGCTTGGTATCAGCATTTGCTTACAAGTGTCAGTTACCTGCCTCATCTTTGTAGGTGGCTTTTAATGTAACAGAAGACTCATCCAGGGTCAGCTTGAACAGTGCAAAACAGTATGGAGTTTCTTCAAAAAAATTAAAATAGAACTCCTGTATGATTCTGAAGATTTATCTGGAGGAAATGAAAACACTAACTTAAAAAGATAAGTACATCCCATGTGCCTTGCAGCATTATTATTATTTATTTTTTAAAAATTTTATTGATGTATAGTTGAACTGTGGTGTTGGAGAAGATTTTTGAGAGTCCCTCGGATGGTAAGGAGATTAAACCAGTCAACCCCAGAGGAAATCAGTCCTGAATATTCATTGGAAAGAAAGAATATTCATTGACTGATGCTGAAGCTGAAACTCCAATACTTTGGCCACCTGATGCAAAGAACTGACTTATTTGAAAAGACCCTGATACTGGGAAAGCTTGAAGGCTGCAGGAGAAGGGGACAACAGAGGATGAGATGGTTGGATGGTATCACCGACTTGATGGACATGAATTTGAGTAAGCTCCAGGAATTGATGATGGACAGGGAAGCCTGGCATGCTGCAGTCCATGGGGTTGCAAAGATTTGGATACGACTGAGCAGCTGAACTGAACTGAAGTTGATTTATAATGTTAATTTCTGCTGTTTGGCAAAGTGACTCAGTTATGTATGTAAACATTCTTTTTCGCATTCTTTTCCATTGTAGTTCATCACACAATGTTGAATGTAGCTCCTTTCTAGTTGTGACACATGGGCTCGTGGTTGTGGCGCATGGGCTCTCAGCTCCCCGAGCAGGGATTGAACCTGTGTCCCCTGCATTGCAAGGCAGATTCTCAACTACTGGACCACCAAGGAAGTCTCTCACTCCAGTTTTGATTTGCATTTCTCTAATAATTAGCAATGAGGAGATTTCTTCATGTGCCTATTGGCCATTTGTCTCTTCTTTAGAGAAATGTCTATTTAGGTCTTCTGTAGGGTTGCATCCTTTAAAAGGAATAGTAACACTACTATCTCTGCGACTAAGTACCAATTCCTTACCCGGAGCCAGCCTCTCTTTTTGAAGACTTGATGTATTTTAGCTTATTGAGGCCCCGTAACAACCTTATGAAATACTTACAAGCCCCACTTAATGTATGGGGAGACAGAGGCCCTGAGACCATAAGCAGCTGTTACCTAAGCCCAGATTTAAAGCCGGGCAGCCTGAGTCAGAGCTGTACTCTCAGCTACAACCCCCAGCAGCCTCGCGTGCATGCTGCAGGCGGTGTAAGCATCAGGGACTCCATGCTGGGACACCCATGGTGTAGACTGGCAGAAAGCTGGTGCAGTCGTGACCCTGTGACGGCACATCATGGTGGCACAAGGATTTCAGCAGAAATCACATTAGAGGATTTGGGAACCAGAAAATGAAATTTGACAGCTGACAACAAAAGTGTCTGAGTCTTATTTTCTGCATTCATGTGGGTGAGACCCTGGCTTGTCACACGGCCCAGTCCTGTTTCCCTCTGTGACCCCAGGCAGAGCTCAGCTGTTGTAACTCTGTGAGAACGTTCCTGTGGGTAAATGGAGGCTGTGTGTGTGCAGGACCTGGACTTCAAAAGCAAGGAGGAGACACGGGGCAGCACAGGGCTTTGCAAAAGTTCTTTGCGAGAGGGAGGTGAGGTAGACCCAGTTTCCAGCCACCTCGCTCCCAAACTCTCCTCTTTCAGATGAAAGAGTTATTTGGCCAGAATATGCTGACAGGATGGCAACAACTTTCTTTCTTTTTTTCTTTTTTTAAGTATTTTAGTCTTGCTTTTTAACTGCATTCAAAACAGATATAGAAAACTGCAGGAAACACACGTTATACATAACATGCTGATTATTACTGGGTGGCCACTCTGGTCAGTTAGCACCTAGGTCAGGAGCTCCAGGATCCTCTCATGCCCTGTCCTAATATGCCACTCCTTTCCTCTTTCCCAATGGCTCCATCCCAAACTTTATGATGATCACCTCCTTCATTCCATCCCAGCCTTTATGATGATCACCTCCCTCCATTTCTATATAGTGTGATCAACCATGCCATTTAGTTTTACCCACTTTTGAAAGTTAAATTTAAAAATTTAACTATAGTAAAAAGCATAACATAAAATTCACTATCTTAACTGTCTTTAGGTGTACAGTTCACTTGTGTTAAGTGTAGTCACATTGTTCAGCCACAAATCTCTAGAAATTTTCATCTTGCGGAACTGAAACTCTGTACCCACTAGGCAACCAGCTCCTATTCCACTTTCCCTTGGTAACCTCCATTCTCTGAATTCTCTGAATTTGACTATTCTGGATATCTCATAGAAGAGGAACCATACAGTGTTTGTCCTTTTATGACTGTCCTACTTCATGTAGTATAAAGTCCTCAGGGTTCATCCATGTTGCAGCATGTGTTAGGATTTCCTTCCTTTTTAAGGCTCAATAACATTCCATTGTGCTTCTACACTACATTTTATTTATCTGTTCATCCCTTGATGGACATTTGAGTGATTGCCACCTCTTGGCTTTTGGTGAATAGCACTGCTGCAAACATGGTGTGCATTTCCTCTCTTTCTGATTTGATGTATCTTTTAAATCTCTTTTAATCCAAAGATTCTCCCTCTATTCCTCTTTCCTTCTCTTAATTTATATGTGGAGAACAGTTGACCTTGCCCAGTCTGGGTTTTGCAGACTGTGCACGGATGATGCAGTTCAGCATGTCCTTCTGTCTTTCTGTCATTCCAGTAAATTGATAGCTGGATCTAGAGGCTTGATCATTTCAGGTTTTGATTCTTTGACAATTCTAGGTGGTAGCATGTTCTCTCATCGAAAGGTATATACAATGTCCCATTCTCATTTTGTGTGTGTGCTGTAGGGGGTGTTAACAGCAGCTGATACTCAGTGCCTAGATCCATTAACTAATTTATGGGTACAAAATGGTGCTGTTCTACTTTGATCATTCCTTTCCCATTAAATAGCTGCAGCAACTTTCTTAACTGTTAGCCAATGGGGAGAAACTATGCTACAAGCAGTGCAATATGTATGACCTTCGTGTGTCTTCGATATTTGTCTTTTGCATAAGATTTTGTTTGAAGAAAGTGTCCATGGATTATGAAAATGAATAAAAGCAGATAACTTCTGGGTAATGATAACTGATTGAGTTGGTCTGCTTTTTCTCCCTTAGAGTCCTATTAAACTGACGGAAAAAGGTTTTTTTTTAACAAGGTGTAAGACCCGCAAGAATAGGGATAACAGAAAAGGGTTGATGGTAACAAAATGTTGGGTGAGTTGGAAAGGACTGAGCATCCTCTATGCACTTCTTGGGAAAAGGGATGGGAGAAGTCAATATTTTGAGACCTTGCATATCTGAAAATGTCTTTATTTTACCCTCACATTTGATTGATAGTTTGGCTGTGTATAGAATTCTAAGTTGAGGATCATTTTCATTGAGAATTTTAAAGGTATTATTTCACTGCTTTCTGTGTTCCAGTGTTGCTCTTGAGAGGATCAAGGCCACTGGAATTTCCAGCTCTTTGTAGGTGACATTATTTCTACTCTTTCTGGAAGCTTGTAGCATCATCTTTGTCCTCTTAGTATGCTGAAACCCCACAGTAATTCAACTTGATGTGGGTCTATTTTCTATATATGGTGGAGATCAATTATGAATTAGTCAGTTTAAAGAGGTCAAAGTTGTTGACTCCGAGGAAAGCAAACAGGCTGGGGGTTGGCAGCCCTGTTTTTATAACAAATTTATAGAATGATTTGGCCATTTTTCTGCATGTATAGCTTTGATGTAAAAATAAAAACTCAGACTAAAGGAAAAGACAAAGAAGGAGCCTCTATTGGGGGTAAAGCAGGCCTGGGTTTGAATCTTGAACTGTTAACTTGGTTAACAAAGTATCTATGAATTACAGGATATCTCTAAGTTTCAGGGTTTTTTTTTTTTGTCTTTACCATTGTTCTTTAATTAATTAATTTTTAAAAATTGAAGCATAGTTGATTTACAATGTTGTATTAGCTTCCGGTGATTTGGATATATATATATATAATATTTTATTTTATTTTCCATTATGATTTATTACAGGATATTGAATATATTTCCCTGTGCTGTACTGTAGGATTTTGTTGTTTATCTATTTTATATATAGTAGTTTGTATCTGCTAAGCCCAAACTCCTAATTTATCCTTCCCCCTACCCTTCCTCTTTGGTAACTACAAGTTTGTTTTCTATGTCTGTGAGTCTGTTTCTGTTACATAAATATTAGAATTTTCATAAATATTTTATTTCACAAATAAGGAATATCATATGACGTTTCCCTTTCTCTTTCTGACTTCAGTTCAGTTCACGCGCTCAGTCGTGTCCAACACCTTGCAACCCCATGAACCGCAGCGTGCCAAGTCTCCCTGTCCATCACCAACTCCCTGAGTACACCCAAACCCATGTCCATCGAGTTGGTGATGCCATCCAGCCATCTCATCTTCAGTTGTCCCTTTCTCCTCCTGCCCTCAATCTTTCCCAGCATCAGGGTCTTTTCCAATGAGTCAGCTCTTTGCATCACGTGGCCAAAGTATTGGAGTTTCAGCTTCAACATCAGTCTTTCCAATGAACACCTAGGACTGATCTCCTTTAGGATGGACTGATTGGATCTCCTTGCAGTCCAAGGGACTCTCAAGAGTCTACTCCAACCCCACAGTTCAAAAGCATCAATTCTTCAGTGCTAAGCTTTCTTTATAGTCAAACTCTCACATCCATACATGACCACTGGAAAAACCATAGCCTTGACTATATGGACCTTTGTTGGCAAAGTAATGTCTCTGCTTTTTAATATGCTGTCTAGGTTGGTCATAACTTTCCTTCCAAGGAGCGAGCGTCTTCTAATTTCATGGCTACAATCACCATCTGCAGTGATTTTGGAGCCCAGAAAAATAAAGTCTGACACTGTTTCCCCATCTATTTCCCATGAAGTGATGGGACCAGAGGCCATGATCTTAGTTTTCTGAATGTTGAGCTTTAAGCCAACTTTTTCACTCTCCTCTTTCACTTTCATCAAGAGGCTCTTTAGTTTTTCTTCACTTTCTGCCATAAGGGTGGTGTCATCTGCATATCTGAGGTTATTGATATTTCTCCTGGCAATCTTGATTCCAGCTTGTGCTTCTTCCAGCCCAGCATTTCTCATGATGTACTCTCCATATAAGTTAAATAAGCAGGGTGACAATACACAGCCTTGACGTACTCTTTTTCCTATTTGGAACCAGTCTGTTGTTCCATGTCCAGTTCTAACTGTTGCTTCCTGAGCTGCATACAGATTTCTCAAGAGACAGGTCAGATGGCCTGGTATTCCCATCTCTTTCAGAATTTTCCACAGTTTGTGGTGATCCACACAGTCAAAGGCTTTGGCATAGTCAATAAAGCAGTAATAGATGTTTTTCTGGAACTCTCTTGCTTTTTCAATGATCCATCGGATGTTGGCAATTTGATCTCTGGTTCCTCTGCCTTTTCTAAATCCAGCTAGAACATCTGGTAGTTCACGGTTCACATATTGCTGAAGCCTGGCTTGGAGAATTTTGAGCATTACTTTACTAGTGTGTGAGATGAGTGCAACTGTGCAAAGCATTCTTTGGTATTGCCTTTCTTTGGGATTGGAATAAAAACTGACCTTCTCCAGTCCTGTGGCCACTGCTGAGTTTTCCAAATTTGCTGGCATGTTGAGTGCAGCACTTTCACAGCATCATCTTTTAGGATTTGAAATAGCTCAACTGGAATTCCATCACCTCCACTAGCTTTGTTCGTAGTGATGCTTCCTGAGGCCCACTTTACAGGATGTATGGCTCTAGGTGAGTGATCACACCATCGTGATTATCTGGGTCATGAAGATCTTTTTTGTACAATTCTTCTGTGTATTTTTGCCACCTCATTTTCTGCTTCTATTAGGTCCCTACCATTTCTGTCCGTTATCGAGCCCATCTTTGCATGAAATGTTCCCTTAGTATCTCTAATTTTCCTGAAGAGATCTCTAGTCTTTCCCATTCTATCGTTTTCCTCTATTTCTTCGCATTGATTGCTGAGGAAGGCTTTCTTATCTCTCCTTGCTATTCTTTGGAACGCTGCATTCAAATAGGAATATCTTTCCTTTTCTCCTTTGCTTTTCACTTCTCTTCTTTTCACAGCTATTTGTAAGGCCTCCTCAGACAGTCATTTTGCTTTTTTGCATTTCTTTTTCTTGGGGATGGTCTTGATTCCTGTCTCCTGTACAATGTCACGAACCTCCATCCATAGTTCATCAGGCACTCTGTCTATCAGATCTAGTCCCTTAAATCTATTTCTCACTTCCACTGTATAGTCATAAGGGATTTGATTTAGGTCATACCTGAACGGTCTAGTGGTTTTCTCCACTTTCAGTCTGAATTTGGCAATAAGGAGTTCGTGGTCTGAGCCACAGTCAGCTCCTGGTTTTGTTTTTGCTAACTGTATAGAGCTTCTCCATCTTTGGCTGCAAAGAATATATTCAATCTGATTTCGGTGTCAACCATCTGCTGATGTCCATGTATAGAGTCTTCTCTTGTGCTTTTGAAAGAGAGTGTTTGCTATGACCAGTGCATTCTCTTGGCAAAACTCTATTAGCCTTTGCTCTGTTTTATTCTGTACTCCAAGACCAAATTTGCCTGTTACTCCAGGTGTTTCTTGACTTCTTCCTTTTGCATTCCAGTCCCCTATAATGAAAAGGACATCTTTTTTGGGTGTTAGTTCTAGAAGGTCTTCTAGGTCTTCATAGAACTGTTCAACTTCAGCTTCTTCAGTGTTACTGGTCAGGGCATAGGTTTGAATTACCATGATAATCTCTAGGTATATCTTATTGCGGTAAATGGCTTTATTTCATTCTTCTTTATGGCTGAGTAATATTCCATTGTACAAGTATGCCACATCTTCCTCCATTTATCTGTTGATGGACATTTAAGTTGCTTCCCTGTCTTGGCTATGTAAATAGTGCCGCTACTAATATTGGGGGTGCCATGTCTTTTCGAATTATAGTTTTCCTCTGAACGTATGTACAAAAGTGAGATTGCTAGATTCTAACTCCATTTTTTAGTTAAAAAAATCCCCCTCTCCACTTTTTTAAAATTTTACAAACCTTTGGGTCAAGGGCTGACTTTCAGTAGATCACAGTGAGGGAACTGCTCTGCTAGGTATGAAACCTGGACCCAGAAGCAGGTCGTCTAAGAATCCAGGTGCCCTATACATGTGCTGTGCATGACAGGCATTGTTTAGTTTTTTAAGAACTTTCACACTGTTCTCCATAATGACTGGACCAATTCACATTCCCACCAACAATTTAAGAGGCTTCCCTTTTCTCCACACCTTTTCCAGCATTTTAAACCTCAGTTTTAAAATTTCAAATGGAGGAAAGGTATTTCCACTTTGTTCAGATCAAGTGGTTGTATCAGAGAGAAGGTATTCATTAGAAGATTTTGTAAGTTGTGAAGAATGAATAGGAAGAGTTGCTGCTGCTGCTTCTAAGTCGCTTCAGTCATGTCTGACTCTGTGCAAGTCCACGAGGCTCCCCTGTCCCTGGGATTCTCCAGGCAAGACTACTGGAGTGGGTTTCCATTTCCTTCTCCAATGCATCAAAGTGAAAAATGAAAGTGAAGTCGCTCAGTTGTGTCTGACTCCTAGCAACCCCATGGACTGCAGCCTACCAGGTTCCTCCATCCACGGGATTTTCCAGGCAAGAGTACTGGGGTGGGGTGCCATTGCCTTCTCCAACAGGAAGAGTTAGCACCCTTGATAATACACCAGGAGCTGGGGTGGCTGCTCACACAATGGCTGTGTTTCCAGCTGCCAGAGGACCTTGGGGAAATCAAGAGGTGTCATTTCCTGCAGTCCAGTCTTTCCCTCCCTCCTCTTCCTTCCCTATTCTCTGCTAGTAGAGAAAGATCAGTTTGTTTTACATGGTAGTATCAAATCTAGCCTATGCTGGGCCTCACTGTTGTCTGTGGGGCTTCCTAGGTGGCTCAGTGGTAAAGAATTTGCCTGCCAATGCAGGAGATGCGCTTCAGTCCCTGGGTGGGGAAGATACCCTGGAGGAGGGAATGGCAACCCACTCCAGTATTCATGACTGTGAAATCCCATTGATGGAGGAACCTGGCAGGCTACAGTCCATGGGGTCACAAAAGTCAGACACAACTGAACGACTGAGCACACAGTTATCTGTGATACTGAGTTACTCCCCCAACCCTTGGTCAAGGGGCTCCCTCCCAGTGTGTGCCCCTAGTGCCCTCATTCTCCAGCTTCCCAGTACACTCTTCCCAAGTCACTTTCTCCTGGGAAATGAACATAATATTCAGGGAGCCTGCTACCAGGCTTTCCCAAAGCATGGAGAAACAAATTGAAGATGATGGCATCATACTTTCTCTCTTAATTAAGATACTTGTGTATACATGAAGGAACATCAATTGTTTTCTTCTCAAAGCAGACTGGCTGGAGTGCCGAATTGAGAATGGTTCTGATGCTGAACTCAACACAAAGCAGTATGGTGGTTAATTAATATTAATGGGCAATTAATGGGCAAGGGAGGGGACCTTGGTGGCAAGCCCACCACATACGTGTCATCCCTGATAAAAATCATTTTTTCCTTTTTTTTAAATTAGGATATAACCTTCATAAAGAGCACAATTTTAAGTGTACAACTTGGTGTGTTTTACACACACACACAACTATCACCTAGATAAAAAACAGAATATTTCTGGAAGCCCAGGGTCTCCATTATGCTCCTTTTCATCACTGTTCTCTCAAATGCAACCATTATTTTGATTTCTATCATGGAGATTACTTTTGCTTATGTTTTGCTTCATATAAACTGAATTAAACATTATGTATTTTCATATCTAGCTTCATTCACTCAGCATAATGCCGGTGTGATTCATTCACGTTGCTTGTGATTTGTTCTTGCTCATTTGAGTCATTTCCAGACTTGGGCTATTATGAATAAGGCTGCTATAAATATTCTTGTACATGTTGTTTGGTGGGCTAAACCCCTCAGTTCTGCTAGGTACTGTTATGGACTGAATGTGTGTGTGCATGCTCAGTTGTGTCTGACTCTTTGTGACCCCATGGACTATAGCCCGCCAGGCTCCTCTCTCCATGGGATTTTCCAGGCAAGAACACTGGAATGGGTTGCCATTTCCTTCTCCAGGGGATTAGCAGAACCGACTTGGACTGCAGAAAGGAGTAGAGCCACCTGAATGTCCCTCCCCAGATGGCTGGGTTGGCTCTGTTTATCCACACTCTAGCCACTCTGGTGGGGAGCAGCTTACTATTCCTGGATTCCTAAATTTTGTCTTTCTTCAAAGATTGAGGACCTGAGTTTCTTATCCCAGTTCATCTCTGTTTCACAGACATTCATTGAATATTTACTAAGTTCCAGGTACCGGGGTGAGTGTTAGCCTGTAGACATGAATGGTGTGGAAGCTGATGTGATAGGCAGGCAGGCAGACACGTAGTCTCAATGTACACATCATGGTGATGAGGTAAACAGAGGGCATTCTGCTGTGTCCCCATCAGCTCCTGACCCTGGGTGTCTTACTTCTCCTTTAGGGGGGCTCGATTTCCTTATCTGTAAAATGCGGGTATTGCAGTGCTTGTTTCTGGAGAAGCAAAAGCATTATACTGTGCTTTGCTGGGGCGCTAGGTATTTGTCCCCACCGAGGGAGGCTGAGGACAGAGTAGCTGGGCTTCTAGACTTATTCACAGAGCTGGACCTGCTCCCCTGGGTGCAAATCTGCCCTCAGCCCCATGCAGATGGTGTCTGAATCCTCCCAGAGGGGTTCTGTCCCACCGGCCCCCACCCCTACTTGTCCACAGGCGTTGTTCTGAGGATCCAACAAAAATTCTGAGCCTCTCTTAGCAGATGTAGACGGCAGGTCCAGATGGCCCCACCCCGCCCTCCGGGCGCCCTTGCCCTGCTCTCTCTCCTGGGAACCCTCCAGGCGCCCCATCTGCGTCCAGCCAAGGGGAGTTAGAAGGAGGCAAGTGTCTGTGAACCCTCCCAGGACGCTAGGTTCCAGACCGTTGCCCCAGCTAGCCCAGGCCAGTTGGTGAATGTTCACTGAAGATGCTGAGAGACCCTCCAAGGAATCAAACTGGCTTGGCAGAAGCCCAAAGCAACCTAACAATTGCTTTAAAAAAATTCTTCCTAGCCTCCCTGAAAACTCCTCCCCTGGTTCTTCGACTCAGTTTCAGTACTGTGCAGATTGTTTCTAATCTCTATTGCTGTCTGGGCTTTGCAGACACCAGCCCACCTTTCAGCCTGAGTCTGAGAATAAAGCTTTCCTGGACTCCCCACCTGGCTGGATACACCAGCAGGCAGCTCATTCTCAGCTCAGATTCTGTCTGTGCCTCGGGATAACAGCACCTCCCTGCAGGTTACCTACAGATGAGTCCTGTATTGTAGGAAATCTACAGCGACAGCGCTGTCAAGGTGGCCTGCAGTGAAGTGGTTACAGCTGTGACAAATGGAGTCAGGCCGCGTGCATTCACGTCCAAGTCCCCTGTCCCTGTTGGTGGTGAGCAAATTATTCTGCAGGCAGTGGTCCTTGTTAGTGATCACTATTGTTTTCATCATTGATCTCGAGTCCTTCCTGGGCAGTAGGAGACAAGAACCTTTGGGAGGAGAAGGCTTTCTAAGCCATATCTACTCCTTTAA
The DNA here is from genome assembly GCA_007570785.1 of Antilocapra americana. NCBI lineage: Eukaryota > Metazoa > Chordata > Mammalia > Artiodactyla > Antilocapridae > Antilocapra > Antilocapra americana. The sequence continues at coordinate 8,924,895 of ML664183.1, forward strand.
GCCAGCCATCACTATTTTTTGTTGTGGTAATTATACATATGGGCTTCCCTTGTGGCCCAGGTGGTAAAGGATCTGCCTGCAATGCAGGAGACCTGGGTTCAATCCCTGGGTTGGGAAGATCCCCTAGAGAAGGGAGAGGCTACCCACTCCAGTAATCTGGCCTGGAGAATTCCATGGGGTCGCAAAGAGTCAGACACAACTGAGCGACTTTCACTTTCAATTATACATATATTTAAAAAATGGTATTCAAACCATTTAAAATTTTATTTTATAATTTTATTTTCTTTTTTTTTGCCATACCACATGGCATGTGGGATCTTAGTTCTCTGACCAGGGATCGAACCTATACCCCTTGCAGTGGAAGTGTGGTATCTTAACCACTGGACTACCAGGGAAGTCCCTTAACCATTGTTTAAAACATACAATTCAGTGACATTGAATACATTCACAGTGTTATACAACTGTCACCACTATTTCCAAAACTTCTATCACTCCAAACAGAAACTTTGCCCACTAGGTAGTAACTTCCCCTCCCTTCTCCCTCTGGCCCCTGATAACCTTTAGTCTGCTCTCTGTTTCTATGAATTTGTATGTTCTAGATTTTTCATACAAGTCATCACTTTTTTTTAAAGCCCCCTCTGCAGATCTATAGCAGCTCTGACAGGGCAGGAATGTAAAATGTGTTATTTAGCACATTTATTTGCTCATAAAACATTAGATTTGGTATATTAAATTTAATGGTAATTGTATTCAGGCAATGATTTTTTTTTTTTTAGGTTCACTAAATTTATTTTAAAAATCATAAAACGTTTCTTACAAAAGAGCATTACATTCTGCACACTGCTCTGAATAGATGCCAGGGACATATGGACTACTGTTACTTTTCCTCCCTGTCCCACCACCCCAAATGTTACAGTGACCACCATGCAAAGTGTTCACAATAATTACATGGGGGGACTTCTTTAAACCACCAACAATGAACAAAAATTAAAATTCACTCACTCTGCTGCTGTTTCAAAATTTCAGTGTTAGTTTTTGCACACCCTCCCCCACCCCCCCACCCTGTTTGTAAGGAACTAAAACATTACATCTGGTGAACAGCAAAGATTTCACTACACCTCAAATGCAGAACACCTATGAAGCAGAGGAATGTTGGCTTTTTAAACAGAAGCAGATTAAAAAAAAAAGATGCAGGACTCCTTCAGTTGTATTCAGGCAATGATAATAGATTTAGTAACTACATTTTTATTTCTATAATAATGTTTAAATTTTTGGTTATAGCCTGTTTATTATAGAAAATATGGGAAATAGAGAAGAGTATAAAATAAGGCTGAAAATCACCTATAATTTCAATGATGTTATCATTTTGATGCTTTTTAAAAAATAAATTAGATTTACAATGAAAAACATTCAGTGTTTTTAGGCTATGAGCTGCTGAACTTAGATTTTTGTTCAGTTTGAGAATGATTACTACCTTTGAGGTTGGAAGACCCAGGGTATGGTCCATGAAGACAAGGAAAGCTTGAAGAATATCTGGACTCTGTGTCAGTTACATTGATAGGCAGATGCAGAAAGCATCGTTTGCAGGAGTTAAAGAAAAAGGAGAGAAGAAAGTGCTGCAAAATTAATTATATAGTGTTTGTCAGAAGAAATTATCACTAGACAGACCTTTCCCCAACCTAAAACTCTTACCAGTTTTGGGTGTTTTTGAAATGAACACATTTTCTACATGCCAGGACATCATAAGGCACTTTCATATGTACTTTCCATTCAATCCCACACCCTCTTTAGGAGGTCAATCTTATCCCCATTTTACACAACACCTCTGCCACCTCTGTGCTGTGTGACCTTGGGGAAGTTACTAAACCTCTCTGTGCTTTCAACAGTCTCATTTGTAAAAGTAGCACCCACCTCATAAGCTTACTGGGAGAATTAAATGATTTGTGCAAAACTCTTGAAATAGTATGCTGCTGCCTCTAAGTCACTTCAGTCGTGTCCAACTCTGTGACCCCCTAGACAGCAAGCAGCCCACCAGGCTCCCCTGTCCCTGGGATTCTCCAGGTGAGGATACTGGAGTGGGTTGCCATTTCCTTCTCCACTTGAAATAGTATAAGCCCTTAGAATTTATAGGCACAATGGAAGTGTTAGCTGTCAAGATTATTCTTTACAGATGAAAACTTCAAGAGACAAGGGAATTAATGAGCTCCCAGATGCCAGTTTTTGTCCTTTTCTTGGACTTTGGAGGCCTGCAGCCTGGCTCCCATAGAGGGTTTCAGCCTGCCCTCCAGTCCCTCAGCAGCCTGCTCTCTCACACCCCAATTCAATCTCATTGTTCCCCAAGGAATTCTCTCTCTAGCCAAATGTACCTCTTCATTGCTTCCACTCTGACTGGAGGCCTGCCTTTTCTGCACCTTTATTCTTAAGATTCCTTCTCTCCAGAATGACCTCCCTACAATTCAGTAAAATATACTTATTCCCCCGCATCTCCCAAGTGCAGGGCCCTGAACAGGCAAAGGGAACAAGATAGCTGCAAACCTGTCACTTCAGCGTAGAGGGGAAGAGAGGTGGATAAACAAGTAATTACAGATGACGATTTCATGCTCTGGGGGAGGCATGATGAGCCAGGAGATCACACGATGGGTCAGGGGGCTGACGTAACCCCTAAGCGGGTCAGGGAAGGCTGCCCTGAGAAGATGCTGTTTAGGATGAGGATTATGGAAGGGGATCTGGTGTGGGGATTGTCACGCAGAGAGAGTGGGAGGAGCTTCCTCAACTGAGAGAAGCGGGGACCCCACTACCCCTAGCAAGGCTAAGGCACTTCCTCTCTGGCAAGTTCAGGATACTTGTCAGAATTATGTAATTGTTTGCTTCTCTCTCCGTAGCACACTGGAAGTGTTTTTAGGGTACAGAACATTGCTAAAAAAGTCTCTCACAAACTTCTGTTTCTGGCCAAGAGGGAACAATGGGCCAAATTTACCATCCTGCCTTAAACAACTAAAAAGCCGGAAGAAAAAAGATATGAAACAATCATTTTTGGACATTGGACAACTGGTCATATGGGACGATGATTCTTTTAAGAGGTAAAACAAGGATGATGAGAACTGTAATTGCCTCCAGCTTGTAGCCTGGAGAGAGTTTCCAGGCCACAGAGTAAAAGGGGCACCCAGGTGGAATCTGGTGTGAAGCCGAGTTTCAGAGTCAAAGGTGAGAGTTTGGGAGGCTAAGGGGGCTAGTAGTCTCAGGGGAGAGAGAAGAAAAAATTGCTGCACCCAGAGAGAGTAGCCAGGGATTTCCAAATAGTTCTTCCCTGTGGCGCCTCATCCCACTGCCAGTGCAGAATCATCCTTGAAGAACCCACAGAGTTGGGAAGAGTTGAGGTTCACACCAGCTTCATCTGCCAGAGTTGTTCTGGATGCAGTGGTGGCTTCTATGCTGCTGCTGCTGCTGCTGCTAAGTCGCTTTAGTCGTGTCCAACTTTGTATGACCCCATAGACAGCAGCCCACCAGGCTCCCCCGTCCTTGGGATTCTCCAGGCAAGAATACTGGAGTGGGTTGCCATTTCCTTCTCCAGTGCATCAAAGTGAAAAGTCAAAGTGAAGTCACTGTCATGTCCGACTCCTAGCGACCCCATGGACTGGAGCCAATCAGGTCCCTCCATCAGTGGGATTTTCCAGGCAAGAGTACTGGAATGAGTTGCCATTGCCTTCTCCGGGTGGCTTCTATAAAGGACAGTAATCTTAGGAGTGTGCTCCAGGCTTTGTCATTAACAGCCTCAAATGGTCTGGCCTCCTTCAAACTTCAGTATACCGAGGGGGTTAGAGATTAAAGCTAAAATATCCTGGGTTCTGCCTCCACAACCTTGCAGGGACTCCTGCTTCCTCAACCCCTGTGGGGTGACAAGGTCAGGAGGAGAGTCTGGGATGGAGTATTGATGCTGGGTTCTACTCAGGTGTGGGTCTAGTGGAGCAAGATGCGGCCTCGTCCATGGCTCACCTCTGCAACTCCTTTGTGAGGTTCAGCTGCTTCTCTTCTCTGGGCCGCCAACTGGTCAGTGCTGTTTGGATGTGATCCCTTACGAATCCCTTTCCAGCTCTGATACCTTGTGATCAAGCTACTCTGACCAGTGTCACAAGGCTCCTGCCCCTCCCCTCCCCTTCCACTCCCCCTTGACTATCTTTCTCTTTGATGTGTCTCATCCTGGCTAAAAGCGTGTGGAAACTGGAGAGGAGACAGGCAGTCAGGCCTCAGACCCTTTGTTCCTGCCAGGCCCCCTTCCTTCAATGACTCCCCAGAGTTTTCAGGGCCAAGTTCAAACTCATTAACTCAGCACACTCGGCCTTGATTCTTAGATCACTGTCTCTGGAACCACCTGCGTCAGAATTGCACTTCTTCATGCTCCAGTTTACTAACAGTGAAGGTTCTGATTAGGGTCTTGGGTGGGTCCTAGGGGTAGGCATTTGTAATAAGCATCCCTGGGGATTAAAAAAAAAATGTTTAGGTGGTAATAGAGGATGATGTCATACTACACAGGTAAACAAATCCAAACAGCTCAAGCTGCCCCTGCCACCACTGAGTCCCCTCCCTGGAGGCCATTGTCACTGGTTCAAGGGACATTCCAAGCATACTCTCATACAGGCACGTCTTGGGAACAGGGACAGGCCATGAGATTCTGAAAGCCCAATAAACCAGAGAGAATGGCTGCACCAGACCTCTGTCAGCACTTCCCACCTGAACCCCCTGCCAGGTACCAGCCTCATGCAACTTGCCACAGCTCAGCCACTGAGGATGCTGCTGCTGTCTGTGTGTTTTACCTCATGCAGTTCTCCTTGGCTAGAAAGTCTTCCTTCCTCTTCTGCTGTTCACCAATGTAGCTTAGCTGGTAAAGAATCTGCCTGCAAGGCAGGAGACCCTTGTTTTGATTCCTGGGTTGGGAAGTTCCCCTGGAGAAGGGATAGGCTACCTACTCCAGTATTCTTGGGCTTCCCTGGTGGCTCAGGTGGTAAAGAATCTGCCCGCAATGTGGGAGACCTGAGTTCGACCCTGAGGTTGGGAAGATCCCCTGGAGATGGAAATGACAACCCATTCCAGTATGCTTGCCTGGAGAATCCCATGGGCAGAGGAGCCTGGTGGGCTACAGTCCATGGGGTTGCAAAGAATTGGACACACCTAGGGGACTAAGCACAGTACAACAGTGCTTAAGATCCATATATATATATATATATATATATATATATATATATATAATTAATGCCTATTTACCCTTCAAGATTCAGCTCAACTGCCTCCTCTTCCAGGAAGTCTTCCAGCCTTACCCCAGGTCCCACACTCTAGCTTCTCTGCAATTCCACATTCCTTGAGTATGCCACCTATCGTGCTGAGTGGATTTTTCTTTCTATTCTCCTGCTGGACCATCAGATCCCTGAGGGCCAGGGCCATTTGCATTCCCTGTTGAATTGCTGACTTCCAGTACAATGCACATAGTACACATGTAGTCAATAAATGGTGTCTAATCAATGCCTAAGTAGCAGGCTTTCTGTCTCATTCTCACCTTTTGCAGTTTGGAAATCCAAACCACAGTGAGCCTCATCCAGGCTCCCCACCTTCTTGTGCTTCAGAGGGCTGGTGGTGCAGAAAGCCAGAAGGAGGCACTTTCTCCCGGAGTTACAGGCAGGAGGTGGGCCTCAAGTCCAGAGCATGTGAGGCTGAGGGGATGCCCAGGAAGCTCACACCGCTAGACTTCGAAGACCCAGACCCAAGCATCCCCTGGGGTCTTGCCCTGCTGGTGGCCACTGGGCAGAGAGGGGCTTGGAGGAGCCTTCCTGGCAGGAGCAATGTGACAGGCCTGCCTCCTCCCCAGGCTTGCAGAGGGAGCAGGTGGCCCAACTGTAGGGAGTGGGGTAGGGAGATCCAACAGAGGGAGGGGCATGGGAGAGGAAGCTGAAAAAGCAAACGGGTGGGGTAGGGGGTGTGCGGCTGGCCAGGCAGTTGTTTAACGAGTAAATGTGCTGGGAACATTAATGAGCTGCGTTCATTTATGGTGAGCTGCTTCCAGAATCGGGGAGCCAGCCAGGTTCTGGGGTGGAGGAACTGGGGATGGGAGCCAAATTGGGGAGTTGCCTTGCCACTGGGGTAGGGCCTCCCATGATGGGCTGGCAGGGAGAGTCTTTGTCCTGGGTCTGAGGGGCCCTCTTTCCTTCTCCCCTTTAAAGGAAAGGCCAGGCCCCACCAAGCAGTGACAATCTGGCTTAAGGCCTGGCTGGGATTCACTGTCCAGGCTGGTCCGGAAGCTTCGAAGGCAGTGGCTGACTCTCAGGAGCCACCGACAGGGCTAGTGCTGCAGCCTGCTGCCTGCTCCCACCCCTCTGCCTGCTTCTCCATGCTGCCACTCTGAAGCCCCCAGGGCGTGTTGCCCGTTAGTCAACACTCTCATCCTCCCCACACAGTTCCTGGCTTCGGAGGAGCCTTCTGAAGTCAGGGGCCCAGGGAGGCACCGCTGGAGCAGAAGGTTGGAGAGCAGACGTCTGTAACGGCCTACTAAGTGCCAGGTGCTGGGTTAAGTGCCAAAGCAAGGAAATGAGGAAGCTGCAGGGGGCCGGGGAAGAGGGAGCGCCTCGGTCCCAGGAGGAGGGTCAGAGAAGGAGCCACATGTGTAAACAGAGATCCAGCTGAGGGCAAAGAATGGAGGACTGAGGATTTCTCTCTGTCTGAGGCAGCGGGGGAGGTCTGAGGAGAGGAAAGGGGCTGAGGGCCTGTGAAGAAGGAGAAGGAATTCGCGAAGAAGGGAGAAAAGGCCCTTGCAGACAGCAAGCTCTGGCCTGACTTGTGGGAAGGTTCTTTAAGATCATACCACACAGGAACCCTCAAGAAAAAGGGCTTTTCTGGTGGCTCAGAAGGTAAAGGATCTGCCTGTAATTCAGGAGACTCAGGTTCGATCCCCCGGGTTGGGACGATTCCCTGGAGATGGGGATCTACTCCAGTATTCTTGCCTGGAGAATCCTATAGACAGAGGAGCCTGGGGGGCTACAGCCCATAGGGTCACAAAGAGTCGGACACAACTGAGCAACTAACTCTTTCACTTTCACTACTTTCTCTAAGGTCACACCACACAGGGACCCTGAGAAAATCCCTTCCCCCTGAACGATTACCTAATTGGTGCTCCAGGACCCATGGCCTAGTTAGAGGTCACGGGCAGGGCTGTGTGAAAACTCAAAAGAACCATCAACAGCCCATAACATCAGTCACAGTTGTTGTGACACGCTGGTCCCAGTTCTGTCTATGACAGTGGAGATACTGCACATTTTTCATCAAGATAGAAAAGAAAAAGCAAACCCCTGAGCCTTGGTACACACTGAGTGATGCAGTTTAATCTTGTGGAGTCTGTCAACACACTCTGATAAACTGTACCCTCTGTACCTACCCCAGCACCTCCTGGATCAGTCACCTTTTCTTTCTGGTTTCTCTCAGGCAGAAACATAGGTAGCCAACTCCAATGAAGGGAAGAGATTCTTGACCTGTTCAACTGCTTCTTCTTCTTGGGCTCCAGGCTATCTTGAATCAGGGCCCCCAGCTCACAGACAAACAACTTCTGGGTTTTCTAGGGGGTACCAACAACAATCCTTGATTTGGGGGAGGTCCTATCTTCTCTGAGTTGAGCTGTATTCTCTCTCCACTTGGATTTCCTGTTCACACCCGGGTCCACACTGGTCTTACAGTGATCCTTCCATAACAGGATCATTTTCATCTGTCTTCACAATGGAGGAACCTGGTGTGAACTCACTAAGATAGTTGCAGGATTTCCAACCCCCATTGATACTCTGGGAAGCCAGCATTGCCTAACGGGCAGAAATAACGTCTCCCAGCAGTGCCACTGTCCAAATCAGGGTCACTCTCATTCCGGGGGGAGTTAACTTCTGCACTCCCCTTGGAGAAGTGGGGCTGCTGCCATCTTGTCATAATGTGTTGAGGGAGGGGAGGAAACTTGCTTGGCCTTTGGCGTCACCCTTAAGGTCCCAGGCTAAGTGATGTAGGTGACTCAGAGAGGTCACTGGGGGCTGGGGAGCGTCCTTTCACCAAGAATTGAAAAAGCAAGTCTGGTGGGGCCCTAGAGCCGTTTCTGCCGTCGGGGAAGGCTTGGCTGTCTCCGGGGGAAGGGGGTCCAGGCTGCAAAAGAAGATCCCCTCCCCCTACTCTGGACCAGCAGCTGCGGCTGCGGGTGCCTGCCTCCAAGTGTGTGCTTCCTCGGTGTGTGTGTGTGTGTGTGTGTGTGTGTGTGTGTGTGTGTGTG